>CM019150.1:199770327-200147541 GCA_009733165.1 Naja naja | reverse complement strand
TTAAGTTCCCCTTTTCATTCAATATCTCACCATATCTAACTGTTTGTTCCTTTTTATATATTACTGGATATGAAAAGGCTTCAATAGATATCCATATTGGAATTTTCAAATGTAATGTGTTTTTAATCTTCTCCCAGTTTAAAAACAAAGCTTCTCGAATATAATGTCTTCTAAAATACCCTTGTGTTTTGGTTCCTTATACCAAAGGAATGCATGCCACCCCAATAGCAAGTCATGTCCTTCTAGAGTCAATAATCTAGTATTCCTTAGTGTTATCAATCTTTTACCCACATCAAATTTGCAGCCTGATAGTATAGTTCCCAATTGGGCAAAACAAACCCTCCTCTTAATCTTGCATCCTGCAATAACAGTTTATTCTTGCTTTTTGCCTTGCCTTGCCATATATATTTCAACATCATTCGATTTAGGTCTTGAAAAACTCTTTCCAATCTGATTGGAATTGTCTGGAATAAGTATAGAATTCTAACAATTTCATCTTGATTGTTGATATTCTCCCAATCAGCGATAGTTGTAAGTTTTTCCATTTTCCAAGTCTGTCTATCTGCTGTTTAAGTTTAATGTAATTATCCTCCTTCAGTGTACTACATCTTGCTGTAATATATATCCCTAGATACTTAACCTTACTTGTGACCTGTATTTCTAAAGCTTCAATTCTTTCTTCTGTCTGTGCTAACATATTCTTTGTTAATATCTTTGTTTTGTCTTTATTAATTTTCAATCCTGCTACTTCTCCATACTCTTCTATTCTTTCAATTAGCTTAGTGCTGATTCCAGTGGGTCCTCTAATATAAATACCAGGTCATCTGCAAAGGCTTGTAACTTATATTCTTCTCTTTTAATTTTCATTCCTTTTATTTGTTTATCTTCTCTAATACACCTGTTTAACACTTCTAAGGTTAACACAAACAGCAGGGGGCGACAGTGGGCAGCCTTGTAGTCCCTTTTCTTATATTTATAGGCTCTGTCAATTCTCCATTTATCAAAACCCTTGCGGTTTGTTCAGAATATATAGTCTCAATAGCAGCGTATAAATTTTTGCCAAAGCCCATTTGTGTCAATTGTAGTAACATGAAGCCAACTCCGTTATCAAAGGCTTTTGAGCATCCAGAAACATCAAGGCCATTTGCTTTTCAGGATGTGCCTCATAGTACTCAGAGTGTCCAGGATTATTCTCATATTATGTTTGATTTGTCTTTTTGGCAGAAACCCATTTTGGTCAACATGTATAAAGTTGTTTAAGTATCTTTTCAGTCTTTCTGCCAAAATTGAAGCAAAAATTTTAGTCTGAATTTAATAGGAAATAGGCCTAGTTTTTAACTTGAAGTCTGTGTCTTCCTTCGGTATAAGTGTGATATAAGCTTCTGACCAAGTCTTTGGTATTCTCTTCTCTTGCATGACTTCATTCATAACTTCTAATAATTGGAGTTTAACACCTCCTGAAAAGTCTTATAAAATTCCACTGGTAAACCATCCGGCCTGGTGCTTTCCATTTTGTTTCTTTAAGGCTTCTGTTAACTCCATCATTGTTATATTCTCTTCTAACATTATTTCGATATCTTTAGGTATCTGTGGTAACTTTGCCTTTTGTATATATTGTTTAATTTTTCTTCTTGAATACTCTCTTGATAGTACAATTTTCCATAATAGTCTTGTATAATTCTTTTTCCTTCATTTCATTAACAAGGATGTCCTTCTTCATCTATTAAATGGCTAATTTTCCTTGATTCTCTTTCCTTTCTTAATTTATAGGCTAACCATCTTCCTGGTTTGTTTGCATCCTCAAAATAATTCTGTTTAGCATTTTTAATCTTTTGGGCTAGCTCTTCTTTTTCATTAATTCCATTTTATGTTTGGTTATATCCATTTTGATTTTAACATCTTTTTGTGGAAATTTCTGTAGTTCTTTTCCAGTTTTTATATTCTTCTAATGTTTTAAAAGTCTTTTTGTTTGATATTTCTTTTCCTTGTATAATCAATTATCAAGCCTCTTGTATAGGCCTTCATCGTGTCCCAGAGATTCTGTAACGATGTATCCTCTTTCTTATTTTCTTTAAAAAGAATACCAGTTCTCTCTCCATTTTCTGTTTAAAATCTTCTTCCTTTAATATCTTATTGTTTAATGTCCATCTAGATCTCATCTTTTGTCCTTTCAAATAATAATCATTGGATTATGATCATTTAAATACTTGCTTCTATTTCAATTTTTGTATATTAAAAATAGATCAGCTGATGTCCATATCATATCTATTCTTGACCATGATTCATGCCTGTTTGAGTAAAATGTATATTGTTTATTTCCTATATTTCTCTCTCTCCATGCATCTTTTAAATTTATTTCTTCTATCATTTGAAAAAGGGTTTTGGTAGTTTCTTTCTAGCTTTCTTTGTGGCTTTTGTGATTTATAATCCAGCTGCTCATTAATTATTCCATTAAAATCTCCCATCATGCATAAATTAACGTAGTCCAGTTCAATTATTTTTATGGAGTTTATTATAAAATTCCTCTTGGTGGTCATTTGGAGCATATATTGCTATTAAAAGTATTTTAGTATTATTGTCCATTATTTCTACCATTAAGATTCTTCCATCATCATCTGTATAAATTAATTCAGCTGAAATTGTTTCTTTAATATATAGAACCACGCCTCTTTTTTTATTGCCAATGAAGTAAACAATTTTCCTAATTTTTGTTTCAATGCGTGTTCATGTTGTTTTTAATATGTACCTCTTTGTAGGCAAATTATATCAAATTTTAATTTCTCCAATTTGTGAAATACTTTCCTTCTTTTAATGATTGAATTGAGTCCATTTATATTCATCGTAACCAGTTTTCTTTCCTCCATTTTAGATTTTGTAAGAGATTTATTGCTCTGGTGGATCTTATTTCTCTTAGTTCTCTGGAAGCCGCCCTACTAAGCCTTCTTCTTTTTCCTTTTCTTTTCAATTACTGCTATCAACTCCTTTTGAGGTTCAATCAGGGGCTCTTCTTTTCTTGTATCTTCCTCCTTTCCTCTAATATATTCATAATAAAATGATTCCACCTTTTCAACCGTGTCAATTCTATGTCTTTGTTCCCCATGTAAACAGAAGGCCTTCTGGTATCAGCCATCTATAATTTATTCCTTTTCTAAGCAGTTCTTTGGTTAGAAAGAGGTACTCTCTCCTCGTCTCCCTTACTCTTCTTGGTACCTGTTTCAGCACCACAATTTCTTTGTCTTTATACTTTAATGTCTTTTCTCTTGTCATTTGCAAAATTTGTTTTAATAATTTTCTTAGTAAATCTAATATGGACTTCTCTTGGTAGCTTATTCCTCATTGCATATCTTGTATGTACACGAAACACTTCATCCATTCCATCCATCATTTTTCTCTTTTTATTATTTCGTTCTTCCAATATTTCTATCATTTTTCCATGAGGTTTTCACCCTTTTCTTCCTCCATTTTGAAATCTCAAGTAAAATTCTGATCTATCCATCTCTCCTCTCAATGATTCAATCCTGTCTTTTCAACTTCACTCAATCTGATATTGATATTTCCAATTTCCTTATCTCTTTGTTCATCCTGCTCTTCAATTTTCTTAATCTTTTCATCATATTTGGTCATCATCTCTTGGATATTTTCCACTTTCTCATCTATCTTTCCAATTTTCTGTTGAATATTTTCAACTTTTCATCCGTCTTATCTATTTTCTGCTGAATCTTCTCCACCTTTTGATTTGTCTGTTCAATTTTTGGGAGATATTCTCATTACTCTTTTCAACATTTTCTACTTTTATCTGTAGAATTTGAATTCCTTGCAAAATCTTCTGTAATGTATCCTTCTCTTTTCCTTTTCCTGTTGCAACATTGCCTGTATTGATCGCTGACCTCCAGATGGTGAAGAAGCAGGAGTTGTTGATTGAAGCTTGAGCTATTGCTCTTTCTCTTTTTATAGTTATTTCCTAGTAGGCCCAAAAAGCAGAGGGCCTCAAAATAATAAAAATAAGTAGACAAAAAGAAAAAGTAAAAATTAAAAATATTAGGAATATAAAAATTAAAGAAACAAAAATTCTTCAGGTTCTTGTACACCTTAATCCAGTTGGTTCCACTTGTATACAAAAATAGAAAAAGTAAAAGAAAAGGAAGGTCTCAAAAGCAACAACAGGTGGTTCCCAGTTCAAAAATAAAAAGGAAAAAAAGGGAAGAGACTTCAGGTATTTATATACCCTAATCCAATGGTGAATCAACAAGATGAAAAAAAAAGGAGCAAATCATAGGCAGAGAAAAGGGAAAAAGAAAAATTCCTGGCTAAAAATTGAAAAGGGATAATCAAACAATAAAAATTCAATCAATGGGGGGTGGAAAAGATAGAGCAGCCACAAATCCAGCCAAAGAGAAAAAGAAAACTACTGCCACCAGATGTCCAAGGCTTTTTAGAATATCAAGTCAAATTTCCAGTAGAATATATTTTCAAGGTCACTTTAGTCTTCTTTCTTTCAGTTCCAACTCTGGGTTCTGCTATCAATAGTTCACAGATGGGCACCTGTGTATACAATCCATCGTGCTCACCCCACTATCTCTTTCAAGAAGGAACTCTATGTCCTTGAATGCAGCTCACATAGATAAACAAACGAAGAAGAAAGGAATACAGTATATCCAAGCCTCTAAATGGCAGTGCTTTCACTTTCCTCCTCCCCTCAAGAGCAAGAAAAAAGGAAAAAGAAAAGGCACATTGGTATTGCTCTCTTTTCTAAAAGTTCTTAAAATCATAAACAGCATTTAATCCAAAAAATATTGGTGGAAAAAAGAAAAAGACCATCAGAACAAAAGATTATTTTACATAGAGGAAAAGCCAGTCCCTTTAAAAATCAAATAGTCCCAGAAGAGATAAAAAGGAAGAAAAAAGCCATCAATCTTAAGAAAAGCTTAATCTAGCTTATAAACTGTTCTCTTTACCTTTTAAGTCCACTTTCCAGTTATTGGGGTGTTCTCTTCAGAAATAAGTAAATAAAAAAGAACCTCTCACCAAACCGACACACCTTCATCCGATCTTGCCTTTCTTTGAACTGTCCCAGCTTCAGCAGCTTGATGGCTGCCTCTTTTCCACCGGCAAAAAGAGCTTCTCCTGGATCAACCAGGGACTTTGCGATGTCCCTGGGATCAACAGGACGTGCTCTTTCCCTTCACCATCCAAATGGACCGTCCAGCTGAGAAGATATCTACGGCGATCCAGGAGCTTCCCGATCGCACATAGTATCACTGGGACACAAGCCCCGCCCTCCAGACTGTCTCATATATTAACTCTCCAAATAACCATGTTATTCTCCCAAAAGGTCCTATTTTAATAAACTAAACTTGTCCCAACTTTGTAATTACAAAGCAAGTTTGGCAGAGCAAATGACACGTTTTATTGCATTTCTGAAAGGGGAGTTTCAGTACCAAAAAACAAACAAACAACAATCAGTCTCAGAAAAGCAGAGATATATATGGCATAGAACAGAGACTAAGCTGTAATCTAAGGGAAAAAGAAGAGGAAAACAGTAGAAGTTATTTCTGGGTTAATGTGTATAAAATCATTTGGTGAAATCAACAGAGGTTGATTGCAAGTAGTAATTTATATACCAGTTCTCAGGGCTTTACAGCCCTCTCTAAGTAGTTTACTGAGTCAGCATATTGCCCCCAACAATCTGGGTCCTCATTTTACTGACTTTGGAAGGATGGAAGGCTAAGTCAACCTTGAGCCTGGTGAGATTCAAACTGCCAAATTTCAGGCGGCTGGCAGTCTGCAAAAGTAGTCTGCAGTACTGCATTCTAGCCACTGCGCTACCATGGGTTAGGTTTGGTTATAACATAATTCCCAATAAGTTTTTATAGCATTCTTTTCATATTATGTATAGGATCAGATACCTTCTATAAACACCCTATACAAGGAAGAAAACTACCAACAATTTCAATGCTTTCAAGTGATTGTTACAGATGCTTGTTCAACAAAAGGCATTTGTGACATGATTGTCAAATAGTATAGATAGATACACAGACAGATATAGATATAGACATACACACAGAGATAGACATAGATATAGATAATAAAAGAATATAGAGGAAGGCT
This sequence comes from Naja naja, assembly GCA_009733165.1. Lineage (NCBI taxonomy): Eukaryota > Metazoa > Chordata > Lepidosauria > Squamata > Elapidae > Naja > Naja naja. Next base: position 200,141,433 of record CM019150.1, on the reverse strand, counting down.
CTAAATAAAGCAAAGAGAAATATGAGGTTTATTGAGTAAGTAAATTATTTGAAGTGTTCTGATGGAAACCCATTTAGGGATACTGAATCTACGTGATTGTTATTTGCAAAGATGCCCAGAATTGTGATTCTGGAGAAGAAAGATCTTGGATGTCAGATCTCAGAGAGTACCAAGAAATAAAGATCTCTGGATTTTCCTTCCTCTTGTGGCTAAAAAGAATTATTCTTTAATCTAAGGGAATAAATAAATAAATAAAAAAGAATGAAGGAGGCAGAGATGTCACAATAAACATAGGTACTGATAACCTTTCTAAATGCATTATATGAACACAGACTTTTTTTCTCCTTTGTTACCTATCTTTTAGCATGAATGTCTAACAACTCTGGACAAACTATGAGGACATAATGAGATCCTTAACCTAATTTCATGAGGACTTTTGCCTCGATTTCAGAACCACTTCAGGATGTACTCATAGGGTACCTCATGCACCTTATGAACATTTAATTTCTTTTTTGACAAATGATTTTTTTCTGTGTTGCTTTCAAAATCAATCCCCTGTTTTTATTAGAACCATTACTGATTCTGATAACTATTCAGTAGACAGTGAAGGATTATATTGCAAATAACTATATTATAAGTACTGTCAAACAGCCAGAATTGATTAGTATATATTTAATGGCAGTGTGTATTTGGTGTGCTAATCTAATAGAGTTTTCAGTCTGGAAATAAGAAGGCATAGTTATTAAGGCTGTTATTATATTGTCTTATTAGTCTTCTCAAAAAAATACTTTTTCATTTTTGTGCCAGGTGAGCACCCAGATAATGCATTATTGAAGATAATAATTTAAAAGACATTCTACCTAGATGACATCTGATTCTAGGGAAAAATGAGAAAAAAGAGAAAGGATCTTTGACAGTCAAATGTGCATATTGTAAATGAGCACTGTAGGAAATGGAAGGAAGATACTGCTATCTAGAGCATGGCCATACTAATTCATACATAGAGTAATTTCCCCCTATTTCTGTGTTTAAAAAACTACCAATGTATCCTTTAGGAATATAATACAGTACCGACTATTGTCACTGTTGATCAGTGCTCCACTACAACGAAAATGTGTACACATATATCAACACTACTAATGTAGAACTATACATTGTATTAATTAGATTTGTTTAATGACTGTTCAACTTGCAAAAGCATGGACTTGTCATAAGAACATTGTTTTCAGTGTTTTTCTAACTGTTCAAGTCCATGCTCTTACAAGTTGGTAACTGGCCCATATTTGCAATGGTTATAGCATATTAAGAGTCATGTGATCACTATTTGTAAACTTCCCAATGGGGTCTGACAAAGTCAATGAAAGAAGCTGAATTTACTTAACAACCATGCAATTTGTTTAAAGACCAAGTAAATAAAGCTGTAAAATCGAGCATAACATAAGCACAACACAGTTTAATGACCACATGACTTAACACTAGAAGTTCCAATCCCAATTATGGTCATAAATCAAAGACTACTTAGATAGATAGCGTTAAAGGTTCTAAAGATTGCCTTTATTTGTGCATGGAAAATTGTGGGTGGTAGAAGACTATTCTATTAGCAATTGTAGGATTTTGTACCTGATAGCACATAATTTATGGAGGAGAACTTGAATTATTCCATGTAACAGATGTGATTAGGTAAGTGGTTCATGACACAGGGTGGTATCAAATACGTCTAAAATATGCAAACTAAATTAAGCACATTAAAATATATATCCATATACTATATCCATCAAATTTATGTAAATTGTGATGGTGTGTGTTTGTGTGTGTGTGAGAAAGTTTGTGTGTTTGTGGAAAGGGGAAGTTCCCTCCAGTCAGATAATCTTCAGCAGGCAAAGATTTATCTTGTGATCTTTCCCTGCTTTATTCATAATGTTGAAAAATTAGCTTAAACAATTGAACAAATTTCCTTTCTCCTTCATTATTCTTCCTTCAAAGATTTCAAAATTAAGCCTGGCATACAAGAAAAAAAGTAAATTTACTCTAATTCATGTAGGTTCTGGCTAATGCAGCATACAGTTTGCCACAACAAGGCCTGTTAGTGTAGATCATGGGAATAAATGTTATCAAGATACAAATGACTATTATTTTGTTGAACAGAAAAAAATATAAGCATAACAAGGCTGCTCAGACCAAAGGAATATTACATCCACCACCCAATTTCCTATAATAGTTAATCAGATTGTCCCTGGATAACCAATGTACAAAATCTTAGGGCTTATTTTATTCTTGTTCCCTAACAACTGATTCAAAAGCATGCTGCCCTTGATCTTGGATGTGGCATTTTGCAATTAGGGTTAATAACCCTTTGCATTCATTAACAGAGCAATCTTATGCATTTAGCTATTTCATTAGCTGAATACACTTTTTTTAATTGACTGCAGGGGTCACATTATGGCAATCCAATCAATTTGATTTATAAACCATTATTTATGCATTACTTTTTAACCCGGCCAACCATGTTTAAACAAACTGTGGTTTAATCCTATGTGCTCAGAATAAGTCATTCCTAGGTTAATCGCCTAACTCTCTTTTAAAATTACAGTAAGTTAGTAGACATTGCCACAGCCACATATTTTAAATATTCAGAGTTTCGGATTTATACAAAAAGGAGAATGGTATCTACTTTCAATAATAAACAAAATAAGGTTTTTCTTTAAGGGTGGTTTGCATGAAATAATTCTGTAATGATACAGAATTTATCTGGCATTCTGTTAATTCACTATATAGAAAAAACATTTTGAAATGACAGTCAAACCTATGTAAAGGTAGGATTTGTTCTATAACATTCAAATTCATATCTTAGTTCAGGTCAATACATGTAGTTGTTGACTTACAACAATTCATTTAGTGACCATTCAAAATTACAACAGCAATGAAAAAAGTGATTACAACTGTTGTAGCATCTCCACTATCATGTGAGCAAAATTCAGATGCTTGGCAACTGACACTTATTTATGATGGTTGCAATGTTCTGGAGAGCTGAAGAAGCTTCTTGGATGGGAAGCAAAATGTCTTCAAAGAAAAACAAGAAAGTCCAATTGCCTCTTGAAAAAAAAAACCTTTGGGACTTCTGGAGTTCATGTGATCGGCTTTTGCAACTTTCTGACCAGAAAAGTCAATAGAGAAGTCAGATTTACTTAACAACTGAATGATTCACTTAACAACTGTGTCAAGAAAGGTTGCAAAATGGGGGAAAATTCACTTAACAACCATCTCACTTAGCAGCAGAAATTTTGAATCTAATTGTAATCATAAGTTGAGGACTACCTGTAGAAAATGTGTTGCTTTCAATATAGGCAAGTTTTCTTTCAGAAAAGTTTATATAGCAGACAAGAAGTAATTTGTTTGTCTGTTGGTTATGGATGTAGATGTCCTATTGCAATTTAAAAAAAAAAATTCCAGTAAACAGTTTGTTTACTTTATTTGCTTTGCCAGTATTAGTAAACAGCTGTGTTTCCATAATTCAATAAAGAAACAATTAGAACTGAATATGGTGTCACATTTTTATTGGCCTATCATTTCTTTGTTTTCCTTAAAAGGTAGTGAGGTAGAATCTGCCTGTCCAACATATGCAAACAAAGAATGGCCAGATGAATATTTTATATATTACAATAATTGAGGCAGTCCAACAAGAGAAGACTCAAAAGCAGATACTTGATTTGGAGGTCTTCTATGGACCTCCAGATGCTGGCCAACAAAAACAAGAAAGTCCCTATCCTTTGTGCTACTTGGGGGCTTTGTTAAAATTAATTGCATCAGAAAATTATAGGGGACTTCATGGAATTTGAAAACATTGACTTTAAAAGAAATAGCCCATTAACATTCTCAATTTCATAACTTCATATATGGGTTTTATACTGCTTAATATTTTTACCTATATAATCAGAAAACATATTGTTAGCAAATCAGCAAAGAATAATACATGCACCACAGGTGCTTAGAAGAGAAACGGGGATGCTAACTTGCTAGTAATCATTTATTGCTTAAGTTGTTTCTAACAACACACAAGGAGTAGAACAAAGGATCTACTTCCAAAGTGGTAGTAACTGCATGGACTAAGTTTCACCAAGAGCTCAAAATGTGCTGAAATGCACTTCAGTATCAAATCCATACATAGATCTGCTTAATACGTAATAATTCAAATACCCATGGAAGAGATAAGCTTTCACTTGTCTTTGGTGAGCATGTCAGCACACCATCATAATAATGTAGTGCATGCATGATTATTTTGATGTGAATAAACCAAATATACAATGGATCCAAAATGGGATTCACTGCTGGTATTATTTCCATAAGTGGCATCTATGATGGGTAACCATCCAGTTTTGTTTGTGGCAGATAATTGAAATGTTCTTTAAGCTTATTTTCATGCAAGGCATGGATGAAAGGTTTGCTACAGGACTGCCAAACAGTAGAAATCTGAATTTGCTGCTAATCATTTGACCATATCCCATAAATGACCAAAAAAATCATTTTTGTGGCATGTACTGTATCTGAGTGGCCACTCAATGCAGTAAAATTCCCATATTTTTATCTACAGTGATTTTCTAAGTTCTCATAAATATTTTATTATATTCTGCCGATAGTACTTGTCCTTTCATATTTGTCCCATGATTTTGGTCAGAAGTATTATTAGATGTGTATCCTATATTTATTTTGTACAGTTCAAGTTGGCATACATAATGCTCTCTCATCTCTTATTTTCTCCACAACAACTACTATGGAGATGGAGGACTGAAAGAAGGTGACTTGTTCATTCTCAACTATCTCAATCAGCTTTCAAACCTAAGGGAGGACTAGAATTCATGGTTTCCCATCTTCTATTTCACTATCTTAACCACTACAGAAAACTGGTCTTGATACCAACATTGGACAAAAAATCATTCCTGAAATCATTCAGAAGTTCTGTTTGTGTAAATAATAATGAACTTTATATATTTGTTTGTTTGTTTATTTATTTATTGAAGTTATATTGCTGCCTATTCGCCCATGGCAACTTGAGGTGGCTTACAGAATGTAAAACCATATTTTTTTAAAAAGAATAAAAGCTAACAAAAAGAATCAAATAAATTAATAAAGTACAATAGAACAAAATCTGAAAAAAAATTCACCTCCAACTCCCATCCTCCACCCCGATGGCAGCAGGTCACATGAGCCATTTCATGGGCTCCATCCTGCTCTGTGTTCTCCAGGCCTGCTGGCAGAACCAGGTCTTCAGTGCCTTCCAGAAGAATATTAGAGAGGGGGCCGTTCAAATCTCTGGCGGAATTATGTTCCAGAGAGAGAGAGCCATCATGGAGAAGGCCCTTTTTCTGGGTCCCACCAGGTGTATCTCCCTCAGGGATGGGGCCCGCAACATTCCCTGCCTCCCCACTCTGATGAGTCAGGTAGATGTGACTGGCAAGAGACGGTCCCTTACATAACCTGGTCCCAAGCCATGAAGGGCTTTAAAGGTGACAAGCACCTTGAATTGCACCTGGAAGCAAATTGGCAACCTATGCAGCTCCCGCAAGAGTGGTGAAACATGTGCACACCGGGGTTTGCACAAAACCATGTGGGCTGCTGCATTTTGCACCAACTGGAGCTTCCAGATGCTCTTCAGGGGCGGGGCCAGTCAGAGGTGAGATTTCCCGATTCTCTGAACTACTCAAAATTTCTGCTACTGGTTCTCCAGAACTGGTCAGAACCTGCTGAATACCACCTTTGAACCCCATGTAGAGCACATTGCAATAATCAAGATGGGAAGTGACTAGGGCATGAGTGACTGTGAGTAGGGACTGTTGGTCCAGGAAAGGACATAACTGGTACACAACCCATAGTTGTGCAAAGGCTCTCTTGGCCACAACTGCCACATGCTCTTCAAGTAGGAGTTGTGAGTCCAGAAAAAACCCCTAGATTATGCACAGAGTCTGTTTGGGGTAGTGCCACCCCATCCAAGACTAAAGGTGACAATTCTCCCTGAGCCAACAAACCCAAACCCAGAGCCACTCAGTCTTGCAAGGGTTTAGTTTCAACCTGTTGCTCCCCATCCAGCACCTAACAGCCTCCAGGAACTGCCAGAGGGAGGACACAGCAACACTGAACTCAGCATAGGCTGAGACATACAGCTGAGCATTATCAGCATATTGCTGATACCTCAGTCCATGGTGATGGATGATCTCACCCAGCGGCTTCATGTTGAACAGGAGCGGAGAGAGTACCGAGCCCTGCAGAACCCCGTAAAGCAGTGGGTGAGGGCTGGATCTCTCCCTTCCTACCAACACTGACTGAGAGCGGCTGCAGAGGAAAAAGTTAACCAGGACAGCACAAGGACTCCCACTCATCCCCTGAAACCACCCGAGGAGAATCCCATGGTCAATGGTATTGAAAGCTGCTGAGAGGTCAAGTAGCGCAAGGAAGGATGCACTACCCACATCCTACTCCTCCTCAGAGAGCATCCAAAAGTGTGACCTATGCCATTTCTGTCCCAAATCCAGGCCTGAATCCTGACTAGTAGGAGTCAAGATAATCAGTTTCATCCAGAAACCTCTGGAACTGCTGTGTGACCACCTTCTCAACAATCTTCCCCAAAAAGGGAAGATTGGAGACAGGTCAGAAATTATCCAACTGGGTGGAGTCCAGCAATGGCTTCTTAAGAAGAGGACAGTCCACAGTCTCCTTAAAGTGCTGGGGCACCATCCTCTCCTATAGGGAAGCATTAATCACCAGAGTCCACCCACCTGTCACCTCCTGGGAAGCTTTCACAAGCCAGGAGGGACATGGGTCTAAAACACAGGTACTTGTGCGCATACTCCCTAGGATCCTGTCCACTTCCTCAGGAGCAACAGGGTCAAACCATTCCCAGATAACAGGGCAAGAACCTGCCTCAGGAGCTTCCACCGAACCAGCAACCACTCCAGCATCTATCTGGGAACAAAGTTGAGCAATTTTGTCTTCCAGAAAACCCACAAATTCCTCAGCACACCCCTTCAAGTGGACCTCAATCTCCTCCTTCCCCAGGAGGAGGGGGCTCACCTTAAAGAGAATCACTGGATGATTATCTATAGAGGCACTTAGTGTAAAGAAGTATTTACACTTCACTGCACAAATCACCATGAGGTAGGCCTTAGTAGCAGCTCTTACCCGTGTTCAATCGAGTTCATCTCCTGTCTTCCGCCAGCAGCTCTCTAGACATCACCTCATGCATTTCATCAGTCTCAGTTCCTCTGTATACCACAGGGCACAGAGAGGTCTATGGGTGAGGAGAGGTCACAAGGGTGCAATCCTATCCAGAGCCTCAGTCACCTTCCTATTCCAAACAGTGACTAAGAGCTTGATTAATATCACTTTGTATAATTTTCATGATTTATAAAGAAAGATTTAGGTAATTCTTTCAATCTCAGTTTGAGTACAAGCTTATTCATAATATGAATTGGTGATTCATAGTAATGTTTAAAACTATGCTTAAAAGTCTATCCCTAATACAATCAAGTTCGCCACTGAAACTTAAAATTGGCAGAAAGAATGAAATTAAAGAGTACAATGGATCATTTAACACAGAACAAAGGGATAAAATCACCTGCTAAAAGTCTAAAACCAGCCAATCACTTACACCAAGCCTAAAAATATTCAGATTGACAAAGACATTAAATGCTTTAATTGAAATAAAACATTTAAAGATATTTAAATATTAAATGGTCCAAAAGATCAAACAAGTCTTTGAAGATCATAGAAAAAATGTAAAGAGACCAGAAAAATTCTTCTCAACCTTTCACAATTTATAGATATTCATAGTCATTCTATGCACATTGAGACAATTTAGAGATACCAGTCACATTTCAATCCATTTTTTTCCTTAGTAGTATGATTAAAAGTGACAGCTCAAGGTAAAATACATCACAATTCAGAGTATGATATGTGTACAGTTATTTTGTCTTCCCTTCTGATTCTTCCCAACTAGCTTATATGTTTGTCTTGTTAAGTCATCTTCTATATTTAATGATAAGGATTTATGGTAGTACTCACAATGTTTTTTAATATGCTTCTTCTTCAAATGTGAAATTGCATCTGCTTGAATTAGCCACAGTGCAATAATATTGTCAAATATATGGACTGATATATTTGACCATAATGTATTGATATAATCCATTACCTTGGATTCATACTTCATCACATTTAAAGTAGATGTATTGCAAAATATGATTCCTTTTATTCATGCAAATGAATCAAAGAAGAGCAAACTCATTGCTGAAAAGGAAAGAAAATGATTTATTGAGTTGCAATCAACAGTTTCCATATAACAAAGAAAAAGAATGGCATTTGTAGCAAAAAGTAAGTTTAAAAGGAGAGTTGAATTCTAACATAAATAATGTTATTGGTTATTAGTTTCATCAACTTGGAAGTTAGTGGTGGGATTCAAAAAATTTACTACTGATTCTGCAGGCATGACTTGGTGGGCATGGCTTGGTGGGTATGGCAGGGAAAAATTTCCATTCCCACCCCATTTCAGGGAAGGATACTGCAAAATCTCCATTCCCACCCCACTCCTGGAGGAAGGTTACTGCAAAATTTCCATTCCCTCCCACCCTACTAACCTGCTTTCCTGCTCTGTTCTCCTGGGAAGGACAAAAAAAAAAAGACCCAGCCAATCAGCTGGGACTCAGGAGGCAGGGAATAGATGGGGTAGGGGCCAGTCAGAGATGGTATTTGCGGTTTTCCGTACCGCTCAAAATTTCCACTACCAGTTCTCCAGAACTGGTCAGAACCTACTGCATACCACCTCTTTTGGAAGTGCAGAAAAGAACAACTAAGATGATTAAAGGACTGGAGACTAGAGCATAATGGTTACAGGAATTGGGTATAACTTGTCTAGAGAAAAGGACTAGGGGTAACATGATAGTAGTATTCCAGTATTTTGAGGGACTGCCACAAAGAAGAGGAGATCAATTTATTTTCCAAAGCACCAGAAGACAAGATATGAAACAATGGATGGAAACTAAGAAGAGAAGCAACCTAGAACTAAGGAGAAACTTCCTAACAGCGAGGACAATTAACCAGTGGAACAGCTTGCTTTCAGAAATTGTGGGTGCTTCATCACTGAAGATTTTTAAGAAGAGATTGGACAGACACTTGTCTGAAATGTTTATAGAGTCTCCTGCTTGAGCAGAGGGTTGTACTAAAAGACCTCCAAGATCCCTTCCAGCGCTACTGTATTCTGATTGATTGATTGATTGATTGATTGATAAAGATTGGCTGTTATGTTGACAGTTCCAAGAAAGGCCACCTTTTTCCAGGAGCCATTCATGCAGACACAAACAGTTTCCTTCAATTAGCTAATTACACTAATGGATACAATTTGATTGTTATAACTAATTGGAATGTGGTGAGTAGTTAACCAGATTAGCATAGGAAGGGATGCCTTTTTAGCCATGCTTATTCAATTGAGAGATGGAAAGTGCCAGCAGCAAAGTCGACTGCTTTGCTAATCCCTCCAATGAAAGGGAAATTTAAGCCTTTTTACAGCCTATCAATTATTGAAGAGTGCAGATTAAGCAAACCATCTTTTCCATGTCTACAATTACAAGATTGCTGTAGGTATGGAGAAAGGAAGAAGGAGAGTCCACATGTTTGAAGATTGTTGGGATTGTGTGTGTGGTGTCTTTGCCATTTTAATTGGTTGAGTTTATTGAAGGATTGAAATTATCTTCACAGATGACTTAAATATTATTGGTTTAAATCAGGAGTGTCAAACTGGTGGCCCATGGGTTGGATGTGTCATGCTGAGGCCATGCCCACCCTGGCTATGCAAAGGTGAAAAATGTCACGAAATATCATGTAATGGCAATGTGGCGCTTTGAGTGTGATACCCATGGTTTACATGAAGTCAGTTGTAAACATGACTAAGCAGTTGCATGGAGAAATGAGGCAATTCACTTCCAAGTGGTCCCAGTTTATAATATGGTAAAGTAGAAAAGTCCTATCTTTAGAGAAAAATGGTTTTGTGGTAACTGGTTTGCTTGGAGGCTACACAAAATTAATAAAGAAAAAGTAATTAAAAGAATAGTGGTTACTAAATGAAGCTTCCCACAGTCCAAAATCATGTAAAGATGTTCCATATTGATTCACCTTTGGAAAATAAATTATTGGTGTATTAATATCCTTTCAAAAAGCAGGCAAAATGGCAACCATCAAGAAGTACAGTGAAAAAAATATCAGGGTTATGCATATTTTGAAAATTATTCAAGATAAGTACTTTGGGCCTCATCAATGAATTGACATGTCTTATTAATGGAACTCTCACAGCTCTTTCTTTTTTCTTCTTTTCCCTCCCTCTCCCCTCAGGAATATGCAGAAACATTTAAAAATTATTTTATGCTATGTACATTTAGACAGTTAAGTCAACCACTTTGGGCCAGTCACTCACTCTCTCTCTCTCAACCCAACCCACCTCACAGGGTTGTTACAGTGCAAAAAATAAGAGGAGGAAAGTATGTTCAATGTGTTTGTTACTTTCAGTTATTTGGAACAATAATAAAAGCTGAATGTAAATAAATAAAATAAAGCACCACTTTAATTTGCTTTACAAATAAAAAGGAAGAAAGGAAGGAAAAAAAGAAGGAAGGAAGGAAGGAAGGAAGGAAGGAAGGAAGGAAGGAAGGAAGGAAAGAAGGACCATCTCTTTTCCTTCTACTTTTAGATTTCCATAAATTAGAGCTCAGGATTCTGATCAGCATTATTCAAAACAAAAAAAGATGACCTGCATTTTACTATAAACTATGAGGGCCTTCTATTTAAGCTATTAAGGCATCTAAAGTCTTGATTCAGAAAAATTCTTCTCAGCATCTAATAACTGAACATACTTTTATTCTGCCCTTCTAATTGGCTCCCTCCTTACTTTAGTTATTCTAATACATTCCAAATAACATCAAAGCTTTCTTTCTTTTCTTTTTCTTTTCTCTTTCTTTCTTTCTTTCTCTTTCTTTCTTTCTTTCCTTCTTTCTTTTTCTTTCTTTCTTTCCTTCCTTCTTTCTCTTTCTTTCTTTCTTTCTTTCTTTCTTTCTTTCTTTCTTTTTCTTTCATAATTTATGGCTAGCTTTACTAATGTTCCATGATTAGCCTCATTATTCCTGGAGTATTGCCACAAATGAGCATCCTCCCAAGAGAACACTTTTCATTACAGGAAACTGCTTATTCATGCTATTATGACCCAGTACTTTGTTAAAGAAATTGCTGAGGGATTGTGGTGCTTTTCCAATGGGAATGAATGGTTTGAAATATTATTTGTTAATGTTAGCCACCAGATTTCTGTTGAATGTTGGTTATCAGAGGTTTGAAAGCTGTGCAACTTAGACATACCCTGAGGGCATGAAATGTGTGTGCACATATGTGTCTGTAAAAATACACTTCTGTAAAGGATGCAACAATAACTTGATGAATGGCTATATCAACATTACTTGTTATTTGTAAACAAACCAAAAGCAATATTTGTCTCTAGTTCACTGTTTCATCCAAAGGAAGTCAAACAGGGTGGTGTATGGCATATGATAATGTTATTCATAATTCATAGGGGCCATGGGTACACAGTCCTACTAATTCTGTACCTTTTTGTACATAACTGAATATACAAGGCAGTATTGCAGACTAACTCTGCCCACTGCTGGGAATTTGATCCTGACTGGCTCAATATGACTCAGCCTTCCATCCTTCTGAGGACTGTAAAATGAAAACCCAGATTGTTGTGTCCCCTCTGGTATACTGCTGGACACTACCATTGGCCAGTATTCTTTTTGATAGGTGAATGGTGATATAGGCTTGAGAAATAAAGAGTAAGCACTATGCAACTCACATTAATGATTACCAAGTTCTTAAGAGAGTTGCATGGAGTTGAGAGGCCAGGGCACAAGATGGAGGCCAGGACACAAGATGACACGAGATGATTATTCCCACCATTGCCAATGTCGTTCCCAAAAAGATTAGATTAGATTAGATTAGATTAGATTAGATTAGATTAGATTAACAGAGTTGGAAGGGACCTTGTAGGTTATCTAGTCCAACACCCCCACCCAAGCAGGAGACCCTACACGATTTCTGACAAATGGCAGTCCAATCTCTTATTGAAAGTCTCAAGTGATGATGCTCCCACAACTTCCGAGGGCAAGCTGTTCCATTGGTTGATTGTTCTCACTGTCAGAAAGTTTCTTCTTATTTCCAGGTTAAATCTCTCCTTGTTCAGTTTCCATCCATTATTCCTTGTCTGGACTACAGGTGCTTTAGAAAATAGCTTGACCCCTTCGTCTCTGTGGCAGCCTCTCAAGTATTTGATTAGAAAGTATTACTTGTTCCAATACTTGATGGATCAAGAAAACCACATAGAGCCTGCATAATTGGGCCAACCCAGTGTGTTTCACTTTGATTGAGCAATGGAAGGAGAAAGTTGTACAGAAAACATACATGGAATGAATGAAGAAAGTTGTCATAGGAGATAATGAATTTAACTCTATCCATCGCACTTCCCAGAGACTCAGTTTCATTATTTATAGTTTTATTATCTGCAGTTTCATGCTGCAAGGGATTGAAGTCCATATCTGCACATGTATCTCACTGTCTCAGAATGTGTGCAGACAAGATGGATATATTATGTTTGCACTTTTCAGAGCTCATAGATCATAAAAGATGTGCAAAAATGGTAAAGTAATTGTGCTCTAATGGATGTGGTAATTTGGAAACTGGAAATAAGATGTGTCATGCCCCTGGTGGAGACTGACTCTGAGGGAGAGGAGGAACAGCCAATAGGGAGTGGAAGTGTGGCTCCTGGAGGTTGTGGAGGAGGCTGGGGAAGGGCAGAGGTCAGCTGAGCAGTCAGAGGAGGACTCAGACCCATCTCCTATCCATCCTAGGGCACGCAGGGAGGAGAGGATAAGGGAGAGACATGGTTTACTTGGGAAGAGAGGGCCTTGATCCTCTTCATGGGCTGCAGCTGTGACAACTGATAAGAGTATGGACCTGAATACTGGCGAACGCTGGAAACAAAGTGATAAATATCTCTAGTTTATAGTTCCTCTCTGAGTTTGGCATCCTTCCCAGTGTGTGTTATCTGTGGACATCCTTCAGCCCTTATCTTGCCTGGTTTGTGTGCTTTTTTCCTTCTTCATGTAACTGTGTGGGAGTATTTTTGTCTTCTGTTGAAGATATTCAAAGCTTGGAAGCAAAGTGAAAGAATAAAAGGGGCTTCACCTGTTTTCTGTGACTGTGTTTGTTTTGTACCCCACTCTGGGTCATCACAAGATCATTTATATGCAGATCATTGAGAAGGTTTACCTTGATTTTTTGTTAGGGGATAAAATATTTTGTGAAAAGAATACATGAATGGATTTAAGACAGTGGTTATGATTTTAGGTAAAATGAATAATCTGATGTCAGATGGTGTCATCTGATGTCAGTTGATCAGATGTAAGTGGTTCCCTTAAAATAGCAATATATACTGAGGAAACTAGAAATGCTAATGAAACTATAAAATTGCAGAATTTATTTGGTGTTATTTAAAAAAAAACCTGGCTGATCCTTTCCCTGCTGAATCATTTAATCCACAGTGTAACTAATTAGCATGAAACCTATGCCTCCAAGTCATATGCGCATATTTTCTGTTAGATAATCATGCATACACACAAACAGAAACACACAGAGGTGGTGATGAGTTATAAGCTTCATGCGTTGCTGTAGAAATGCTGCAAGCTAATAGAGATCTTAAAACAGAGATCAAATGCTCATATCTATTCCCAGAGCATCTTAATATCAATTTTCCCTTTAATTTTTAGATCTAATAAATATTCACTTTATTCTTATGCATGAGGAAGCAGAAAAGATTTTCCCTTTTTGATTCTATGAGGTCTCCATGCTAAAGCAGCTGTTTCATTATCTGTGTATCTTTAATTGAAAAGGGAATAGTTTAAATCCTCCATATATTAAAATGCAGACACATTAACTGACTTAGAAATTAGTATTTATGAATTCATGAAGTTTTAATCCATAAATCTGCAGCTCTGTAATTGTTTTCATTATATGCAACTGATTTGTTGTCCAAGAAAAAATCAAGTAATATTACACCAAACACTGGTTGTAATCATGTTGTAACACTTATTTGTATTGCTTTTTTGTGATATTATTGTGATGCTTGACATTTATAATTTTGTTATATTATCCCATTTTATAGGACCTTAGCTTGCTTGGTAATTACACTATAGGCTGTGAGAAGAGAAAAGAATTGAGAGCAATCAGAAAGAAGTTATTTAGGATAATGAGAAAAGAAGAAAAGAAGAAAAAAACATGTAGAGCAACCACTGACAAACTGACAGTATGGAGAATGAGCATGAAGGAAATTGAGCTGCCATATTAAATAAGAAAGCACTGTAATGCCTTGATAAATAACATATCTGGTTTGTGACCAGATCTCATATAATTAGAGGTCTTTTCCAATCAAAAACGGTAGGATGAGGTACACTTGCATTGGGTTTACTAAAGTCACATATTAATTTAACATTATCACAAAAATGTGCTTCAAGTTGTATAATATCACAGAATTTATTTTCACAAAAATATCTCAGCTAATGTCTCTGTCTTAATTATTGGTCAGCTACATGTAACCAGGACCAGTGAAGTGTTAATACCACTTTATAGTGCCACACCTGGAATACTGCATCCAGTTTTGGTTGCCACAATGTAAAAAAAGATGTTGAGATGTTGAGAAAGAGTGCAGAGAAAAGCAACAAAGATGATTAGGGGATTGGAGGCTAAAACATATAAAGAACAGATGCATGAATTGGGTATGTCTAGTTTAATGAAAAGAAAGATTAGGAGTGACATGATAGCAGTGTTCCAGTATCTCAGGGGTTGCCACAAAGAAGGGGAAGTCAAGCTATTCTACAAAGCACCTGAGGGCAGGACAAGAAGCAATGGGTGGAAACTAATCAAGGAGAGAAGCAACCTAGAACTAAGGAGAAATTTCCTGACCGTTAGAACAATTAATCAGTGAAACAATGTGCCTACAAAAGTTGTGAACACTAGAAGGATGCAAAAGGAGGGACAAAATAAATTGTGAATGACAAAAATCAAAATAATTCAACAATGAATTGTTGAATTGTCCCACAGTGAGTTGTCTCACAGCGAGTTGGCCACAGCAAGTTGTCCAATTCGGTGTTGGAGAATAACTATCTATATGGTTCATAAGTGTCATATGGACTTGATAGCACAAATTTCCAAATCTATCACTCATCTGGGTTTTTTTTAAGTGATTTAAGTGATTTCAGGTCAATGTGATAGTGTTCCTTTCCAAAAGAATTAGGCAAAAACCAAAGTAGGAATAGAGATATAAGAGAATGTTATTAATTTGTATTTAAATACTTTTGAACTGTTATATTTATTTATCACAATGCACCATTCTTATTAATAAGGTGTCTTGAGGAAACGTAAGGACTTTTTTTTACTTAAATGTACCCTATGGAGCACTGAAAAATTTTCAGAATATGATTATATTAGCTAATGCTTTATATGCAAGTGATCATAAAAGATTCACAGATTAGAGTCCCTTCTTGGCTCTAACATATGAGATGCAGAAAATAAGTGAATTTTTAATGATGAAACAGCTGACATTTTAGCAATAAGCCTCACCACTTCAGACAAAATTACAAATACATATTGCTAAGCAGCATCAATATATTTCAAAATGTAATTAATTCACCTTGAGGTACATCTTGTGTGAAAAGTAATGAATGAGGCTTCTTGAAGCAGCCTTTTATAACTGTCTTCAGACAATTGACTGATTTCTTAATAATTGTTGATGGATTAAGATTTCAAGGGAGAATGAGAAAACTTTTCTTTCTAAAAAGAAGGTCTGATTCCTATGAAGTGAGCACCAGATTATTTCTCTCCTATTGATCCCCACAGGAAAAGAAGCAATTCACAAATCCTAAGGTTGCATAATCAATATCCTTTCACACAGGAGGAAAGAGTTTTCTTGGAGGAAAAAGAAATGCAGCAAATGTTCCAATAGAACTTTCAAGTTTGTTCTTAGCATTTTAACTTGACCTTTCCCATTGAAGGGTGAAAAGTTCCTTCCTGTATACACACAGTAAACAATCTTTTGCCAACTGAGCAAAGTTATTGAGAGGCTGGTGACAGTTCATTAGAGACAATCTTGAAGAGTGCAGATTGTTTAGATGTATTTCTGGCTGAATTTAAGCCTAAATGTGGTTGGGAATTGGCTTGGTTCATCCAAACTGTTATATCACCTCTCTTTAGGTTATGATAATAGAGATCACCGTGTCATCTTTACAAAGAAAAAAGTGACGGAAATTTGTTTAAATTAAGCAGTTGGAATTAGAAGAAAAATGTGCAGTATGGTTACTAATATGAATGCAGACCATTTAAAATATATGAAAAATCATGTTCAAATGGAAATGGTGAAGTTAAACTGGAGAAAGCCAAAACTGGGGGGTGGAATCAAGTCAATTAAAATAGATATCCTGAATTACTTTTTTTAAAATTGAAAAATAATTTAAAATTGGAATAAATGGTCAGTTCATATCAGATTAACTATCCATATCAGCCTAAAATGATTTACAGAAACTAGCATTCTTGAGGGATGAGGCAGAGGATATATGTGCTTCTCTACAACCACATCATAGAATACTGATTCAAAAAGGCAAGCCAAAAAAAAAATCGTATACAGAGACAAATATTACAATGAACTGCCATCAAGTGCCAGCCAGCCAAGTCTATCTGAATGAGAGATCTTTAAATTGTTGCTTAATCTTTGATTAACTAGAAATTAATGGTGCAATGTTCCACTGATGTGATTGGTAATTTTAAAAAATTGAAATTTTAGAAAATTACACTAAAATCTATATCAGGCCAGATGCGTCACATGCTGGCCATGCCCAGATTAGCGAAGGAGGAAAAAGTCCCAATAAATCATGCCATGATGACATGAGTTTGACACCCCTGATATATATGAGGGGCAGCTACCAATGTTATGTAACTATATCTCTTTAGAACAATATCTTAACCATTAATTAATTAGTCCTTACTAAAGTATTATAACTAATGTAAAACCTTTAGAGACCATTTCCCATATTCTGTAAAAATATATATATAGCCTTTTCATTTTTGAGATGAAATAACCTATTCCAAGAGGAACTTATCTTTCATTTAATCTTATGTGATTGAAACATACTTTACTTTTCATTCTATTTAAACAAAAATAAAAGAACACCCCCAATATTTCATTGGCTGCTTAAATACTTGGTTGGTTTCTCACTGTTGTGTCTGTACATATGATAATAAGTTAAGGATTAGAATCCATACTTGTTTTACATCTATAATATAAATTGTATAAATGTGATATTATTCTTGTCTTCTTTTTCAGTAAAACATATGAATGCTCATAAGAAGTCATTTTCATGGGAGGCAGGAAAAAGTTGTTCTTGAGAAGGTATTTTGGGCATTTCTGGTGCAAAGAGATGCCAGAAATTGTTCTAATCTCATATATTTTTAATAAAAAACAGCACCTGCTGAAGTACAGCATTGGATACAGCTGATACAGCTGAAGAGCAGAACATTAGAAGAAAGAAAGGTAATGAGAGTGAATATAGCGATTAAAAGGAAGCAGAGAAATTTTAAGGAAACCTGTTGCCAAATTTAAAAGTGAACTCCCTGGCTGAGTTAATAGAAGACACTCAGGTTACCAGTGATCAAAGCAGAAATAATTTCACCACATTCCATCACCTGCTTTTAAAATGTACCACAAACCAGAGTGCTAACTGATGAAATAGCTAAATGTCCTATAATACACATCAGATAATAATTTCTAGAATTCATTACCGTAAAATTCTGTCAAGTGTTGGGGAGATTTAGAATAGGATTAAATTTTGATTGATTGATTGATTATTTTTATGTACTACTATTATTCTTATCCTTATTCCTTATTCCTTCTTATATCTTATTCCTTATCCTTTGCCAACATTGTAGAATTGGGTCATGCCATAATGTGCCCAGAATATCAACTCTGATTATTTGCATCTTGAGTGAAAACTCTGAGTTGATTTGTTCCAGGAATTAGGGAAATTATGAAATAAATATGATATGCTGTCAGCAAAATTAAAATTTGTGAATCAATATCTACTTACTAGCTCGATACCCATGCTTTGCTATGAAACTATGTGGTCGGGCTTAGTTTTTGGGGAGGAATAAGGGAAAAAATTCTGCCTCTGCCTACCAGCATCCATCAGTATTCATCTGGCTAGTGTCCTGTCAGTATGTGAGAGAGTTGAGGGCTCTTTGGAAACTGAAACAGTATTTGCTATGTGAACAAGGAGACACCAAGGAGCCTGGGTGTGGCTTAGCCCAAGTGTTCTATACTAAAGCTGCTTGGTGCTGTAAAACTAAAACTGAAACTCCTCTCCTCTGCTTGTGTTTTGCATTTGGAACAGATTTCTTTTCAGGTGGGAGGCGGAGTAGAACTCCTTAGCATCAGAGCGTGTTAATAATAATATACGAAATACTAATGCTCTGATAGTCATTTCAAAAAATCATTTCTTAGTGAGCACCTAGAAGCCAAGAAGAACATACCAAATGTGCCAAATTTCAAGTTTGTAGGCTTTATGGTTCTGGAGATTTTGTGATGATGTGTGAGTAGTATTTCACTTTTTTATATATAGATAAGTACATACCAAGGCCTATGTATCAAACAAGATTCAGGATTTCTGCAGATGAATAGAAGAAACTGGTTTTGGACTAAGAGGTTGGAAAGGCAGAAAAGAGGTCTACGCCCCAGTCCATTAATGTAACAAAATGTATTATTCTTTTGTAATTTGCTAGTGTAAGACAGAAAACATGAAGTTCAGAACAATCCAGCAAAGAAATGAAGGATCGCAGAAATGCTTCTCATCTTTCTTTCACTTTTGTGGTCTTTTGTTTGTATAATTCCGGATTGTTCCACAAACTAGAGTTGGGTTAGCAGGTTAGCTGGATGTGTTTAAAGGCATAAATAACAGCTACATTGTGCGTTATAAAAATGTAAATTAAAAAAAAAGGAGGAAAAGGGGGAAGCAGAGATAAATGACAGTGGAAGCCTTAAGGGTGCCTGAAGCGCTCTCTGAATACTGGCAGTTTCACACAGTGGGCTGTTTTGTGTCCTCTGGCAAACAAATGCAAACTGAATTTTTGTTCTCCTTAGTTCAAATTTCATTTGTACCCCAGTACATTTTAATCCAAATGTACACACAGAACTATCGAGATTGCTTTTTCCATAAGATACTGTACCGAAGCTTCTGAAGGTCACCTGTATTAAATTTCTTTGTGCATTGTGTCATTCATGCAGCACAGTCAAAATGCTAGAAATTTTAATGGTTCAAGGTAATACAAAACACTGTGTTTAATTTAAAGCTCATTCTTCCCCACCTCCTGAATTATTGTTATCCATGCATTTCTGTAAAATCATCATGGTCATCATCATCATCAACAACACCCAAGAAAAATTTGACTGTCTCCAGACTAAAATCCTTTTTAAAAGGTATTTGTTGTCTTGATTATATTTTACTGATACTTTTGTATGAATAGTTTGGCTCATCTTTCTAATGTATGTCCAAGAACCTTTTCAAAAGAGGGTAATGAAAATATGTTTTTAAATCCTTCTTAGCAAAAAATTGCTAAGACTCATGTGTACATGACCACAAATTGCAGGATTTTTTTGATGAGATTGTTCCTATTCGTGTGCCTCATTTTACAAGTATATTGATATCAATCAAGCATAGCACAAAAGCAATTACACCTGCAAACAATGAAAAATATTTTTTGTAGACTTTTATCAATGCATGCCGAATACATACACATACACCTATTCAACCTTGGCTGATCTTACAAAAGCTGTAACAATAACTTGAGCAGTTTGATGCAGAGATTAACGAATCAGGCTACAAACTGGGAAACTAATGTGAAATAAGCTAAGTGCCCTTATGCCTGCCTGCCTGCCCCTCCCTCTCTCTCCCTCCCTCCCCCCTCATGCTTGGCTATAAGATTATCAGAACTGAAGGCTGTATGTAACCTAGGAAATTTAACAAAAAAGTCTTGAAGGAGGCAGTAGCAAACATCTTCCATATTACCTGTCTGGATACATCCATAAAATTATTAGGAACTAAGCTCCACTTAGTAAAGTCCTGAAGTATATTTCATCAGTATTTACATAAATCCTAATAATATGGATGGGGAAAAGTAAAATCAATGTGATGGGAAAAATTGCAAATATAAATAAATTGTTGACTGTTTAGTTTCATATCACACAGATAGAAATGTGTATTTACAAACATAGAGAAGCACACATACAAAGTGTAGTGATTAAAAATGTGACTATTTAAAAAGTGAAGCACAATATATGTTCCATGTGCACTAGAGATGTTTTCTCCCCAGCACTGATGTAAAAAGTAGAACAAGAATAAGAAATATCTTGCAGTTCAGAGAATATGGCAATATTCAAAGTACAATGTATAAAAGGGCCCGAGTTTAAATTTATTATTAGAAAATAAGACTGGGGAAAGACCCTTCCTGAAATTCTGAAGAATCACACAACTTAGCACATCCAATAGCAGGAGTATAATTTTAACTGCTGGTTTTCTTACAGTATGATAGTAATATCAATAGAAGGATTAAAGCTGCAAAAGGAAATTGTTCTTGCAGAAACAGATACTTTGTCCATTCTCTTTCTGAAGGTTTTCAGCTAGCATAACCGCAGATACTGTACTGATAAACAAGCCCCCACACACACATGGGGGGAGGGGGTTCAATTTAAGTGTTAAAATTTGAAAAGCAAAAATCCAGGAAGGATAGTGTTATTTATCATGCATGATTCTAAAATAATATGCATAAAAATGTTTTTTGCCCTGGAACCATTTTGATTAAATTCATATGGGGGGAATAAAAATCACAAACACAAATCTGAGGAAAACATTTTTTAAAAAATCCTTCATGTTTGAAGAGTAACTTTAAAGCAGTTGGAATCCATTAATGTAACCAATTAAACATCTAACCATATGTATTTTATCTAGAATATTATTATCCATTTAATATCCATTTACTTTTTCCCTACAAAAGTATATCTGGTATATGTATGCCTTCTGATGACCTAATCTAATATATCTTTATTTTTTAAAATGATTTTTATATTCTATCTCTGGAAGATTCAAAGCTGAAGAGGGGGACCAACATTGAGTATTTCTGTGACAGCTTCTTGCTTCAATTATATGTGATAATAAACTGAAGAATTGTTTGGGTTAATTCTTATGTCTTCTGTGACTTAGAGGTAAGTAGTATGATAGATAATGTGTTTGACTATGATAGCAGAAGCCAAGGTTCAAAGCTACTCTCAGCCATGTTATCTCACTAGGTGACTTTAGGTTAATAGCATCTCCCATTATACTGAGAACAAATTGGTGGAGGGACTATTATGTGATCTCTGAGCTTCTACAGAAGACAGGATAATGAACTAAAACATAAATAAAAATAAATCAATGCAGCATGTCAAGAACTGAAATTCATAGATGATATATTCATGTCCAAGAATTGGACACTGTTAAATAGAAGAATAGATATATATTTCAATTCTGTAAGTTGCAGAGTGATCAAAAGTGGACTTTCATCTATGTTTAGCATCAGAAAATAAAAAAAATCAAGTTTTTGAATTTTCTCATTCACATCTTTAAATTAATTCAGTGTCCATATTGAAAAGGCATTAATTTGATTTTTGGTGCTGCCTGACTCCAGAATGAGTGTGTGTGTGTGTGTTTTATATTTTTATATATGAATTTTATATTATTTAAGCTTTTTCTAAAATGCTTTTTGTTCAATGTTTTCAAAAACAAAGTCTCTGGCTTCACCCTCTTAACTGTAAAAACACTGGGGTGATTGAACCATTCTGAGAAAAATAAAATTAATTCTGACTGGCCCAAGAAGACCAACTATAATACTTTTTGTTTTCTTTTTACAATGCTGTAATTTCTTGATTGGGTTGGGGTCAGCGTGACTGGGTGAGCTGAGTGTTTACTGGCCAGATGCCCTCCCTGACACCTTTGCGGAGTTCCCAGCAGATATTTTCTCTTTGCACCTTGAGAGAGAAACTTCTGCCACTTCTTAGGATTAAATTCTCTCTGAGTGGGAGGCAAGTGTCTTCATTTGTAGGCCACCATGCCACTCAAGGTCAAACTATAATAGTACAGTGACAAAATGTCTTTCATTTCTTAAAGGTATACCTTGCCTCCTGTGAAAGAAGCTTCTGTTTTTCTACTATATTCTAGGAAGTTATATATTTATTTTTAAATTTATTGTGATTATATATAGATGAGTTGAATTTACTTTTGGAAGAAGTTGGGAGACTGCTTTTGCTGAAATTGTTTGTTTATTGCTATTACACATATTTCATTTTGAGGATTAAAAAGGAAATGTAAAAGAAGTTGGGGCAAATGTATTTTGTATTTTATTCTACAATCTAATAAAATATTCAAAATATTTTAAAAAGAAGTCGGGCAAATGTAAATTGGTATTGAATTATTGTACAGTGAGAAGAATAGTATAATAACACAACTTCACCACATCATAACTAAATAAGTGTAAGGAAATCATACTCCATTCAGGAAAACTATCTTGAAATGTGTTTGTTTCCTTAGGAGTAAATTGTCTTTCATTAAAAATGAATGAGAACGGGTAGAACCAGGAAGAGAGAAATCAATACCAAATTCTGGTGTTAATTAAATTATTATATGGTAATTTAAACTTTCTGGATTGTGCCAGCTCTGTTCTCTATCACTGATTCTCTCTGGGGCCCAGAATGGAGATCATACAATAATTCAAGAATTATTATATGCTCATCTGATCTGACAATATAACATTGTGGCATCATGAGCTGAATTCTCATCTGACAACATTCTTTTAGATTGAATTATTAAAAATTAAATGCTAACTAATCTTATAGGCTCTCAACATTTATATTAGGGTTTCTCTGTTCCCCTGCCTCCCTGCTTCATTTCCAATCTCAATGGATCGAACTGTTCTGATATCAGGGCTGAAAAAGCTTCAAGTAATAATTTCAAAGAATTTTCAGAATTACAGTATTCTTGCTGCAAGGCATGCATGATATGAGAAGGAGAGGGAAAACCTAAGCCCAGCCACCAAATTGCCTTCTTCAAATTGCCTTTTCTAAGGAAAAGCAGAAAATGTTTCTTGTTTTAGAAAGAACATTTAACAAAACATAACCGAGCCTGTCTTGTTTAGTTTATGCTTTGAGACAAGGCAATTACTACAGTGTAATGGTAGCATCCATTGGTACAGGCTAAATATGAGCATTTTAAATTGAAACTTCACCCCCTCTCTTTCCTCTCTCTTCCTCCCTCCCTCTCTCCCTTTTTCTCTCTCCCTCTCTTTCTCCAAAGCTGTTGGATGAAACAGTCAAGTCAGTGTTTCTGTATGCCATGAGCAACTCTGAGATGACAATTCCTACACTGAGATGACAGTATGATTCATAGCAACAGCTATAAGATTAGAAATTTCTCATGCAAAAATCTTGCTACGTGGATTGACTGGGTACCAAGACTGGATGCACCATGAAAAACCAAACCTTTGAAAATCAGCAGGTCTTTCTATTCTCTCAGGCTCCAAGTGACAGCATCTTGCCAAACTGTGTTCATAGACTTCACCTCTTGTTTGGTTCACACACCCCCACTGCTCTAGTATGATTCACTCAGTTTGACAAACACAGCTCAATAAACCTTTGTTTTAAAAGGTTTTATGTTGTTTTAATTTTTGATGGGAAACAATCTAGAGTTTGTTCCAAGGATGTCATCTATTAAAATGTTTTAAATGAATTAATTAAAATTTAATTGCTGGTCTGAAGTGTCTCCATTCTCTATAAATTTTACATGCTGGAAGAGACATGACTCTAAGTTCCACTCACTTTTTGCCCCCTCTTTGTTTTTTCTAACCAATTTACTCAATAAAAGTTCTTGGAATTTAGCCTCTGCAAGGCAGGCATTTTTAGAGTAATTATCTATTTGGATAATTACATGACAAGAAATAGGAATGGACCAAACTGATTTTTTGTGGAGAGGAAGGGGCTGGAGAGGAATGAGATTCTAAAAGGATCTCCACAGGAGAAGAGAGTTTCCTGCTGGAACCCATCTTCCAACTTTCCTTCCTTCCTTCCTTCCTACTTTCCTTCCTTCCTTCCTCCCTCTTTCTTTCTTTCTTTCTTTCTTTCTTTCTTTCTTTCTTTCTTTCTTTCTTTCTGACTTCTATTCTGCCCATCCTATTGAGTCTACTCTTTAGCTGATGATACACTGAGCGTCCAGGTAGATTCCTGGAGAGAAATGATTTTTAAGTAATTCCTTCCCAAGTCATGAAAGATTTTAAACCTGACAATGAATACTTTGCTTTTTTTTTTAAGGAGTAAAGTCTATTTAAAAAAATAATGGAGTTACCAACTAATGTCAACATCTTTCAGACTTATTTCTTATGGTGAAGATATGTTGTTTTCAAATAATTGGTGAAAAATAAAAAAAACAGCATATTAATCAATATATCAATATTGGTGGCTCAGGCTGTTAAATGCCTGCACTTAAGATCCAGCTGTCTACAATTACTGTAGGCTCGAATCCCACCAGGCTCAAGGTTGACTCAGCCTTTCATCCTCTCGGGGTAGGTAAATTGAGGACCCAAGATTGTTGGGGCAATAAGCTGACTTTGTAAAAATGCCGCTTAGTAATAAGCAGGCATATACAATGGAATGAAGGCTATTGCTGAGCACACTGGGTTGTACCCCCAAAAATTGTAAGCTGTCCTGAGTCTTCGGAGAAGGGCGGCATATAAATGTAATTATATATATATACCCAAAATATATGTATATATATATATATATATATATATAGATTTTCACGGGTAAAGGTATGTAGGTCTTGGTGTATTCGGTCTTGTCCGTGTAAGATTGAGAATACCTTGGCAACGTTTCAACGAAATCTCATCCGTCATCTTCAGGCTGGTGTCTTCAGCTTCGTTCTCCTGGGAGAAGTGTGTGATCGTGGCTGTTTTTCCCTTTTAAACTCTAGAGTTGGCTGTGTTGTTACTTCTTGATTGGTTTGTGGAGTTGATGTATGCAGATTGGATGGCTTTTTCCTGAGACCCTGTGTGGCTGAGGTGCTGGCTGTGTGTCTCTCAGCCTTTTGTGTTGTAACGACCTGGGTAATGGGCTGTGTGATGACCTTCTGAGTTCTATTGTTGTGACGTCCTGGGTGTGGTGCTGTAATCTCCTGGGTCGTTGTCTGTGTTGCAACCTCCTGATGTTTTGTGTTGTGATCTCCTGAGTTCTGTGATGTAGTATCCTGGGTGGAAGGCTGTGATGTGTCATTCTGGGCCTTGGTTTGGCTCGAGTTTGAGGTCTGGCTATGTGTTTATAGCGTGTGTCAGTTTGCTTAGTTTGGGGGTTGGAGGGGGTGTAGCAGCTGGTGTTGCAGCCATGGTCTGGTTTCTGGATGGTGGTTGCCTTTCATCTGTGGCGTGGGCTTGGGTTTGAGTCTGGTGAAGGAGATTGGTGGTGGCATCATGTGTTATTTTGGGTCCGGTGTTGGTTTTTGGCTGGGACTCGTTTGTTGATTAGGGCTAGTTTCCAGATGTCTGGTAGGTGGGAAGTATCATCCCGTTTATTCATGTTATGGGGGTGTTTCTCTATTTTGATGGCTTCCCTAATTATTCTCTTGTTGAAGTGTTCAGTATTGGAGATAAGTTTGGATCCCTCAAAATCAATTTCATGTCCTGTGGCTTTAAGGTGCTGGAAAAGGGAGGAAGTTTTTTCTTCTTTTCTGACTGCGTTCTTGTGTTCTGCAATGCGTGCATTTATTCTCCTGTTGGTTTGTCCAATGTATGTGGCTGGGCAAGTTTTGCATGGTATTTTATAAAATACCAGAAGAACGAAGCTGAAGACACCAGCCTGAAGATGACGGATGAGATTTCGTTGAAATGTTGCCAAGGTATTCTCAATCTTACACGGGACAAGACCCGAATATACCAAGACCTACATACCTTTACCCGTGAAAATCTACGAAAACAAATATATATATATATATATATATAAAAATTGGGTAAGCTGAACAGAGGTTCATGAAGGTAGATGTGATCATGATTATCCTTATACCAGAAACAAAAGAGTAATTAGACTTTCCTTCTGAAAAAAGAGAAATAATTATCTTTATTTTTAAAATGATAAATGACAAAGCTAAGTTTAAAGTATATTCAAAGAAAATTAAAAATCCTGACTACATTTCAAATATTGATTTCCATGAGAGCATCTATACATTTCCTGTAAAAGAAACAAGAATAAAATTCTTAATAAGGTTTTCTCCTTGTCACCTTACTGATCTCACTTAGAAACACGTTTTCATTTGCTTGCTGTTTTTTTACCTTGCTCATGTACCAGAATCTTAACTGGCAGGCATGTTGCCAATTAGGGAGCTAATGTACTGGAAGAAAGTGATCAAAGGGCCAACTATTTGCTCGATAGGAGCCTGTTAAGTTAAAAAGAACAATTACTGTCATGTATCTTTCAGCTTGTCTATAGTGAAAACCTATACTGATATATCCCAAAGGTGCTTTTTTTCAAAAGGCAACTGGACATTATGGTTTTTCTTTGAAGACATTTCTCTTTTCATCCAAGAAGCTTCTTCAGCTCTGATTGGATGAACCAGAAAGTCCTTGAAAAAAAAGCACCTTTGGGACAACCATGACCTAGATTTATTTTTATTTATTTATTTTATTTTATTTGTATGCTGCCACTCTCTGAAAGGACTCGTGGCGGCTCACAGATAAAAACATAGAACAATAAATAATTTTAAAAAAGATTAAATCTATCAAGCCAAATCCAACAGTAAAAACCCAATTAAAATCCCACCCTCCCCCACAGGAGGTCAGTCCAGCCCAGCCTATAAGAACAACCAGGTTTTTAGATCACATCAGAAAGAGGAGAGATCGGGGGCCAACTGGAGCTAAGCGGGTAGTTGATTCCATAAGGTGGGAGCCGCTACAGAATAGGCCCTTCCCCAGGGCACCATCAACCGACATTGTCGTGCGGACGGCACCCTGAGGAGTCCCAGCCTGGGTGCTCGCACAGGGCGATCGGTATTTGATGTCGGTAGGAGACGCTCCCGCAAATACCCCGGACCCAAGCCATGAAGGACTTTGAATGTTAATACCAAAACCTTGAATCTCACCCGGAGGGCAACCGGCAACCAATGCAGCTCACGCAGGAGGGGCGTAACATGGGAGTACTGGGAAACTCCCATCACAACCTGCGTGGCCACATTTTGCACCAGCTGGAGCCTCCGGATGGTACGCAAGGGCAGTCCTAAATAGAGAGCATTGCAATAGTCGAGTCGGGACATGACAAGTGCATGAGTGACCGTGCGAAGGGCATTTCGATCCAGGTACGGATGCATCTGGAGAACCAGCTGAACCTGGGCAAAGGCCCCCCTGGTCACGTCCCCCACTGCTCCTCCAAACCGAGCCGTGAATCCAGGAGAACCCCCAGGTTTTGTACCCTATCCACAGGGGCTAACACATCTCCCCCCATGACCAAAGATGGAATCTGTTCACTGGAGGGAGATGCCTGTACGCATAGTCTTGGCCGGATTGAGCTGTAGCTTGTTCCTGCACATCCAGATCCGTATCGCATCCAGACAATGGGACATCACAGAGGGGGCATCACTAATTTGGTTTGGGGTGAAGATATATAACTGAGTATCATCAGCATACTGATGATACCTCACCCCAAAACCCCGGATGATCTCACCCAGTGGCTTCATATAGATGTTGAACAGGAGGGGTGAGAGGACCGACCCCTGAGGGACCCACATGTGAGAGCCCTTGGGACCAACCGCTGCCCTCCTGCCAACACCAATTCTGAATGCCCTGAGAGGTAGGAGGTGAACCACTGTAAAACAGTGCCTCCCACTCCCAACCCCCCAAGGTGCCGCAATAGGATACCATGGTCGATGGTATTGAAAGCCGGAGTGGGTCGACCTCCACCTGCTCTCTAAACCTCTCCTATGCCGCTTCATCTCCCTAAGCTCCTCCGTGAACCAAGGAGCCATCTGGGATCTACGGTGAGTGAGGGGACGCAAGGGGAGGGCCTCAGCAGCAGCCTGTTGCCAGGCAGCTGCCAGTACCTCAGCTGAGCTGTGGATAAGGGAGGCAGGCAAAGACCCCAGTTCCATCTGGAACCTTTCAGGGTCCATCAGACGTCTGGGGCGGAACCATCGCAGTGGCTCCTCATCCCAATGGTGTGGAACTGCTTGTTGGAAGACCAGCCACAGGAGATAGTGGTCTGACCATGCAATGGGTTGGACATTCATGGTGCCCACTCCCAGATCACTACACCATCGTTCCGAGACAAAAACAAGGTCAAGTGTGCTGCCCCCCTCCTGTATGGGGGCATGTATTAGTTGGGTCAGGCCCATAGCTGCCATGGAGGCCATGAACTCCTGGGCCAATCTCAATGCCCCCCCCCAGGGAGTGCAGGTTGAAGTCACCCAAAACCAAAAGGCTCGGGAACTCCACCGCCACTCCCGAGAGGGCATTGAGCAGCCCAGGCAGGGCTGTTGCCACATAGGTGGGGGATAGGTATATAAGCAACAGGCCCAACTGACCATCAGGCTCCAACCTCAAAAGGAGAGCTTCACACCCACCTATCTGTGGAAAGGTGACCTCCCTTGGAATCAAGGTCTCCCGAATAACAACAGCAACACCCCCACCCCTCTCCTGAGCTCGTGGCTGGTGTAGAATCTGAAAACCTGGGGGGCATAAATCAACCAGAGGGACTCCACCCTCCAGCCCCAACCAGGTCTCAGTGATGCAAGCCAGGTCCGTGGCCTCCTCCTCGATTAACTCACCAAGGAAGGGTGCCTTATTGACCACGGACCTGGCATTAAAATACACCAACCTAAGCCCAGGGCCTCCAAGTCCCATATCCCTGGGGGAGTGGGCAGAGGCATGGGGGTTGGAGCACGCCACAGCTTGAAGACAGTGGCGGCACGCTCCCTTCACACGGTATGGCCCGCTGCCTCTCCATTCCTTGCCTAATCCGATCACCCTGGGAATCTGCATTCCCGCCTCATTCCCCGGAGCCCCGCAGGCCCCCTCTTTCCCCCACCCCACGGCACAATGCCCAGCTGGGCTGAACTGAGCTCCTTCCCATCTGGGCAAGAATTGATCAGCTACCTGCCCAGACAAACAGCCCTCCCCCCTCCCTAACCCTTTAAAATGACGAATCAAAAAAATTTAAAAGTTTCCCTTTACCTAATTTAAAATTAACCCCTTGGTGGCAAATGCCACCTCTCGAGATCTAACAATCCATCATAAAGGTAAGCTTTTGATAACCCACACTAAGGATAAGGGAACAGTCCTGTAGGCCCATAACTCTGTAGGTGAATAAGCCAATATCATAATAAACATTAAAATCACAGAGGATAGGGGAAATAAAATGCCACCACAGATGATTGCAATGATGTTAAAACAGTATGTTAAAATCAATAGTCATTATCACCACCTCCAGTCCTTGAAGCCAGCACCAACAAGTATCGCGTCGTGTCCCCCGAAAACTCTCTCACCATCCTTCGGGGGGGGCAGATGAAACCATGGTCCAACCACCACTCTCCCACCATGATGGTTACCACTGGGCTGGGAGCAACAAGGCAGCCTACTGTCCTCTCACAATAGCAGGCCAAGGCCTCAACCAAGGATGATAGCCAGTGACAACAGAAAAAGGGGAGCAGATGTAAATAAACAGCAGCAGGTATCAAGATGTCTTTAAAGTGCAGGATAATAACGTGCAGGATAACAAAGTCCAGAGATGTCAGTGGGATAGATGGAATTATCGGTTAAAGACAACAGGGGAAAGGCAGAAGCCGAAAGGACTGACAGCAAGGCCAAACTAGGTCCAGCTGCCCCCTCAACCTCCAATAAAGAAGACCAAGAGACTTCTAGGGTGGTTCAGAAGTCCAACCCCCCAAAGCTCTCAGCCAGTCCCGACAGCAACTCCCAGGCAGTGGCAAATCCAGGCCTGAGGCCAGGGACTTCAACCTCCACAAGGGGCTCCTCCTCCGATGTCTGAAAATTCCTCCAGCCCCCATCAGGTCATCGCCAGTCATCAGGCCAAGCCGCTGCCAACCAGAGCCATCCGCCTTGATCTTCTTTCTCTCCATTTCCGGTGCTATCTCAGAGATGTTATTTGCCTTCTCAACTCCATTGCCATCATCCCTACCTTCCACAATCATCAATCTTCGTGAGGGTCTCACCCTCACAAAGCTGGCAGTGACGAAGCACTCATTTCTGCCACTTGTAGCCGCTACCTCCGACTTCTCCAGTGCTATCATGGAAGCCGCCGCCGCTGCTGCCCTCTTCCGTGCTGCGCCATGAAGGGCGCCAAGATAAAAGCCCGGCAGCTCTACACCCCCGATCGGTACACGACCATCCTTGACCACCCAGACAGCCAAGTTCCTTAGAAACAAGCCTGAAGGGTTGAGGGAAAGCTGCACCAACCCTGTCCCCCAGCAGGCTGACAAGAAATCCCCATTCCTCTGGAGCTCATTCACTCACGGACCGCCATACTCGGGCATGCGCAAACCAGATGAATGAGAATCTTCATAGACTATATTGATATACTGTAATATTTTGATGTTGCAAAAGCCTTTAAAAAAACAGCATGAGAACCATAGTTTGCTCCATGAATGTCTTCATTTGGTACATTTTGATGCAATATTCCATTAAAATGTTGCACTGGACACAGCTCACTCAATTCCAGTTGAAATCAGTTACATTTTGCTCTTTTGCTATTGGAGTAGCCACATTGGCAGACAGGACTGAATGTGACTCCTTTACTGGCACAGTCACAGCAAAACACTCATTTTTTTAAACCTGAAACCACTTTTGATTATCAGAATCTGATTTTTTTTTCCTAAAAGGAAGATTACATTTCTATGGCTACTGTCACAAAGACAATTAAACAGCTTAGTAAGCAAATACTCAAACTGTATCCTGTTTGATTCCTTTTTCATTCCATACAAATCCTTGGCTCCCCCTCCCTATTTTTTTTGAAAGACAATAGCTCAAAAATTTGTCATTACAATTTAATACCTATTAACAAATAATACATGTTCTTAAAAAAAAGAACTGGCCAAACTCAATGTTTTGAGAATAATGATGATATAATGGATTGTATCAAAGAAGAGAGAGGTAATATGATCAAGTACAGTAAAGTGGAAGTTCGTTTGTTTATTCATTCATTCATTCATTTATTTAATTTGGAGATAATCCATTTTACTCACAGAATGAACATGAGCAACAGGCAGTTTTCCTGGAAAAAAAATCAGCATATTTCAAGGATGGAGACAACTTAGTCCAGAGCTGGATCAGAGACAGAGGAAATTATTTAGGATAGCTCTTCCTAGAATCTCCTAGGGTATATCTGTTAAGGAGAAAGTAGTATATATTTAGTCTGGCAAGATTCTGTCTATATGGTGTGATCAGATAGAAAACAGAACTTTAGCTGGATTGAACTCTAGCCTTTCTTGGTCTGGGCCTAAAAGATATTTTGCTAGTACTTTGAAATAAAAGTCTCAGAAATCATAGCTTTCACTTTATTTGGAGGATGGGAGATTGGACTCTCATTGGATCATAAATAAAGTAAGCTATTCTTTGATATCTAAAGGGAAAATGTTTGATTTAGTCTGATCTCATTTGTGCCTCAGGAAATTCAGTCGAAGAATAAGGAAGGGAAGTGAGGGGCAATCTATGAAAACGAGAACACAATGGGAAAAATATACGGCTTTGAGCTAGATACCAAAATATTCAAGATACATAGAGAGAGTGTTGCTATTAAAGTATTTATCTTCTATTCTGAGATATATCACTGACACAAAATTGCTCTTAGAGATCTTTTTTAGGCTTTCAAATTCAGTCAGATATGAAAAGTAAGGCTGAATTATTTTTTAAAACAACTGGAAACAAAGCATGCTCTGAATCATGGATATTATGGATTTCTACTCTATTAAATTATTACCAGAGAAGCTTCTGAATATTATCAAAATATTTCCTTCCTTCCCCCTCCCCTAGCTCCTCTCCCTCCCCTCCCTTTTGTTCTTCCTGTCCATTTCCCTCTCCCCTTCTCACTCCCTCTTCCTTTTCTTCTCTCTCTCTCTCTCCCTTTTCCTCTGCTTCCCTCTCTTTCTTCTCTTCCTCCCCTCCTGTCCTTCATTCCTTCCTCTGTCTCTTCCTCCCTTTATCCTTGCAGCACTGTGTATTCATAATCATCTCTAAAGCTAAGAAATAGCTCTACTTTTTATTATTTTATTGAACCTTAAATATTTTTTTTTCAGAAATTCATTCCATATATTAATGAGCAATAGAATTGAGTTCTCATTATTAGCAGCATATATTTCTTTATTTTCCTGATCTAGATTAGATGAATCAGGAATTCTATGTCAAATATCCAAGCCCTATACATGCTGCCCACACCTTTTCTCTTGCTCACTTTTCCCCTGATTTTAATCTTAACTGAAAAAAAAATCATTATAAATGGTGCCATTTTCACCTATAATTTATGCATTTTCAGCTTGTATTTTTCAGCTAGTTCTCTCATATATATTCAGAATATATTTTATGGGTGGAACGGTTTATTCTTTCTTTCCAGAAAAAAACACCAGAATAGCCTACCAGGAATGGCATCCTTCCAAAAATGGCAGCCTAATTAACCAGTTATATTTCCTAAATGTTAATATGCTAGTTAGCATATTGAACAACAGATATTACCATATGCCTTGCACAAATACATCCCCAGGTCCAAAATTCACCAGTTATAACTAAAAGACTTTTCTAAGATTCTGAAAAAAACTGATTAATTTTGACAAGGTCTTATTTTAAAAAAAAACATATGTTGTCCTCTTCAAAATATTTTATAGCATTTTAAAATTGCATATGAACTATTTTTATATTAAAAAACAATTAAAATATACAGCATTTAAACTATAAAATATAGGCTGCAGATACAGACTGAAAGATAGTTTTGTGGTAGTGTGCAAGTTAAAGTAGTAGTAGAATAATTCACTAATAAATATCTGGTCAAGAAGGACAATAAAGAATCACAGAGGTTGATACACATGCACACACACACACATGCACGCACACACAAAATCATTTATTCACTTCCCTGCACTTATGAGGACTTGACTAGCAACTGAATCGCCACACAGATCAGGATGGCCGATAAGTCCCATATGAGCTGAGATTATTCCCCATTGTGGTCAAGGAATCACTGAAAGTATAGCTCATGTCTTGTTGTATTATAACTTCTATTATGATTCACAGACTCATTTTATAACTTAGACTGGTTTTCTTTATTATTATAGGTTCCTCAGTTGTTGGTCTAGCTTAGTGTTTTTCAGCCTTAGCAAGCTGGTAGGGGAATTCTGGGAGTTGAAGTCTATGCATCTTAAAATTGCTAATATTGAGAAACACTCTAGTTGGTCCAGTTGGATTTAGGTCTGTTCAGATAATTGGGATATGCCCAAGAACCTTGACATAAAGACATCTGTAATGCTTTTGCTATTTTTGGTTCTTGTCTTTTAGCTCATTCTTTTCTCAGAATTTCTTTTTCAAATTCCCTCTGCCTGGATTTTACTTATCATGCTTTCTCAGCACGTAGCCTTCATTTCTAACTGATAATGAATTAGCTTTAGCTTTATAATATTAGATAAAAGGAAAATGCTAAGTACAAGGAAGCATAATATAAATTGCAACATCAGAAGCATACAGAATATGAAGCCTTGTGTAAATCTTATTGAACCAGCTTTGACTTGCTTATATGTTGTATCTTTGTAGCATATGAGACCTATACATTTTTAATATGCTTTCTGCACAAACGTAGTTTCTTCTTAACATGGGTATAACATGCAAGCACCAGTTGACTAGTAAGCAAGAAATATTCTCACCATTTTTTCTATTTTTTGGTTCATTCTTCTACTTTGTTTTGTTTGGTATAAAATTTTTCTGACAACCCAGCTTTCTTCACTTCAGTTCAGAATCAATGAGTACTTTGAAAGGTCATTCAACTCCATTTTTGTGTCGGAGATCAGTCAACAATACTTAGAACTTCTACAAGGTTGCCTTTTTCTAGCCCACAAAATAGGCCATAAAAATTGGATTAAACCTCAGGTATGTAGGCTATTAAAGAGGTCCCTCCAGCTGAGCTTGAATTCTTGTGATTGAGTTCACCTAGTTTTCTTGGCAGTAATATGAAAGTGGGTTGTTTCAGGGATGTTTTTTTACCCCAACTTTTCAGTCTAGCTGATAGTCCTAGGATTTTATGCAAGTTTTCCATTCAAGTTAAGTTTGAAACTGCTTAATTTTTCAAAATCAGCCAAGGCTTAACAAACCTAATTTTATCAGAAAAAAAGTTTCCCAACTGTTTGTAAATCAAAAACAGATTTCAACTTCAATTGCTCAGGAGATGTCATCTTGTTATTGTCATGAGCCATGGTGGCACAATGGTTAGAATGCAGTATTGCAGGCTACTTCCACTGACTGCCACCTGCCTGCAATTTGGCAGTTCAAATCTCACCAGCCTCAACTCTTCCATCTTTCTGAGTTTGGTAAAATGAGGTTCCAGATTGTTGGGGGCAATATACTGACTCTGTAAACTACTTAGAGAGGACTGTAAAACACTGTGAAGTGGTATACAAATCTAAGTGCTATTGCTATCACCATAATCACTGCTGCCCTTGGAATACAATTCCCATTTAGATTAGATAATCTCATGTATATGTATATACACACTAATCCTGTTCTTTGAATTAAAATGTTTCACCATCATCACCTGTTGTAAAATAAAATGAGCAGGCTGGTGCCAGGCTGTTTGACAACCTATATCCTCCAACTTTCCCTCAAATTTGTATTTCTACACGTTAATCCCTAAACAGCTGGGCAAGACTAAGGAAACAAAAACTGCAGAGTAATTTTTTTTAATACTCATTGAAGGTAAATAAAGAACTTTGAAAAGTGTAAGTGGATGACCCCAGTTGGGTGTCTTTGAATATACTGAGTCCTGTTTAAGCAGATTTTTGCAGATGCTAGGAAATGAGTAGAATAAAGAATTATAGGTTCTTATATCTGCCTAGGCATTTGAAGAATGTCTTAACATCTATAGCAAAGTGTCAATGAACCTCAAATTATGACATGACACACACACAAACACACACATGTGTGATGTCATAATTTGAGGTTCATTGACCTATGCTGTAAATGTTAAGACATTCTGTATATAATGTATTGAACTC
Source organism: Naja naja (assembly GCA_009733165.1). NCBI lineage: Eukaryota > Metazoa > Chordata > Lepidosauria > Squamata > Elapidae > Naja > Naja naja. The sequence goes on along the minus strand of CM019150.1, from coordinate 200,106,001 downwards.
CATTACATTTTTATAGAAAAGGACTGTTATAGATGTAATAAGGATTACATGCCATTGAAAGAGACATGTTTTTGTCCAATACTCTGAATTTTTTAAAATTAATAACAAAAAATAGAAAGAAAAAATGTGCTGTATTTCTTTCACTGTTTTAATCTCCTCTTCCTCCTCCTCCTTCTTCTGCACCCATTGACAGTTTTTATCAGAACTTTCCCATTGTAACCTCAAATCTCAAAATGGAAATGTTTCTTTCCTCACTAAGACTATTATTCTCCATAAACAGCAGAAGGGTAGGAGGTAAACCTATTACTTATGGATACATATGACTTATGCATATGTATGCCTACATCATTTTCGCCACCCTTTTTGAAATGTATAAATATGAATGCATATCTTCATCTGCAGGGATATACAACTATTCTTTTGGATTCCTGTACATACTGTTTAGTAAACACTGCATTGCCCCTTGATTGTTTGCTTTGAGTCCTACATTTTGATTCTACAGTGGGTTATATAAACATGACTGTGAAACAAACTCTAAAATTTTCAGATGATAACATTCTCTTGAACTATGTATCTAGTGCATGGAATTTGACAACCTGACAGTGTAAATGGATTCTCCATGCCCTTACAATGGCCAAAAGAGTGATACTGCAGCATCGAAAAGATTAATGCGCAGCTTGTTTCAGAAATTGGATTACGGACTTGATTACATTCACCAGCTATGAGCAGATTGCTTTGATGAATAGGTATAATGATATTTATACAAAAATTAGTAGGCTAAAGAAATTATAACTATATAAGCATATTCAAAATGCTAATTTGATTCATGTGTGTATGACAGAGAGAAAGAGAGAAAGAGATAGAAAGGGAGAAAACAACTGTGAATATTTTTTTAAAAAAATAATGATAATACCTGGCTTTCAAAGGGACTTGCTGAAGTAACAATAATAGATCCTATAACAGCACCTAGTGATCTGTGAGTCAGTGCTTTCATCTTTTAGCAGATTGGCTCTGGGATCTGGGTTTCTGCAAGTTCTGCAAAACTCATCATTGTTAAGGGCAGATGAATCAAAGGCCAGATGATATGTTTGCTTATCCCCCAGGTCCTGTTTCCAGCATCCTGCTGAGAATTTGATGCATGGCTTAGAAACACTCTGGGAAAATTGAAAGGGCGTTAATTCTTACATCATATATCTGATGTTGTGCAAAATGCTGGTCTCCTGAACTTTACTTGACTTCTTCCATCTGACAAGCTCAGCAATTCCATTTTCCTGAAATAGTTTGTGTTGAGAAACTGAAGGGTAATGCATAAGCTTCTGTCATTTTGCTGAAGTGCTACTTTAAGTATTTCGCTATGATTCACTTTATGTGAAAGAAAGAACCTAGAGGCATTTATTTTCTTCTTACCATTATGAAGGTCCAGCAAAATAACCAAAAAAAAATGTCTTCAAAGGGGTAAACTTTTTTTCAATTCTTCCAAGGAGAAACAATTTGTTGGTTTAAACTTTAAAAGTAGACTGCAATATAAAATTTCAGTATTCAAATTAAATGAAAGCCAACACAGTAAGCCAAGAAAATAGCTTATTACTGGACATGATATCTGAAAGCACACCAGAGGAAAATGCTTTTAGGCTGCTGTTCCATAAGTAAATTTACTCAGAAAGTGAGTTTAATTAGAGCATAACAGAATAACAGAGTTGGAAGGGACTTGAGGTTGGAGGCCGTGGTGGGATTCAAAATTTTTTACTACCGGTTCTGTGGGTGTGGCTTGGTGGGTGTGGTGTGGTTTGGTGGGCCTGGCAGTGGAAGGATACTGTAAAATCTGCATTCCCACCCCAATCCAGGGAAAGGATACTGTAAAATCCACATCCCCCCACTAACCTGCTTTCCAGCTCCCTTCTTCTGTGCAGGGCAACAAAAAAAGATCCAGCTGATCAGCTGGGACTCAGGAGGCAGAGAATAGATGGGGGCAGAGCCAGTCAGAGGTGGTATTTGCCAGTTCTCTGAACTACTCAAAATTTCTGCTACCGGTTCTCCAGAACTGGTCCAGAACTGGTCAGAATCTGCTAAATACCACCTCTGGTTGGAGGTCTCTTAGTTCAATCCCCTGCACAAACAGGAGACCCTATACCATTCAGACAAATGACAATATTTTTAAAAGCCTCCAGTGATGGAGCAATCACAACTTCTGAAGGGAAGCTTCCACTGGTTAATTGTTCTCACCATTAGGAAATTTCTCCTTAATTTCAGATTTCTTCGCTCCTTGATTAGTTTCCATCTACTGTTTCTTATCTTGCCTTCTGGAGCTTTGGAAAATAGGTTGACTCCTCCCTCTTCTTGTGGCAGTCCCTCAAATATTAGAATGCTGCTATCATGTCAGCCTTTCTTTCTTTTCACTAGACTAAACATACCTAATTTCTGCAATTGTTCTCTGTATGCTTTAGCCTCCAGGCCCCTAATATATAATATAATATATAAAACATATGATTGCACTGTTTATTTTTTTCTGGAAAGATGATACACAGAGATAGTTGTTTGGAATTCCAATTGGAAGATTTGCCAACCAACCACCTGAGCATCACATTCTGATTTTGGATTTTAAAAAATAGACTTTCAGGAACTCAGTTACTCAGTTTAAATAACTGACTTTTAAAATGACTTGTCTTGTCATTTTAGTCCTCTTATATTATAGTAATATCTTTAGATGAAAATATATTATAAAAGGAAAAGGGGTGAAGTAAAGCTTAAATAAAGTTAAAGCTGAAGTAAAGTTGAATTCATGATGACTATATGGTCACATCTTCATAGTTTCCTTAGCCAAAAAGAAGCGTTTTGCAATTTCATCCTTCTTGGGTTTTTTTTTTTTTAGTTCCTAGGTTCCTATAGACCAGGGTGTCAAACTCAAGGCCATCAAGGCTTAGATCTGACCTGCAGGGCTGCCCTGGAACAGCAAAGGACTGGCCCATGGTGCCTGTGTCAGTGAAAATGGAGCTTGGGAGGGCTGCATGCACCTGCCTGAGCTCTGTTTTTGCTGGCAGAGGGCTGCAGGAGGCTGTTGTGGCCAAAAACAGGGGCCGCATGTGGCCCTCCCAAGCTCCATTTTTACTGGCAGACGGCTCTAGGATGCTGTTGCAGCCGAAAACAGACATAGAGCTGGCCACGCCCACCCTGACCATGCCTCCCAGCCACACTGAGGTCAAACACAATCCTGATGTGGCCCTCAATGAAATCAAGTTTGACACACCTGCTTATAGACCTTGGGTTTTCTAAAGCTTTCCAGTCTAACTTTTTTCATACTCATCATTTTTTTTTTAATTCAGCCAACATTTATTAGGGATTGACATCTATTAAGATGTTAAAACCATCTTGAGTCAAATTTGGCTTTTGGTGACTATTTGAATGCATTCATATAATTCTCTTGGTAGTAATATGGTAATGGTTGGCTACGTTCTACTACCTAAGGATTAATTATACATGGAATTTATATATCAAAGCAATTAAAAATTAGGAAAAAATGGTGGGGGCATCTATGCTCTTCATTTAAATTACTGCTTTGCCTAGGATGCTTCTAAACATAAAATCAAATTATTACCCGTCAGCTCTCTGCAGAAGGACATTTTTAACTCTATGTTTTTCTTGATTATTTTAAAAGGTATGGGCTTTAGAAAGCTAAAAGAATATTTCAGGTAAATAGCTAGATTACAACCAGATTACTTTTTCTAAGAACAGGAAGTAGCAAATAACACATAATGACTAAATATTATTGCTGTGGTTATTGTCTATAAATTGTTAATAAATTACCTCAAGGCCATTCACTAATATGAATAGCTTTAAATATATATATATTACATCATGGAACTCAGGAGATTACAACACAAAACCTCAGGAGGTTGCAACACAGCCAATGACCCAGGAGATAACAGCACAAGACCCAGGATGTCACAACAATAAAACTCAGAAGGTCACAACACAGCCCACTACCCAGGTAGTTACAACACAAAAGGCTGAAGGACACACAGCCATTACCTCAGCTACACAGGTTCTTATGAAAAAGCCAACGAATCAGCAAACATCAACTCCATCAACCAATCAAGAAGCAACAACACAGCCAACAACACAGCCAACCAATCAGCAAACATCTACTCCATCAACCAATCAAGAAGCGACAACACAGCCAACAACACAGCCAACCAATCAGCAAACATCTACTCCATCAACCAATCAAGAAGCGACAACACAGCCAACAACACAGCCAATCAACCCGCTTACAACAGAGCCAGCAAACCACACCTCCCCCTCCAGTATTTATAGAGAGAAGGCAGCTCCGATCACGCTTTGCTGGCACAAGCACAAAGCCAAAAACACCAGCCTGAAGATGGCGAGTGGATCTTGTTGAAACGTCGCTAAGATACTCTCAATCTTACAAGGGATAAGACCCGAATAGACCAAGACCTACGTGTGTGTGTGTGTGTGTTTTAAAGCTATTCTGACACACACACACACACACACACACACACACATGCCAGAAACCCTAAGCAAGCTAGAATTGTCTTGCAATCTTCTTGTGGGAAACAACCAATTTGTTGACTTTCCTCAATGGTTTGTATTGTAGATGGGCTATTACAAAAAGGACTTAAATGCCAATGGAAGATTATTGCATTGGGACTGCTGCAGAGACAGAAACTAGATTTAGGAAGTAATCATTGACTTACATTCCAAGCTTTGCGGTCTTTCAGCTAGAAGTTCTCAGTTCCCATTTTAAAAGCCAGTGATGCAATCTATACTATGAAGATAAACAAAAGTTCAGCATAATCTCACACCATGTGCATCTATGAGAACAGTGTTAAGCTACAATTAAAATATCTTCATGATAAAGAGGTGGTAAAGAAAAACACCAAAGCTGCAGTAATTAGATAATTACCTAACAACTGAAGCATTTCTGTGGGTATTGCTGAAAATTATGTGCCAAAATGAACATTTTTCTGTTATTCACTTAGCACTTAACTAATGGAATATTCATTATTTTAAAAACTTCAGGTAATCTAAGCATTACAAATTAAAAATTGGTTATTTGGAGCCAGGCATCACTGGACAATAACAAAGAAAACCACTAGGATAAGAGCTAAGGAAAATTGTTAATACAATAAAACCAAATTCATTCCAGAATCTATATGTGCAATATATTTCATCAAAAGACCCATTTGTCTATTAGATGGGAGCTTTGCCTAGAGAACTGAAAGTAATGAACTGCATGTAATGAGTAATAAACTGAGGTGCAAAACTGAAGATATAATTCCATACTTCACTCACATTTCAAATTGTACATGGTGAGCAATCTTCATTCAACATTATATGCCATTCCTTTCAAAAGGGATGATTTGAGCATTTAGAGAGGGTAGAATGTAATTCTAAGCATTTTAATTGGGTTTATATTAATACCCACATTTTATAGACACCCCTGTATAATACATAAATTTAGTAACAGTTTTCCTAATTGAAAACATGTTTCTGTTTCTAATATGAACACTTGTGTGTTTATTAATTGTTTGAAAAACTGCATGATCATATTCAGGGAGCTGTGAGTTTACAAGCATATGTCCTACCTTGTTTGGTTCGACTGGACTAAAATAGAGGGCAGACAATATTTTTCCTGGTGTCAATCACTTCATCTGTAACTAAAAAAGAGGGTTTTTTTCCCCCAAGCTACAATCAGCAAAAGACTCAGAATGTCATTGGTAAAAGATCCATGTTCCTCTATTATAAAAAAAAAGCATAAAGCTTCCAAATGAATCTTGTTCTGCATAGAAAACTAAAATTAGCATGCATGTGTGTGTACATGCACACACACACATACACACCAGTGGTGGGATTCAAACTTTTTTACTACCAGTTCTGTGGGCTTGGCTTGGTGGGCGTGGCTTGGTGGGCATGGCAGGGGAAGGATACTATAAAATCTCCATTGCCACCCTACTCTAGGGAAACAATACCATAAAATCTCCATTCCAATCCCACTCCAGGGGAAGGATACTATAAAATACCTATTCTCTCTCCCCACTAACCTGCTTTCCAGCTCTGTTCTCCTGTGTAGGGCTACAAAAGAAGACCCAACCAATCAGCTGGGACTTGGGGGGCAGAAATAGATGGGGCGGGGCCAGTCAGAGGTGGTATTCCGAACTACTCAAAATTTCCGCTACTAATTCTCCGAACTACTCCAAATTTCGGGCTACCAGTTCTTCAGAACTGGTCAGAATCTGCTGAATATACCATCTCCCTCCCTCCCTCCCTCCCTCCCTCCCTCTCTCTCTCTCTCTCTCCCTCCCTCCCTCCCTCTCTCTCTCTCTCTCACACACACACACACTGCCTTTATTGTTTTTGCAAATAACTCAAGATGTCAAACATATCCATCACAGCTTCCACCTCCTATTTACCACACAACAACAACCCTGTGAGATGGTTGGTCTGAGAAAGAGTGAGTGGCCTGAGTCTGACAGTAAGTCCAACTGACTTACATGGCTAAGACAGAACTAGAACTTACGGTCTCTGACTTTGTAGCCTGGTATCATATCCACGAGACCAAACCGATTTACAATATGTTCACGTCTGAGATAACACTGTACATTATTATTTGCTTTCTACATTTTAATAAATATCACAAGACAAACCAGGATGGTAAAACAATGCAGTTTTGTTTGTTATTCCCTGAATTTCAAGGATGTAGATTTTATAAGCAATATCTTTTGTATTTATCCGGATCCCAAATCTCTAACTGAATTGGGCAAGATTCAAATATATTGAAAAATAATAATAAAGTTAAAGGACCACAGAAGATTTTCATAAAAGCTGTTCATTAAATTATAATTTCAAGATCGTGTCTAAATTTATTTCCATTTTTTTCTTTTTCTGTTTTATTGTTCACAAATTTCCTTTTGCTTTTTTTTTGTCCTGCAGCCTGATAGCTGAATATTTTTACTGCACTGAGGAGTGAAGTTAAATGCTTAAATTAATAAATGGGAGTGGAAAGTTGTCTGTGTGTGCTGGTGTGTGTGTGTGCATATATCTAAATTTTACCTGCATATCCTCTGAAGTTATATTAGGCATTCAGGATTCAGCTCTACAAGTTGCTTTGCTGTATGTTGCTGAAAAATGGGGAAAATACATGTTCCTTCACTAAAGTGCTTTGAACCACATAAATGGCTTATTTCAGTGCTATTCCTAGTCAGAAAGGGCTCAAGCTTGTTTTCTACAGCAAACTGAACTGAAAAGGCCACTCTGCGGCTTAAATTAGGAAAGCATTTCATAAGGCCCTGTGAGCAGCTGTCTGGAGGAATATTCCATCAAAGCAATGTACCTCTTCAAACACTTGCACAGTTCAAATATCCTTTTTGTAGAAAAGCCTGTGGATGTTGCGGGTATCTAAAACAGTCTTCTACTTCTACCTTTCTTTTCTACTATTCATATTGTATATATTAGTTAGAATAGAAGCTTTTTTTTCTTAACCCTGACAATCACATGGTTCTTTTTCACATTATTTCCACTTTCCACAGGACAGGTACAGACTTCAACTGATAGTTAGAACTGCAGACAAAACAATTGCAATCAGCCTACTTTCCATTGAGGAACTGGATGCTGTTATAGACCATTGCATGCCAAAAAAAAATACACACAAAGATAGTTTCCCCACCCCCATGCCATCACTCTGCTGAACACCTAATTCCAGGGGTGGGATTCAAAATTTTAACAACGGATTCTGTGGGCATGGCTTAGTTGGTGGGTGTGGCTTGTGATCATATGACTGGATGGGTGTGGCCAATTCAACATCACTCATGTCAAGGGTGCTCCTCCTCGCCTGACCTCTCATGACAGTGGGGATGCTGCAACAGTTGTAAGTGTGTAAAACAGTCATAAGTCACTTTTTTCAGTACCATTGTAACTTTGAATGGTCACTAAATGAGCTGTTGTAAATCAAGGATTATCTGTACAAAAATACAAAAAGCTTCTTTGCTTGCAAAAAGCTGCCCTAAATACTATTCATTAGATTAAAAATACCTGCAAACTGGAGTTACAAATCAGGCAAGGTGCCAGAGCACCTTGAGGAATTAATTAAAATAGTTAAAATGCAATAATAATTATCAGCAGCCAAACCCTTTAGCAGAGAAGTCATTTAAGCTCTCCAGAAAGAGCACACCCAGGAAAAGCAATCCTTAGATCCATTTGCACCACTTAAAGATACCAGCTGGTGTCACTCATCTCACAAGATATCCTAAGGAAATCATCCAGATTTAAGGAAAGGTCACATTCCCCAAAAGGCAATAAAAAAATCAGTGCTAAGCTTGCATCCTGCCTCTTAGAAGTACACCCCAAAAGGACAGCATCAGATTACCACTAAAGCAGTGAAGGAAGACCCCCTCCCCAGATAGAAAATCCATGAGGCAGGAAAAAATTCAAACACAATACAAATAATTAAATCACAACAGTAGCTGTTGCTTGTTAAACCAATTACCAGAACAAATAGACACAGGAACTAGCCAGATTTCTCATCCCAGTTTCTTTTCAGGAACAGAGATTAATCTTTTTCCTTCCAAACAAGGCTGAATAGGGAAAATTATCCCATCAATAAACACAGGATTAAATGTCACCAAGCACAGAATTAAACTTCATCAAAAACCAGTTTTAGAACAAAACTCAGAAAGGGTATGTAAACTCACGTTTGAATGTCAGTCTTTCTAGCTAGCCAAGAAGCCTTGCTGAATGTCACTCATCTTGGTTCCTTGTCATTAAAAAGCTTCTTTCCCCAGCTCTGCTTCATTATTCAATTATTTCTTCAAAGTGCTGATCATTGCATGCCCAGGGGAGTATTTCCTCCCAACAGCAGTGTAAAAAGCTTAAAACAACCTTTCCCCTTTAACAAAGTATCAAGAAACAAAAAAATCTCCTTCAAAGACAGTAAGTCTAGGCATACTGCCAAGAGTTATAATAAAGGTGGGAAAAAACAAAAGGAGATTTCTTCTAACTACCGGTTCTCCAAATTGCTTAGAAAGTTAACAAGGGGTTCTATAGAACCGGTCAGAACCAGTAGAATCCCACCCCTGCCTAATTCCCACAGCACTGTTTCAGGCCTAAATATATTTATCCATAATAGTATGCTGTTTTACTATTACCCTTCTCATCTTTTCATCTTTCCTACTACTTTCTCCTATTAGTATCTATGATTATAACTTGCTGTTATATCTTATGATTAATGATTGCAACTATGATCTATATGGAGGCTTGAAGGTTTGGGAGTGGGAATCCTACCGCTCGGGTCGCTCGCAATCAGTGTTGACAGGGGGGCAGAGGTTGAGCTGAGGCCCCTCACTTGTGGGTGCCCCAGGGGTCAGTTCTCTCACCTCTCCTGTTCAACATCTATATGAAGCCACTGGGTGAGATCATCCATGGTTCCTGGGTGAGGTATCACCAATATGCAGGTGATACCCAGCTTTACATCTCCACCCCGGACCACATCAGTGATGCCCTCCCCGTGATGTCCCATTGTCTGGATGCGGTGAGGATCTGGATGGGGAGGAACAGGCTCCGATTCAACCCGGCAAAGACTGAGTGGCTGTATGTACCAGCATCTCAGATTACTCAGGATATACCATCTTTGGTCATGGGGGGAGAGGTGTTGCCCCCTGTGGACAGGGCGTGCAATCTGGGTATCATCCTGGATGCACAGCTCAGTTTAGAGGAGCAGGTGGGAGCTGTGTCCAGGGGGCATTTGCCCAGGTGTGACTGGTTCGCCAGCTGCGCCCTTACCTGAGCCAAGATGCCCTATGGACAGTCACTCATGCACTCATCACCTCCCGACTCGGCTACTGCAATGCCCTCTACATGGGACTTCCCTTGCGGACCACCCGGAGGTGCAACTGGTGCAGAATGCAGCCGCGCAAGTTGTGATGGGGGTGTCCCGATACTCCCATATTACACCCCTCCTGCGCGACCTGCATTGGTTGCTAGTTGCCTTCCAGGTGAGATTCAAGGTATTGGTAACAACTTATAAAGTCCTACATGGCTTGGGTACGGGGTACTTGCGGGAGCGTCTCCTGCCAGCATCACACTCTGATCACCCTGTACACCCATGCAGACAGGGCCTCCTTTGGATACCATTGGCCAGACATTGTCGGTTGGTGGTGCCCAGGGGTAGGGCCTTCTCTCTGGGAGTGCCCACCCTGTGGAACCAACTCCCCTTGAGCCTTCATCTGGTGCCCAATCTCCGCTCCTTCCGCTGTGACCCTAAGAGCTGGCTTTTTGAACAGGCCAGTCTGGGCTAGCCAAGGGGAGGGATGGATTTTTTTGGGTGGGTTTGAAATTTTAATTGAATTTTAATGTTTAGGCTTGTATTTGGTTTAATTCCTTTTAATTGTAAATTTGTATGAGTTTTATATTGTTAGCCACCCTGAGTCCTTAGGGAGAGAGGGCGGCATACAAGTCTAAATAATAATAATAATAATAAACTATCACTTTGTTGTTTGAATGTACGCTGAGAGCTTATGCACTGAAACAAATCCCTTGTGTGTCCAATCACCTTTGGCCAATAAAAAATATATCTGTCCCTCTGTCTGTCTGTCTGTCTGTCTGTCTATCTATCTATCTATCTATCTATCTATCTATCTATCTATCTATCCACCTATCCATCCATCCATCCATCCATCCATCTATCTATCTATCTATCTATCTATCTATCTATCTATCTATCTATCATCAACTTCTATAGATAGATAAATAGGTTGGAAGACACACACACACACACACACGAATTTTTCACCATCTGCCATGACCAAATTCTTTCTTTCTTTCTTTCTTTCTTTCTTTCTTTCCATCCATCAACCCATCTAGCTATCATCTAGCTATCTAGCTATCTAATTAACTAACTATCATATGTCTATTTATCTATCATCTATCTAAAATGTAAAGTATGTAAATATAAAATTAGGCTGGAAGACTATATAATTTTTCACCATCTGCAATGATCAAATTCAAAAGGAAAAGCCATTTCAAAAGTCTATTTCTGCCTGTCATGTATCGGTTAAATCAGTGTCTTTCAAATGTGGCAACTTTAAGATATGTGGATTCAACTCACCCATTTCAATTCATCAGCCTAGGAATCTACATATCTTAAAGTTGCCAAGCTTAAAAATCACTGATTTAACAGATATACAAAACTATTCACAACTTTACAACTCCCAGAATTCTTCAGTCAGCATGCCTGGAAATTCTGGAAATCAAAGTCTACAAATTTTCAAGTTACTGCTTAAAAAACACTTTGTAATCATCAGGAGCATTTCAAAGAGAGTGAGAGGTACCAATACTGAAAAGGATCATTTGAATTCTCTCCACTGATGATTAAATACAAAGAAGTTCAAATCCTTTTGAAGTCCTCTGCATAGAGAGAAGAAAACAGTTTAAATAAAGTTGGCATGTATTAACAATGTACTGTTACGTATTGTGAAGCAGCAATTGGGGAAAATAGATATGATGTGCATTGTTCTATTTAGGTAGAATATTGTTGAATTAATTTCTTTGAAATAAAGCTTCATTTGGACTGGAAGCATTAACCTCAGTTGACTGTTCTTTTAAAGGATTATTAATTAGAAAGGTGGATTTACTTTTATGTTCTTTCATGTCATTTGAATCATTGTTCTAAATGTTTCTAAACACAGTCATTATGAATACAAGGCATTCATGGCCATGTGTGCTAAATTATTAAAGAGTTGTTTCTGAACAGACAACACAAGGATCAGATTCAATTCCAATTGAAACAACTTGTCCCAGAATTCAAAGGAATTAATGGCTTAAGACATGAGCATTTGTACCGTAGATTCATTGTTCAATTCACAATTAGTAGGGAATACATGTGTTCTTTCATGGTAATTTACATTTTGGAGGACAACAATTTGCCCCAAAATTTCAAGTTTTGATTTTGGGGAGTTGGTTTTGTATTTGGTTTTATTCCCTACCTACACACTTTAAAGATATTGATACAGGAGATGGCAGTAAAGAATTTATTTTATTGTTTCTTATTGTATGTCTTTACTTGCAAGTAAAATGGACAAATTGTGAGTTCCCACAAGGTATTCCCCAGGCAGATAGATGGTGATAGAATAGTAACTAGCAAGTTGCTATATCAAAACAAATGTCAAGGTTCTATGAAGAATGATCCAAAACTTAATTTGGTGAACACTTTTAGAACAAGTGAACAGGAATTCAGAGAAAGCAAGCAAGCATCTGTTTAATTTTAGGCAGCAAGAGGGCTAGAAATAAAAGGAAATGTGTCTATTTTAAAGGATAATAGTGCAAAAGAGAAAGTTGTGAACAGACCCATTATAAAAATTGATTTGTCAATTTCTGAGAGCATTTTTAGAACATTATACATATATAGTTTCTACCTCAGATTCATTCTTTCTATGCCAGAGTCCACTAGTAATTATTGAGGTATGGAGCTCCAAAAATCCACCTAATTCATCATTAAATTTTGAGTGAAGTGCATCATAAAACTAGATCTACTTCCTCAACTCTGATCTGAATGTCTCTATTATTTTACCTCAAAAAGATGAATGTGTGTAGAAATCGTATTCTTCCATGAAAGATCATTGATCTAGGTCAACATTTCATGAGGCCTAAAACACTACCTTCACCTTACAAAGTGAAGTATTGAAGAAGAATGTGTCCACATTATACTACCATGCTGGAAAAAATATTTTAAAATATATTTGTGTAGTGAGCCAAAAGCCCCACAATAAGATTGTTGTATCCCCACTAAAGCATGTTGAATTGAAACTTATGAGCATTTTCCAATATTTTTCATTTTGAGAAAGAAAAATAACATGGGATTGTCAGCATAAATTAACATCAATTTCCTCACAGTCTTTTCTATAAAGCAATGTTATTTCCCTTAACACACACACCTCACTTTTTTTCAGACAATACTGTTTCATTGTTTAGTCAGAATTATTGTGAACTATTCTGCAGAGAAGTCTTCAGCTTTCCTGAGTATTTGGTTTTCTTAATTACTGAAATCCCTCAAGAAATGAAACAGCAAAAAAATGTTTTAACAAATATTATGAAATTAACTGTGAGATAGAGGATGAACATGGCTATTTGTGTACAGAATCTAAATAAATATGGTCAGTACCAACTAACATATGGCGAGCCACATGTTCTTCAATTATATAGGTGGCATAGAATTTTTATAGGAAGCAAATATTAAAGCTTTGGTAATCGTTAATTTTAAGTATGCTAATATTTCTGATCCTCCAAAGAAACAATGCTTCAGAATATTTTTTTCCCTCAAGTAGAACAGTAGGACAGGATAGGCTAATCTGCTTCCTGTTTTAACCCTTTCCAGATGTTTCAAGCTATACTCATGAAAAGAGAACTATATAGATCAATAAAAGAGAATATTTCTAGCTCAGGTTTGAAACAAGGGGTCCTTATTACTTGTTATTGGGTAACATTATTGTCATCATCATTACTAATGATGATGGGTATTGAAACATCTGCAAGAAAACAACCAAGCTCAGGAAGCACCAAGGACCTCTCAGAACTGTATAGATTGTCTTCTACAGACTGAGATTATTTATTTATTTATTTATTTATTTATTTATTTATTTATTTATTTATTTTTATTTTGTCAAGAGCTTACAATATAACAGAAACAAGAACAAACATAAGTTTAAATGCAAGAAATAGGAATTAAGATTAATATATAGGGATGTTTGATTGTTTTAATCTTGGGGTTCTTAACTTTAATTCGGCTTGTAATTGTTTAATATGTTTTTAGGTAATTTATTGATTGTTGTATTTTTAGCTGTGAGCTGCCCTGAGTCCTTTTGGAGATGGGGCGGCATACAAGTCAAATAAATAAATAAATAAATGAATGAATGAATGAATGAATGAATGAATGAATGAATGTCCAGGAGGTGGAATAAGATGTGCATTCTCATGAACTGTCTACAGTGGAAGTTTTACATTCTTGAAGAGGGGTCAGTTGCAATCCTGATTCAGAAGCAATTACTTTTTGCCTGGATTAATATAAATTGCTAAAGCCAGATTTTTTTAAAAAACTTAGTTAATGAATACACATATCCTTCAAATACTTTTTTTCAGATAAATCAATTTTAAATAAAATCATCATAGATCTGCTGCTCATGGGGACAGTTGATTCCCTCCCCATCTAATCTGTTATGTTGTTTGTTGTTGTTGTTAGTTTCATGGGACAAGACCTTGTTTTCTTCAGAGACTAATTAGGACTGCAGAAAAAAGATTACTATCAACTTGCCTTCAGTCAAGGATCTGTATACTGCATGAGTCAAAAAGAAGGCTGTGGAAATATTTACAGACGCCTCACATCCTGGACATAAACTGTTTCAGCTCCTACCCTCAAAATGATGCTATAGAACACTGCACACCAGAACTAGACACAAGAATAGTTTTTTCCCGAACACCACCACTCTGCTAAACAAATAATTTCCTTAACACTATCAAACTATATACTAAGTCTGCATTACTATTACTATTAATCCTCCCATCCTTCCTTTCACTCATCTCCTCCCACTTATGATTGTATGACTAACCTTGTTGTTTTCATCCTAACAATTTTTATTGACTGTTTCCTAGTATGATTCGATTGCTTATTGTACCCTATGACTATTATTAAGTGTTGTACTTTATGATTCTTGACTCTTGATGAATGTATCTTTTCTTTTATGTACACTGAGAGCATTCAAGGTGCTGGTGTTGACCTATAAAGCCCTTCATGGCATTGGACCGGGGTATTTGCAGGAGACCCTGCTGCCAATAACGGCTTCCCGATGCCCATGTAGTCCCATCGGCAGGTCCTCCTCAGGGTGCCATCAGCCAGCCAATGCTGGCTGGTGGCTCCCAGGGGTAGGGCCTTCTCTGTGGGGGTACCACCCCTTTCGAACCAGCTCCCTGAAGCTCCAGATGGCCCCTGACATCTGATCTTTCCACCGTGGCCTAAAAACCTGGCTGTTCCAACTAGCCTACCTGGACTGAAGGAGGGGGGGAGGGTCTTTTTACTGATTGTTTTTAAATTTAACTGATTTATGAGATTTCTGGTTTAATTACTTTTTAATATTTATATTGTATTGTTTTTAGTATTGTAAGCTGCCCTGAGTCCTTAGGGAGATAGGGTGGCATATAAATCTCATAAATAAATAAATAAATAAATAAATAAATAAATAAATAAATATGCACTAAGACAAATTCCTTGTGTGTCCAATCACACTTGTCCAATAAAGAATTCTATTCTATTCTATTCTATTCTATTCTATTCTATTCTATTCTATTCTATTTTGGGAATAAATGCAGAACAGCAACTGGTTGAAACAGCAGCTTTTTCCCTGTGCATTGTTTTCTCTTTGGATTGAATTTTGTTTGTATCTTAAAAAAAATCTAATTCAAATTCAGATTGAATCTTTCCAACCGAGACCCTCAACATTCACAACTTTATTTTCCCACTGAATCTAAGAAATAACCCAAAGGAAAAATGCTGAAGGGTATATTGGATCATTTTAACACCTGTCTTTTTGAAGCAAAGTTAAAGACATGCTGAAATTCTCGTAATATTCTCTCTCTCTCTCTCTCTCTCTCCCCTATTTCTTGTTTTAAAACTTCTGATTATGCCCTTATTATTCTATTGCCAGGACCATGATACTACAGGGATTATTTCCATTTTTAAAACCCACTAATAATTTTGTTTTACATTAAATATGCTGAGCTCCAAATCACAAATTTTGGCTTTTGAGCAGTGGGCAGAGACTATGCAGAAATGTGGGTAGGTAAGAACACTAATTTAAATAAATACTTTTGATATTATTTTTGTTTAATTAATATAGATGTATTTCATCATTCCCATAGAGGGATCTGTATACTCACTCTGTCTCTGCATTTTCAATCAAATCCAGCCAGAAACAGAGATATACCCTTCCCTTTTGCATAGATTCATGCAGAAGGAAAGCAGTTAAGATAAGAAGGCAAGAGAAGATACAATGGATGAAAACTAATCAAGGAGAGAAGCAACCTAGAATTAAGGAGAAACTTCCTAATAGTGAGGACAACTAATCAGTGGGTTAGCTTGCATTCAGAAGTTGTGGGTCACTGGAAGTTTTTAAGAACACTTGTCCGGAATGGTACAGTCTCCTGCTTGAGCAGGGGTTGGACCAGAAAATGCCCAAGGTCTCTTCCAGTTCTGTAGCACAAAGTAAAATCTCCTCTCACCACTTGTAAACAACAATGCTTTCCAGCCTAGCTTTAAAATAAATTGATTTCTCTAAGGCTCAACCACCTTTTGTTCACTTTAAAATGAACTTATTTCTATCCACCTCAGTGCTTAGTAAAGTCAGGTTCTGCACTGATTAACAGAGTAAATCCACACTGTCCCTTGATGGACCTTTTACTATCCATTGTCAGAGTACAGGAACAATAGAGTTGGATTATACCTTCCATATATTAGCAACTGTTTTCTGCAACTTCTCCAAACAAAAATGTGAATTTATAGAAGGACAGGTCAGTTTAATGGGTTACTAGATGTTTTATTTATTTTTAGCTCATGCATTTTTACTGGCAATGCAAATTGTTCCTCTGAGATCATAAATAATGTTATGTATATAGGTTTGAATGTTATTGGTTTAGGTTAAATTGTTCTTGTAAAATGTCAAATATGATTGGTTTAAAAAGTGTGGGAAAACCCTGTACTCTGATTGGCTGGCAACTACAGCTGCTGGCTATAAGTAGCAGCCGTAGCCCAGCCAAGTCGGGTCCATTTGAGCTGTAGTCACTAAATAAACTCTTCACTGAAGCTCTTCGCGTCTGACTCTTCATGCAAACTTAACAAATAATTTTACAGTTATACTTTTAAAATATTACTCCAAGTAGCCATCTCTATTTCTTTTACACATTAGTCTCTTGGCAGGCAGTTTTAACTTCCAATCTTCCATGGGGAAAGGTCATTCTGGTTTAATAAGGCTTTTCACCTTGAAAAAGTAGATTGCTCTTCTCCCATGAATTTTCAAGACAGGGCCAATGTTTCCTGACCACCCACTTTCCTTTGCTGGAAGCCATTACTGAATTAACATCAGCCATTTGAGGTCAAGGAGCAGAAACAGCAGAGATTCCAGGAATGCTAGTTTAGTTGTAGGCTAGATTGTCCATCTACCCTACAAAATCAGATTCCTTTTTTACTTTTTTAAACGTTTCACTTCTCAAGTCTGATTAGACTTTTTTCTTCATTTAACACTTCACTGCTCCCTGACCTGGGGATATTTTGTGCATTTAAAAAATGTTGTGATATACATGTTTAATGGTATGTTGGAATAATAATAATAAAACAGCATGACAAAGTAATAACAATGGTGCATTAGAATATTTTCAAGATCTATCACTTGTCTGCAAGCAAAATTAAGAAATTAAAGTGCTTTGGGACTTTACAGTTCAGACAAGCATACAACATTCCAGACTTAACAACTGTGGATAAGAAAGACCAAAAAATATGAATAGTGGACGTGGCAGTACCTGAAGATAGTGAAATAAAAAAAATGGAGCAAATTAAAAAAAAACACCTTGCAAATGGAAGTGGAATGACTGTGACAAAAGAGAGCAAAGATATGCCCACAGTATTATCCCTTTTTTCGGACTATAAGATACACCTGACTATAAGACACACCTAGGTTTAGAGAAGGCAAAGAAGAAAAAAATAGTTTTTGGCCTCCATGAGTCCAGTTTTTCCCCTCCCCGGCATCCAAAAGCACTCTGCAGGCCAAAAACAGGCCCGTTTTTAGGCTGCAAAGTGCTTCTGGGCATCAGGAAGGCAAAAATGGGACATACGGAGGATTTGGAGGGCCAAAAATGAGCCCGTATTTGCTCTATAAGATGCACAGACATTTCCACCCACTTTGGGGGAAGGAGAGTGTGTCTTATAGTCTGAAAAATATGGTAGATATTTTCTTTATACTTCATTCAGGAAAGGATTTCATTTCAGATGACAAAAAATCAAAAATATGTTTTATTTCATTAGAAAATGCTAAATTTTTCAAGATACAGTCAAAGATGTGGGAGAAGATGAAGCTGGACGATCAGCTCATATTCACATCTTCCTTTAGTCTTCCAGGAACATATAATTTTCCTATTGTCTGCTAACTCAAAAGAGTTAGATCCCTTGTGCTAGAATCTTTCTTCCTGCTGTCCAAAAATAAGGAATCAGATGAGTGACCTTTAAAACACATGAGCCAAGGGGAAAATATCTCCCACCACAGATCATTGTATTAAATATTCATTTCAAATTAAACCACCAGCTTTCACTTTCTTTCATTTTTGTAAACAATAAATGGCACCGGATGTTCAGGTGCTTCAAGAAATCCATATGGTTTGATTGGCCAGGTCACCAAGTGAGCTTCTATGGCTAAGGATAAAATATATCCAATACAGTGGAGGTTTTGCTTTTCTTTTGCTTTTTTTTTTTACAAATCTGCAATATATATAACTGAACTATTTAGTTCCTGTGAACATTTACTTAATCTACTTTTATTCTACCAATTGCACCAGTAACTGTAGAATGACTTTGCAAGGTCCTTCAGTTTCATTGTTAGCACTCTATTTTATGTTTTTTTAATTTTTCCTTAATTTCTCTCTCTCTTGGTACTGCCACATCTGCAAATGTCACTCTTTTCAATTATTTTTATATAACTGTTTAGTTATGTTCCAGATGGTAATTAGCGTGTTGCAAAAAATCCCATTTCCATCATTATCGGCTACTTTCTCAATTTTGCGATCATGTCACATTCAGGAAATTCTGAAATTATAGTTGTTGTGTCAATGCCAATAGTTCACAATGGCTACTCTGTCATTATGTTGCTTATACTCAGCCCGGGCATTTTTTTTTCTACATCCATTTATTCATAATGTATGGTTTTATCTTTTCATTTTTAAATTCCGCACTTGCAGCTGTCTGATAGATGTTGAATCCTTGATTTCATCAAGGTTGTTTGCAATGTTTCTTCTTGAGCTGCAAAAATTAATCCTACTGTTTTCTTCTTAATTGTGTCAGTTTGTAACCATTGCCAGTTCCTAATTTTGTCCTCTTTACTTCGAGGTTTTTTTTTTAATGTACTTATAATTTAATGGTCTACTTCTCCAGTTTTCTAAATGATTTACCAATAGTCCCTTATATAGCCATTTTTGCCTCTGGTTATTATTGTTGTTGATGCTCTTATAGTTGGTCGACAGTCAGCCAGATGTTTAGACTGAATTTGCTGTTCCAGATAAAGCTGCCTTTGGCGATTGACTGTGATTTTGTCAATGAGGATAGTGTTCTTGGGGTTTATGTGGCAGGTGTTTTGTCTTTTCAATTCTGAAATCCCAATAATTTCTTCATTTCTACTACTTTGTCTATTTTGTCCTTTTGTTCTTGCTTGTAGTCAAATAGTGTTTCTTGTAGATATTTCAATGCACCATTGTTGTTACTTTATTATGTTTGCAGGCAGTGTGCATGATCTTGCAGCAACTAACTGTTTCTTCAGCTTCTTTACAGAAGCAGCTGTCTGTTCATGTATGGCGTTGAATCCCTACATTCTTAAGGCTTGGTCTTGTGCAGCCAGAATTATCTCCTCTGTTTTCAGCTTTCCTGCTCTTTAGCCATTGCCAGGTTTTGTTATGTGCTTTGCCTGCTTGGTTGCTGAGGGTTTTTTTTTTAATGTATTGGCCACTTTGCCTTGCCCTATTTCTTTTCTCTTCTTAGTAAGGTTCTACATTTAGGCAAGAAAAATCAAATGCACAGGTACAGTACCTTAATAGTAGCAAGGGATCTTGGAGTCCTAGTGGACAACCATTTAAATATGAGCCAGCAGTGCAGCTGGCCAACACAGTTCTAAGCTGCATAAACAGAGGGACGATCAATGAAGTGTTAATACCACTTTATAAGGCCTTGGGAAGGACACACTTGGAATACTGCATTCAGTTTTCATGGGACGATGTAAAAAGATGTTGAGACTCTAGAAAGAGTGCAGAGAAGAGCAACAAAGATGATATGGAGACTGGAGGCTAAAACACATGAAGAACAGTTGCAGGAACTGGGTATGTCTAGTCTAATGAAAAGAAGCACTAGGGGAGACATGATAGCAGTGTTCCAATATTTCAGGGTCTGCCACAAAGAAGAGGGAGTCAAGCTATTCTCCAAAGCACCTGAGAGCAGAACAAGAAGCAATGGGTGGAAACTAATCAAGGAGAGAAGCAACTTAGAACTAAGGAGAAATTTCATGACAGTTAAAACAATTCATCAGTGAAACAACTTGCCTTCAGAAGTTGTGAATGCTCCAACACTGGAAGTTTTTAAAAAGATGTTGTAAAACCATTTGTCTGAAGTGGTGTAGGGTTTCCTGACTAGGCAGGGGCTTGGACTAGATGACCTCCAAGGTACCTTCCAATTCTATTTTATTCTATTCTTTATTTGGTATTTGTTATAGACTAGTTGGGTCTCCTCACTATTCAATAAGCTTTCCTGGTGCACTAGCTTTAGTGCAACTTTTTCACTATCCTTCAGATATCCTCCCAATGCCCCATTTGCTTCTTTAACTGTCAGATAGACATACAACATTCCATACCCATCTATTTTCTTTGATACAGAGAGTCTGTCAATGTCTCCATGGATGAAGGGGATTCATTGTTATTACTTTTTTCTGGTTTTTCTATCCAGGACTTCTGGTTCTGCTTAACTCTGTCCGCTATTCCAGCTGTGTATCTAATGACTGGAATTGCCCACGTGGTAATTGTCTTGATAGTGTGTCCACCATTCAGTCTGGACATTAAGATCTTCACTAACCTTCTTCTTGACTTCAATGTGCTTGATGTTGTGAGCCTGAAGGACAGTGTCTTCTGTTGTGCCATTGATTTTTATACAAACTTTCTGACGTTTCTACTGATTCCTGTTATTTCTAAGAATTTGATTTACCCAAGCAGGGAATCTTGAATCAATCCAAGCTGCATTCAATATTATCTTCCTTCTCTTGCATTTTTCCAAACTCATCTTGTGAATTAGGAGCTGATCTTTTATTTCTTTGCTGTTTGATCAGTTTCCTTTCTAAGTTTAGTATCTGTGTTTCCCCAAAAATAACTCCCTGTTTTATATTTTTTGCTACCAAAAAAGGCACCAGGTCTTATTTTGGGGGGGAATGTTGTCCACTGACTCACCTCACTTGTGTGTGAAACCCCCAACCTCCTTTTTGCTGTCAGAGACCTTCGGGAACTTCTTCATCCAGGAAGGCTAGCAAGATAAATCCAGAGCTCTGTTATCAGCTACAAAGGCTTCAGGGAAGCCTTAGTGCCTGCAGAAGAAGTGGGTCGAGGTGTGCGAGGCCTGGCTGCTACTATCCGAAGTAAGTAGTAGGGCAGTTCCACACACTCCCATCCCCACCCTAGCTTAATTTTTATCTGTGCATCCTGGAGTGGATGGTGCTTAATTAGGGCTTATTTCAGGGGTATGGCTTATATTGGATGCATGTCTAAAAATCAAGGTAGGACTTACTTTCTGAGTAGGTTATATTACAGCACAGTATTAGATGCTTACATTGTAGACCAATAATGTGGCTTGTCATATACGATGTAGAGGGACACAAGAATGGAACAGTGATTCTTATGGTAAACAGAGGAACCAATAAGCAATATTTCAACTCATACATTTCATGACTTTATGAGATCATACTTCAATTTTACAATGCAGAAACATGGATCAAAAGGCAAGTGAGAAAAAAGCAGATCTGTAACTCTGGGAATAAACAGCTGCAAGGAGGTGAAAAATATTACTTATTACTTGTGATATTTATTTCTCCATAAAAATCTAAAACATCTTGGTATAGTTCATAATAACCTACCTCAGAACATTTTTAATTCAAATAATTTGTTTTAAAAAGGCTGAAACGTTAGAGTTCTCATATAGGGACAAATTTTCAAAGCAAAGCCAATAACGTTCACCACATAATTCCATGTCTCTAGTTCCAGCAGTTGTCTCTAAATCTCTTGTTGCATATTCTGCCCTTCAACATTAGATATTTTTTTTCCAGAAATCTTGTAGATGACCTGCTTGATTTGGATTTTGCAAGCAAAGAAGTATCAATTCATGACTTTCCATGCCAAGTGGTTTTCTATCTCAATGAATTTGATGATTCCCAAGCTAAGATGTTTTTAGTCAAGAAGTGAATCATGAACAACAGGTTTAGAATGTCAAGCATATATTCTTACATGTTGCTCTGATCACATCAACGTGAGAGTAGAGGTTATGGTGAGATTATTTCCAAATCTTCTGTTTCATTTGTGACTCTACTTATAGATTCAAGTTTGACCATTATTCACACTGTGAGGCTAGGCACTTCTAAAGAGGGACTGATAAAGGAGAATATTTGTAGCTCAGAATTGAAATGAGGAGTAGCACTGTTCACAGCAGTATAGTGGTAGCAAATATTGTCAGTGATGAAGTTACCTTGTTTGGGTAATGAAACATCTGCAAGAAAACAAGCTCAGAGAGCACCAAGGACCTTCAATGATGGACCATTTATGGCATTTGTTCGTATCATCAATTATTCTGTACTCGAATAGAGAAGAAATGAGGTCAAAAAATCAATTTAATCCAAGTCCTAACTGTCCTTGTCTACATTTGTTATTTTGGTTAAAACCTATCCACCCCCACCATATTTAGGTTTTTTTTTTAATCATTTTGTTGCTATCTAGTGGTAATCTGGATGTTTGCAGTCTTCATTTGGTAGACTTGGTATGAATATTAAATATAAATAATCTAATAAACATTGCATGTGTTTAGTTGGAAGTAATTCTAAGCCTACATAATTCCACCCATGCAATTCAGATAAAAGAACCAATTCAGTTATTGTACTTAAAATATCAAGCTGTAAACCAGGAGATTGTGAATTTTATTTTTGTCTTAGGCATCATTCACTATTAATCACTTGTCAATCACTCACTATTAGCCTTAGAAAGGAAGCAATAGTCAACCCTCCCAAAAACCAACCTTGCCAAGAAAACTGCAGTTGCTAGAAGTAAAAAACCCAATGAAGCCACTGGTGGGGAGGGGAATACACATAAAAAGGGCAGGACTTTCATCATGCAGTCTTTTGTTTTTTATGTGTTTTGTAGATATCCCTGGCATATATTTCAAAAACTGGTTCTGTGAACTCAACCAGTTCTTTGAATGGGGTCACTGTTATATCTGACCGAATAAGTTTACTTGGACATTTTAAAAAAGAAAATGCCACTGAATTCCCATCTAGCATGACTACCAGATTCTGTAACAGCTTTGTTCCCAATGCCATCCATCTGGTAAACTTGCAAGATTCATTTTGCTTGCCTTGTACATGTATATATCCAAACTAGACTGTGTTGTTTCTCTGTGTCATACAATATATGTGGATATATGCATTATTTATTTATTAATTTGTTTGTTTGTTTATTTATTTTGTCATGTGTATATTGGAGGTGGAGACCCTTTGAGAGCTGTATGTAATGAAATGCCATTTTAATGTACGCCAATGAATGTACATTCAAAGTAATGATCAAGTTATTTTAGGTTCTATAAATATCCAAAATTCAATGTTTGATTTCACACACACACACACACACACACACACCATACTTATATACATACACACATAAAACAATATTTCTGTTAAGACACAAAATAATAAAACAAAAATGCACTACAAACAATTCTGCAGGTTCACTTAAACGTAAGTGAATACAAATTAGGACCGTGCTCAGAGATAGACTGGGTAGTTTATAGGTTAGAATTATTATGGGATAAAAGGGAATGAAGATATTGAACAGTTCCTAATTAAGACATGTCAGAGGGAAGTGAATAAACTAATGATTAGCCAAAAGAGGAACTGTGAGATCAGGAATTGTAGCAGTGAGATTTAGTTAAAATTCTCTGGATGTGTTGTACCAATTCTCATGAGCCCCAGCTATCATACCTCAGATCTAGAAAGGCTAATCAAAATATAGATTTACAAAGCATTTATTTCCAATTATATCTCTCTTTAATGACAGAACACATTGGAGCTAGACAATGCAAGTTCTATTAATATGATTGCAATTTGCAAACATCAGTGAACTGTTTAGGAGAAAAGGCTGGCATAAGATAGGAAACATGTTAGTCAAAAACCAGAACTTTCATTAGACTATGAATGCTAATTGGGCTTTTAACATGCAAGCATTTGCTTACTTTCTAAAATACATCTGCTATGTTCACAGCCTCATGTAGAATCATGTAAACATGTGTTTGCTAGAGAATTAAGTTGCAATAAGGCTTTTGGTTTTGTGACTTTCATTCACCATATCTCCATATGGTGGGATTAACAGAAGCAATGCAACTTTGGAATGAAGGAATGATAATAAATTAGGAAGAATACAGAAGAAAGGGAAAGAATTGTTAATGTGGTATAGTACATGGCTGATGATGTTGTTCTAAATGAGAAATGATAATATTATTTGAGTACAATACAGGGCATAATAGGCCACTGTTAAATTGGTAAAAGTCCACTTTGACTTGTTTGACCCATCTGTGACCATCCCTAAGTTCTAACCACCTGCACATTCACTTCTCTTTTTTGCAAGATCCAAAGAGAAGATTTTTGCAAGATCCCATTGCTTGAATATGATTCAAGCTGAATAATCATTCTCAAATTTGCACACAGACTAATGTGTACTGAGGACAGAACAATTCATACGATCATTTAAAAATAGTTTTCATAACTTCAAAGTTAAGTTGTATCACTATGATTCTCTAATGATTGGCAATGGATATTTGAGGCCGGTTGTGGTGATACTAAATTCATTTTGTACTCCCTAATCTCTGAATTGTTTATTGTTTGTTTCCTTGTTCTTCACTCCCTTGGGTACTGACTGCTTTGTAGTATATACTTTGATTGAACATGCCAATGCCTATACTACAGTTCATTTACATTATATTCAATGAACTAAATTTTCAATAGAATACTTCTATTGAATGCGCAATAGAGAACTTGATAGAACACAACCAATAGTACATCATTTCACAGGGCACAAATATCAAGAACCTAAAGAATATGAACATTTGCTAATATGATTATCAGCCAATTTGCCATTTGTGGAAAGTGAAAGAAGGCAACTTTAGGAGCTCTCATAGTACCTAATTATGTATCTCAGGAGCTGTGCTATTGAGAGAAATACATTGACCTATATTTCAGCTATATTCATTTTAATTGGGCACATGCGGGGAGCAACAATGAGCAGAAAATTGAACCCCAATTTATACTTATTTTATGTGAAATTAGCCATGCAATATAACTATTAAAAATGCTGAATCTGTGAGGTTCACTATAGCATAAATAAAATTACTCAGGTCTATTGCAAAAGTGCATTCTCTTCCTAAGCTTAGTAGTATTTTTATATATTTAATCTATTCCTTTTGAATAGTTGTCTGTAATGAGTATGAAAAATAAGCAGAGTTGGGATAGATTATTATTTGGAAGAAAATAATAAAAGGGCAGCATATAAATGTAATTAAAAAAAAAGTTGACCGGGTTAAACTGGAAAGTCGAAAACTGCTCCCAGAAGAAGACACTGGCAAACTATTTTCCAATTGTTGTCAAGAAAATTATTCGAACATTTCACAATTACAACTGCATAGACACACATAGGTATCTAAAAGGAATCAAGTTCAATTTGAAGGAAATGTTGGTTCCTTTTGAATTGCAAAAATCTTTGGAATATTGTTTTGGTTCCAAAAGTCATGGGTTTTCCATTAGTACAGCTTATGAAGAATATTTAGAAGTATACATGCATAAATTATATTTTTATTTATTTATTTATTTTTTAATTGTTCAACAAGGCTATCAGCCTCACATTTTTTTCAGATTATTTTGAACAGAGGCTAATAAGTTGAAATAATTTTGTGCACAGATAGGGAAAGAAAGATGTCAAGATTTTAAGCTCTTTTTTTAAAATAAATGAAAAGTTTTGTGAGTTCTTTAAATAGGAGTGCAGTTCCAATGAGCATTTTTCATTTCTGAATAATACTCAAGTCAGAGGCAGAGGGGAGAGAAACATTCTGACATTTCATAAAATCATTTCCTGGGGCATTGTTATTATAATACTAGAAAATCAAGGTTCTGAACTTGATTAGAAGGAAAATGTTTAGCCACAACCATCTGGCATTATGTTGGACTAAAATACTGAACCAATTTCCTAATAACACTCTTCATATGTTTAATTTAGGAATTCTGTGTTTTTCCAGATATTGCTACATTTTAGTCTTCAACAGGGCCTTGGTGGTGCAGGCTGTTAATAGCCTAGCACTTAGTTCCAGCTGCCTGTAATTATTGCAGGCTCGAATCCCACCAGGCTCAAGGTTGACTCAGCCTTCCATCCTCTTGGGGTAGGTAAACTGAGGACCCAAGATTGTTGAGGGCAATAAGCTGACTTTGTAAAAATGCCGCTTAGTAATAAGCAGGCATATACAATGGAATGAAGGCTATTGCTGAGTGCATTGGGTTGTGCTCCAAAAAATTGTAAGCCCCTGAGTCTCTGGAGAAGGGCGGGATATAAATATGAATTTAAAAAAAAAACAGCATCAACAAGAATGTCCAATTCAAGGCAAAGTATGGATTTAATAATTTATTTTCATTTTGTTATGCTACTACTTACCATAATTAATGTGCAGCAACCACTGGTGAACCATAGTTTCCTCACCTTGGTCTATAGAAAAGATCATGAGAGGAAAGTAACAACAGAAAAAGAATGGCAATACCATCATGTTTAAATGCCTATGGAGAATCTCAATCATCCAGGTCATAGTTGTCCCAAAGGTGTTTTTTTCAAGAAACAACTGGATTTTCTTTGTTTTTCCTTGAAGACATTTCACTTCTCCTCCAAAAAGCTTCTTCAGTTCATGTCTTGTGAAATGTGTTCAAGGACAAACAAAGGAAGTCCAGCTGCCTCTTGAAGCAGCACCTTTGGAACATCAAGCTTAAAGTACTTTCATAAAAATCATAGTATTATATGGGACCATTTGAGCCATCAATTCCATCCCTGTTCAATATCAGGATTACTAAGTTAAACATTCCAGTTAGATGTCTAGCCTCCCTTAGAATACATCTAGTGAACAGAAGCTTATTATCTCTTGGGATAATTAGTTCCACTGTTAAATTGTTCTAAATTAAGGAAGGTGATCTCAATCTAACTCTGCTCCCAATCCAGTCTGCATCTTCCTAAAAGGTAGGTCCACTATCCTGTGCCCTGCCTTTTGGAGAACCTTTGTCTGTGTGATAGTTTTTTCAGATATATGAAGAATGTCATCATTTTAATTTAAATTTTTTAATTTATTTATTTTGTCAATCACTTACAGGAATAAACATAGTTGTGAATATATGAATTATGTATTATATGAATTATATTTTCTTACATATAAAAAAAATAAAAGAAACAATCGGACAGGGACGGTAAGCACATTGGTGCACTTATGCACGCCCCCTACAGACCTCTTAGGAACGGGGTGAGGTCAATAGTAGACAGTCTAAGGTTAAAATTTTGGGGTTTGCGGAAGAAACCACACAATCAGGTAGAGTATTCCAGACATTGACCACTCTGTTGCTGAAGTCATATTTCCTGCAATCAAGTTTGGTGCAGTTAACTTTGAGTTTGTATCTGTTGTGTGCTCTTGTATTGTTATGGCTGAAGCTGAAGTATTGATTGACCGGAAGGACATTGCAATGTATGATTTTATATACTATACTTAGATCAGACGTAGTAGTTCTAGGTTTTCTAAGTCTAGAATTTCAAGTCTGGTGGCATAAGGTATTCTGCAACGAGTAGAGGAGTGGAGAACTCTTCTTGTGAAATATTTCTGGACTTTCTCAACTGTGTTAATATCAGATACGTGATGTGGGTTCTAGACTGATGAGCTGTATTCGAGTATTGGTCTAGCAACTGTTTTGTATGCCCTAATTAGTAGTGTGATATTACCAGAGAAAAAGCTATGTAAGATTAGGTTAACAACTCTTAATGCCTTTTTGGCTATGTAGTTATAGTGGGCTCTAGCACTTAGATCATTAGAGATGAGTATTCCAAGGTCCTTGACAGAGTTTGGATCATCAACAAATTCAGTTTGTATTTTTGTATAATATTTGTATTATTGTATTCAGTTTGTATTTTATTTTCTGATTGTTTTTGCCAATATGTAAGACAGAGCATTTATTTGTTGAGATTTGAAGTTGCCATTTGTTTGACCATTCTGACACATAGTCAAGGTCTTTTTGAAGGGTAGCAGAATTATCTGTGGTGTTTAGCTTTACATCATCAGCGAAGAGAACACAGTTGCTCTTAATATGATCACAGAGATCACTTATGTAGAGTATGAAGAGAGTTGGTCCTAGAACGCTGCCTTGGGGGACACCACTGTTGACAGGTACAGAATTTGATAAAACACTCCCAATTTTGACCATTTGTTGTCTGTTTAACAGGAATGCTTCTATCCAGTTATGCAGGTGTCCAGAGATACCATAAGATTTTAGTTTTAATAGTAGTTTGTCATGTACCACTGAATCGAAGGCTTTACAGAAGTCTATGTAGATTGCGTCTATTGCTTTGCCCTGATTGAGTTGTGTAGTCCATATGTTTTTGCAGTGTAAGAGCTGCATATTACAGGATAGTTTTTTTCTGAAATCATATTGTTTGTTAGAGAGTAGGTTGTTTGTCTCTAAGTGGAGGATAATGGATTGGTTAATAATTGATTCCATGACTTTACAGGTGATGCAGCATAAAGAGATTGGTCTGTAATTTTCAACTAGACTGTGGTCTCCCTTTTTGAAGATAGGGATGACCGTGGCTTGTGACCATAGATTTGGCAAGGAGCTGGTCCTGAAAGATTTTTCAAAGATTATGCTTAGAGGTTCGGCTATGGCAGCTTTTTAAAGAAGTAGGCACATATTCCATCCAGTTCAGTAGATAGAGATGGTTTTAGATTGTGTAGTGCTTTTTCAACATTGTCTTCTGTAAAATCTATATGTATTATATCATTGTAGTTGTCTGTGGTTCGACTAGGAAATATTGGGCATGATCCATTGCTGTTTACAAATACTGAGCCAAAGAATGTGTTAAAGAGGTTGGCTTTAATGGTGTCGTCGTTGCAGTCTGTACCATTAGGTCCTTTCAGGGGTAGGATGGATCTTGAGTCTTTTAGTTTGTTTATTTTTTATTTTTATTTTTAGCTTGATATCTCTATCAATTTTTCTTTGTGAAATGAAACATGTCTAAGTCTTTCAGCTTCTCTTTACTTGGCTCCCTGGTCATCTTCATTGCCCAGGTTCCAATTTCTCTGAATCGTCTGGGACCTAACTAGACACAGTGCTCGATTATATTCTGATGAAAGCAGAATCAGGTAGAGTGATTGCTTCCTATGATTTGCAGGAGGAAAACTCTGTTAATTTATGGTGCAAAAATTTAGATTTTGGTAGCAGTCCACACAACTGATGAAGCAAACGGCTGGTCATGAAAGCATATGTGTTTTGATAAAATATGTTAGTCAGAAAATGTGCTACCTATCTTCTGAATATTTTTAATGATTTGAAAATTTCTTTGTTTGTTTGTTTGTTTGCCAAAATATGTTGAAACAGTGTGGTGGTTCAGTTATATAGCTCCCTAGCCATGAGTCCAAGATAGCCATTGATGATTACTTTCAGGAATGCAGGCAATGAATCTCTCCTTGTCCTTTTAGATGTCTCTGCAGTGTTTGCTACCATAGAATACAGTATCTTCTTTGTTAGCTTATGAGCTTGACGAGAGGAGATACAGTTTTGAATTAGTTCAATTCTCTTTCCTTAATTTAACCTATAAAACTCTTTATGCATAAGCACTTGGGTACCTGTAGGACTGCTATACATCCCTGAATCAGTCAGACCTATTAGATGATCTAGGAAACAACTGCTTCTACTGTTCCATTTCTAGAAGAAAAGGGAGTTCTCAGTTCTCAACATCTATTTTCTAGAATAGCCTCCCTAAAGAAATAAACCTGACACAATCCCTGATCACACTCAGCTGACACTGAAGACCAACTTCAATCCATTATCTGGACACCAATCTACCATGCATGTTTTAAATTGCTTTTCTATCATGTGCGCTTCTGACAGTTGAATTGATTGTGACAGTATATACATGCAATTCATTAATCAATCCTTCCTTTTGTTCATGCAGCCTAAAATTGCATTTGCTTTCTCTGCAGCCATGCCATTTCCTGGCTCATTTTCAGTTTGCAATCAACTACTATGTCAAGTTCTTTTTTGCAATTATTATGAGATAATATTTCTAATCCTGTACTTCTGCATGTAATTTTTGTTTCCCAAGTGAAAAGCATCTTGCATAAGCACTGTTAAATTTCTTAATTTCAGCCCATTTCTCCAAATTATCAAGATCATTTTAAATTTTGTTTCTGCCATATCTCATTCATTGTTATTTTCATATCATTGTCAAATTTCATCCATAATCCCTTCCATCCCATCACCTAACAAGTAGTAGAAATATTGAAGAGTAATGGACCTAAACCTAATTCTTGTGGTGCCCTACTTAACTCTTCAATTAGATGCGGAATAAATGATTAGCCATTTGAATAAAATGTTTCATCCAGTTGGAGATCTACTTAATTTTTATGCCACTTAGCCAGCTTTAATTCATTTTGTAAATGCTTTTCTAAGATCAAAATGTATTATGTGTGTAGCATTCTCACAATCTAAACAGGCATTCTTTACTCCTACATAATAATTTTTGCTCATTCACTCACTTTATAGTATTACCTTCCTTAAATTGAAATACAATACTCAGGGTTTGTACTAAAATGTACCAACAAACTACAGGAAGAGTCCAACAGGGATGACTCTTAGTCCCAATATTATTTAATTTTGACATTGATTTACTAATGTATTGAACAATTCAGATTTCCTTCCTCCAAAATTAGCTGACAAATATATTGCTATTTTACTGTATACCAATAATGAAATACTGCTGTTGTTTTTTTCCAAAATCTCAAAGTTACAAGAAGACAACTTCATGGCTCATTTTCTTCCTTTTATTTTCAATCTCTGACTGTAAGTGCAACAAAAAGATCTTTGGAACATAAAAGGAAAAACTGTCAAGCACCAGGGAAATCAGAAGATCAAGGCAGTTCAAATGTGCATTAAGATTTATTGCAAGCTTAAGCTCTGTACAAGAATCTTGAAGAGATTCTACAAGCAAATTGATGGTAGATATCAATGGAATTCAAGGTGGGCTGGAATTAGATCTCTTGTAGGCATGAAGGGACTTGTGACATTTGACCCCTTCCTTGGGCTCTGTCTGGTCACTTCCTACAAATATATACCATATATTGCAATGCCATATACCAGTGGTGGCTAACCTTTTTGGGCTGCTGTGCCAAAAATTGTATGCACGCTTGCACGCACACACTCATGTGCCAGCACCTAGAAGGCAGTGCGCACCCCCCACACCCCTACGTATGCGCGTGTAGTACCCAACCACCCACCGCCACCTTACCTGTACTGTGCCTCACAGTTGATTTTCAGCCAGTTTGAGGCCTTTTTTGGACTCTCAAAGGCTTGAGGAAGGCTTCTGCAGGCTTTGCAGGCTGAAAACCAGCCCCATATCGTCACTTCTGGTATTTTCAGAAAAACAGGAAGTGATGAAATGGGACTAGTTTTCGGCCTGCAAAGCCTGCAGAAGCCTTCCTCAAGCCTTTGGGAGGCCGAAAAAGGCCTCAAACCAGCTGAAAATCAACTGTGAGGCACATGCATGCCCAGTGAAGTAAGTTTGCCTGCAGCTCGCATGCCGGCACAAATGGCTCTGCGTGCCACCTATGGCACATGTGCCATAGGTTCGCCATCATGGCCATATACTGAGATATAAACTGAGAATGATCTTTGGAGCAATGAGATCTGAGATGAGCCAAGAACAGCATTCCACTGACTTAAGAATGAAAGTACTTTGGAATGAAGTTTTAGTCCAAATATCGGGCAGCTCTAAGGCTGCAATATGTTGAAGGAGATTCTCAATCATCCAGATAGCATTTTCTGGATGTTAAGTCATGGAAACTGGACTTCTTTTTCTTTTTGGTTTAAAATATTTTGATGCTTATCCAAATAGCTTGTTCAGTCTGTAGTCTTTCTTACTTAAATTTTGCCAAATTAGAAAGAATCCAAACAAAATTCTCATAGATTACTTTTCAATGATTTAATGCACACCTAATTTAATACTAAAATTGGAAAGCCTGATTAAAGTGGAGGCTAAATCTTATATATGTTGATCAACCCTCTTAGTTTAAGATTTTAAAACAAGCCTACCTTCTTCACATTTAGATATATTGACCTCAGTTTCCAAAATTCTTAGCAATAACCATGCTGATATTTTTGAAATGCTAAACAATAGGGGAAGAAGAAGAAAAGAAGAGGGTTCCCTCACCCCAAGAATAAGCAACATAATTTGTAATATTTCCACCATGGATACAAGATTAATTATAATGGAGCAAAAGTGCCATTAATATAATAGCTGTCAGCTAGTATTAATGGAGATAGTTTGATGTTGTATTTTCAAAACCTTTATAACAAAGAGTAAAGAATGGAAACCTTTTACTTAAGGTCCCATTTGCCACATCTTAACTCAGTCATTTTACTATAGCTGTACTATCAACAGTTGTGCTATTGTAACCCATCCCTTCTGCTTTAAGCACACCTGAATTTCAAGCGATCATTCTACCAATTTTGTGGTTGAATTCATACTTGGCGCTAAGCCATCAAGTGGATTGTTTGCTTTTTGGCTTAGTAGATTACATGAATACAATCACTGAAAACCACACTGAGCATGTTGAATGAATCCAACCATTTGAGTTTATTCAATAAATCATGCTTAAGCAACCATCACTTTAAAGTGATGTGTAAACATTACTTTGACTGCTATTCAGTCTCACCCATATATTTAAAAAGCATATCATGTGAGATGGTGGTGTGGAAATTTGATAAATAAGTAAAATAACATTTCTGGATACTATTCCATAATACAAAAAGGGCATGTTGCCATTTAAAAAAACATATGAAAATTAGAAAAGAATGTTGAAAGCTTTGTGGGAATTCTTTTTCAATGTGTAGAGGATTTTTTAAAAATACAGATTGGCCTGTCTTGTAGTTCAGCCCAGAAGAACTGTACTGTTTTATAAAATGTGTGAATTAGTACCTTAAAATATTTTAGTACTATTTATAGAATATAACACAAAGAAGAGCCTTTGAAAGACTTTAATGAGAAATGTTTGGACAGTAACTATCAATTGATTACACCTTACAATAAATGTAATATTCGTGTCTATATTAACTAATAGGTCATTATGGAGCATTGTGATATATTTTCTTTAAATATTACTGTAATTTCAGGCTCAATTTACTAAAAGTATGGAAAGAAGGAACATTCACTGACAATAGTCAGAGAAGAGATTCACTGATATAAATTATTTGACTCCATAAATATAGCTTTGAAAATGGGACAATTATAATGGAAGAAAGTCATATTTTTTTCCTGCATAAATGCAATAAAAGGCAAATTATAAAACCATTCCCTAGCTATCCACACTCCGTTACTGTCTACAGTTATGAGAAGGACGTATAAAAATAATTCCATCTGTTCTGCTTCTGCTCATAAAAATCTTGATGATACATAATATATAACAATTTTATTTGAGAAGAGCCACATCTTGGCATATTTCTGGCACTGCTCCTTTAAAAAGAGTCAAACTGATTTATACCATCTGAGAAGCATTCCTAAGAATCTGTTTGAATTATTTTAAGTACACATTAGGTTACCTGTACATACATGGCATAGAAATATAACGTTTTGGATAAGAATCTAAATTGTTGAGGGATAAAAGGGTATGATGCATATCACACATTTAAAATGGGTCAGAAGAATAGAGTGGTGGAGAAAACCAGAATGCTCATGATCTCAAGCAATACTTTCTTGAGAAGTGTTATGGTGGTCCATATATAGAACAAGATAAAAGAAATATACTTCTGCATATACTGTGAATCAACCTGAATGCTACAGAAAATATCCTGCAGTTATTGAAAAGACTTCATCAATTCATTTCATTGGGAAACTTTTTAGAACAAATGAGAATAATGCTTAATTATTAAGCTTTAATAAGCCTGGAGGCTGAAACCTATGATGAATGGTTATAGGAACTTGATATGTCTAGTCTAATGAAGAGAAGAACTTGATATGATGTGGGAGCAGTCTTCCAGCATTTGAGGGGCTGCCACAGAGAAGAGGGAAGTCAATGTATTCTCCAAAGCACCTGAGGAGAAGACAAGAAGTAACAGATGGAAACTTACCATGAAGAAATCCAACCTAGAATTAAGAAGAAATTTACTGACAGTGAGAACAATTAATTAGTGGAATAGCTTGTCTCTAGAAGTTCTAGATGTTCCATTGCTGGAAGTTTTTACGAAGAGATTGGACAACCATTTGTCCAGAATGGTATAGGGTCTCTTGCTTGAACAGGGGTTGGAAAAGAAGGTCCAAGGTGCCTTTCAATTCTGTTATTTCTGAATGAAACCTTAAGAAAACTACTCAACTCATTTGATTTATTTAAATTATATGGTTGCCCACTCACTCTCAGTGATTCTGGGCAGCTTACAAACAATACAAACCCAATATAGAAGAATAAAAACAATAACCCCCACCCCCTGGTGACAACACACTATCAAATGAGCCATTTGATGGGCTCCATCCCACTCTGGGTACCCCAGGCCCATTGGCAGAATCAGGTCATCAGGGCCTTACAAAAGAGTGTCAAAGTGAGGCCAGTCTAATTTCTATGAGGATGATATTCCAAAGAGAGAGAGCCACAATGAGAAGACCCTTCTTCTGGATCCCACCAGATATAATCTCCTTATAAGATGGTACCCACAGCATTCCTTGCCTCCTCACTCTACTGGGTCAGATGGATATAACTGAGAAGAGATGGTCCCTCAGACAGATTTATTGTCTGTCAAAAATATGTACCTTCTTTCCTTAGTTGGAAAGATGCTCCTCAGACAGATTTATTGAAAAAATTCACAGACTAACATTTTCTTTTGTGGGCCCCAGGAATTAAAGTTTTTATGCCAATTTCTAGTGTCCATAGAGATCATATCATCCAGTTCCAATGAATCATGTTGTTTAAAGAAAAAATCATTTGAAAGTAAACCATAGAAAATCTTAAGCCAACTAATATTTAATAAGGAATCCAAAGTCCACCATGAAATAAGAATCCCTTTAACAAAAGCAACAACAAAATAGCCCTTCTATTTATGTTTCTTCTCTCTTCCTGTCTACCCAAATTCATAACCATCTATGTTCTTCTCCTGTTTGAGCCCTCATTTGAGATTAAGACAATGTCTCAAGAACCATTAGTTCTGAACTCAACAATGTTACAGCTGTTCTCCTTTATGCTGAAGAAATTATGGAAATAGTTAGGATTTTGTCTGTTGCTTACAAGATACAATGGAATGTTCTCTAAGATCAAAGACAATATAACTAAGTTTGCTGTTGGGGGAGAAGCCAACAAAATAAAAATAAAGTGCAAAAGTAGGTTGATTTGGCAAGGATCTCTGAATGAAGGGAAGGGAAGGGAAGGGAATCCCCTTATGGAAGACACAGTTTATAATATGGATCCTTTCTCTTTTTAAAGGTTCCTTCCCTCTTTCTTCCTAACTGTGACACTCAAAGCAGAGCTATAAAGTATTGGAAAGATTTGTTTGTGGGCTTTTTCTCCTTTTGTTAAGAACCAGATCAGAAGCTTGATTCCAAATTAAATTAATCTTTTACCCACTTTGGAACTTGAATGCTTTAGTTTACTATGGTTCCCTTTTATTAGTATAAGACATTAATGTCATTTATGTAAGTGAATTATTTTATTGCATTAACCAGTCTTGACATCTATATGTCCAGTTCAGGATTCTACACAGACATTGATAGTGAGAACATTTTTCCCAATCATGTCTTTCCTGATGCAAGTTTGCAAAAACTACAATAAAATGTACACTGTGAGCAAAAGCTGGGCCAACTGATCCCCATAATTTAACATATTCTTAGCTTACAGATACAAGATCTTGATGGATTAGTCCTGGTGTCCCCAAACTCAGTGCAAGATCCACTTCTAAGTATGGAAGAAGCACAACTAATACAATAACAACATCAGCACAGTCATGAAATTGCTTGACTGGACTAAAAAGCAGACTGTTCCTGTTTTCAATGTGAGCTATTTCTCTATCTCTTCAGACAGCCAAATGCCTAATTTTAATTCACTGCAAGAATAAGAAGGGAAATTCTGCCTTTGAAGTAGCTGAAGCGACTCTCGCAAGCATGAGTGAGTAGTTTCTAAATTACTTTTTGAATATTTTATCATATCCCTTAATATAACCATTTTAACAGGCAAAGCAAAGGAATTCACAATCTGAAATGGAGGAATAAAACAGAATATTTAATCAGTCATCATATTGGACTTTGAATTGTTTGCTTATCATTACACTAGGAGGAGATCCTTAAAGAGGAATGTGCTCAGACAGAATACAAATGATGGCAATTTAGCAAGCAGCTGATGTCTTCAATGAAAATTAAGAGGGCTACTTAATTTAAGGACCAGTCTTATAAAGAGTGTGTTATTCAGGACAGATACCATTCTTTTTTTGCCACAGATATTTTTTCCATAAGAAGTCATGAGAGACATGAAATATTCTCCTCAGCTATCTCTCTTTTCCAAGCATTTATTCCATTAGAATCTCCAAGAATAAGATCGATTGAATAGATAACATCATCATCATCAGCTTCTAGACCATGGCTTTCCAAACTTGACAACTTTAAGACTTGTGGATTTCAACTCCCGGAACTCTCCAGTCTTGTTCTAGGCTAACAAATTAATCAGCTGGTGATTCTCAGTATGAATATTGTTTTCAATATTTTTTTTTTATTTATTTATTTTAATTTTTATTCATATTTATATGCCGCCCTTCTCCGGAGACTCAGGGTGGCTTACAGTTTTTGGGATACAACCCAATGCACTCAGCAATAGCCTTCCTTCCATTGTATATGCCTGCTTATTACTAAGCAGCATTTTTACAAAGTCAGCTTATTGCCCCCAACAATCTTGGGTCCTCACTTTACCTACCCCAAGAGGATGGAAGGCTGAGTCAACCTTGAGCCTGGTGGGATTTGAGCCTGCAATAATTACAGGCAACCGGAGCTAAGTGCTAGGCTATTAACAGCCTGCACCACCAAGGCTCTTGCCATATGACAAATAGAAACTTCTAGAAATCCATACAATGCTTAATTTCTTCTTGTATTCCATACAATTCCAATCAACAGAATGAGCAGAATAGCCAGTTAGGTGTCAGCCCTGAAGCCATTTTGGGCTGAAGCAATTTTGGAAGCATCTTCAGAGCTGCCACAGCAAGAGTGGTTGGAGCTGTGGAAACATGAGGGGGAAGATAGAGATAGCTGGGGATTTGTAGCCAAAACAACATTCTTTCCCATGGGAGCCAAGGACATTCTACCAGGTGTTGGAGAGGTGTGGACTAAAGCCAGCCAGGATGGAGGATGCAACCTGGTTGGACCATGTGATGGAATTGTGACCTGGGAGAAAGAACTTTGGGGTTTGATTTGGGTGGGGAAAACCTCGATTCCTCAGAGTCAGGTTTTCATCAGATGTGCCAGTATGACATGCATAATAAATCAATGCTTTGAAGAATATGCCTGCCTTGTATTTTTGATTCCATTGGGGGTGTTTGCTGGAACCCTGACACTAGGTTTTAAGAAAACATTAATACAATACATTAATATAATTAATTATTAATTAATATAAGACATTAATATAATGGGATGCAGTGACTCAGTGGCTAAGATGCTGAGCTTGTTGATCAGAAAGGTCGGCAGTTTGGCAGTTCAAATCCCTAGCACCGCGTAATGGAGTGAACTCCTTTACTTGTCCCAGCTTCTGCCAACCTAGCAGTTCAAAAGCATGTAAAATGCAAGTAGAAAAATAGAGACCACTTTGGTGGGAAGGTAATAGCATTCTGTGTGCTTTTGGTGTTTAGTCATGCTGGCCACATGGCCACAGAGACATCTTCAAACAGCGCTGGCTCTTCGGCTTTGTAACCAAGATGAGCACTGCCCCCTAGAGCCAGAAATGACCAGCACATATGTGCGAGGGGAACCTTTACCTTAATATAATAAATAAATAAATAAATAAATAAATAAATAAATAAATAAACAAACAAACAAACAAACAAACAAATAAAATAATATAATCAAGACAGCAGACTGCAGGACTCTTAACTTTTTCCAATATGCCTTTTTCCCAATAATATGTAACACCTCACTTTGCTTGATTCTAAACTAGTGACTGTATATAATATGTAAGCCAGCACATATTCATACACTGAGATCCACAGTTTTATGGATTTTTCTGCTCAGTTGTCACTAACATCAGAGAAATGTACCCAAAATATATGTATTCTGGAAAGTACTTACAGTCAGAGAAATATGCATGAAAAATGTTCCATTGCTATAGAAATAGGCTTAAACAAACCTAAGTCTGAAACTGAGCCAACCACAGTATAATAGATCTGCTCTCCTGTAAATTGCTTATTACCATATGGTCTACTGGAACTTCAGGGTCATATGCTTTGAACCATTTTCACATTACCAGCTATGGTGGGAAGAATTTGGAAACTAAATACTTTTTATCACAAAAAGTCTATGGTAATGGTTGTCCCTAAAGTGCCTTTTCAAGAGGCAACTGGACTTTCTGGTTTTTCTTTGAGGACATTTTGCTTCTCACCCAAGAAGCTTCTTGGATAAGAAGTGAAACATCTTCAAAGAAAAACCAGAAAGTCAAGTTTCCTCTTGAAAAAGCACCTTTAGGATAAATATTTTATCATTCCTAAGACCCACAGAAGCACATCTGAAAGTGGTATGTGTTTTAGAAATGAAAAAACAAAAACAGTTGAAAACATTTTTAATAAACTATCAAAGGAAGTTATAGAAGCCATCAGACAAAGGAAGTTTGGGAAGATACAGAGCAATCTGATTTCTTTAACTTTGACTTGCATCTGTACAGGGTCTCTGATTGGAATTATTCTATAAAATCATAATATTGTCATTGCAAGAATGGCGTATCTGCCTGGAATATTCAAGCAAACATGGTAGAAGCAGCTCATTAATTTTCAAGAGGCAATTTAGAATAATACTGAAACCCTCAAGGTTTATAGGTAATGTGCTCTTTTCAGCAGTGCTTAACTAGGAAAAAGTACAAGAAAAAATGCCTAATTAAGAAATGGAAAACTATAAATACATATAATTTAATAATTGGCCAAAACATGGCTTTATAACTACATGGAGCTAAGCCCAGTGAGATAACAACACTTTTTTCCAATTTTTGCAGTGCATGGTTGCATGTCTAAATAAATTGATTTTTAAATACTGAGTTCATTTGTTTCTGAATTTTAAAGTTCCAAAGAATACATTGCCTCTGAATACATGCTTCTTTCCTACCATTTCTTCCCTCAATTTTTAATTGCCAGAATTAAACATTAATTCCTAATGTTTAGGAAAGCAAAGAATGAGCTATCATTAGATAGAATTGGGTGGCACGGTGGTTGAACATGTTGAATCAATTGTAGTGTATCACTTTAATTATAGTGTATCACTTTAATTATAGTGTCCCTTAAGAGTCTTCAACCATCTGGCCAATTAGAGCTAGTTTTTGACAAGCCATTTCATGACAGTTCACAACATCCTCATATTATAAACTAAGGAAGAAAAAATGGTATGCTCATTATAGATGAATTATAGTGGAAGTCCCCCTTAGAATTTTGTTATTTAGGATGTTCTGAAGAATTAACATTTCACAAGGAAATGAGGAAAGGAAGTCTTGTGCATCTACCATTTACACAGAAGTAGAAAAATCTTCAGAAATATAATAATTATATGGGCAAACTCAAGCTTCAATGCCAATTCCTACGCTTTAAAGGAAAGGGTTGAATTTCACACACTATTAGGTTAAGTTTTTTGGGTAGCTTATAGAAACTCTTAGCATCTTGCCACTGAGACTGTTTTTTCTAGATTTTTGACAAAATGAGATTTTAGAATCTTCCAGGTACATATTTGGGGAATGACACAAACTCCCAGAATTCCTCAAAAGCAAATAAAATTCAAAGTTTAAGCTCCATTTTTCTGGGAATGTCATTCTACCATCAGCATGCTCCTGTGACCTTCTAGGTTCCAAACAATAAAACAAAAACATCTGCCCCATCACTCAAAACTATCATCCATAACATAAAGGATTTAGGTACAATGGTGAGGCTGTTTCCATCCATTATGTCTTTTCCTCTGGAGAATGGTGTAGGGCCACCTGTTTTGAGTAGGGGGTTGGTCTAAAAAACCTCCAAGGTCCCTTCCAGCTCTATTCTGATTGATTGGTTGATTGAATGATTGAATTGGAGTAAAAGTAACATAGAAAGGGATAGCAAAAATATTATTTTGCATTATTGGGAGTACAATTATAAAAAGAATGGCTTTATAATGATAGTAATATATGCAATGCATCCATCTAATTTAGATAAATTCCCAAGGTTCGGGGTATGCATATATATAAGAATCTTTACTTGTACCCTTTAATTGATAGGAATCACTAACCTTCTTTCCAAAGGAAGGTAGATGCTTCAAGGGTTAAATAATAGCTTCAAGGAAAATGTCTGCAAAATTTAAGAAACTTCTCCTTACTGCTGATTGAATTGCTCATTTCTCTGCTTGAATCTCACATTTAAAAATTAGGGTTTTCTCTTGTGACATTAAAAAAAAGCAATTTGTCTTTTCAAACAAATTTAGCCTTCGATTAACATAGAACAAAAAAGGAGATGCATTTTTTGCTTTGTTGCTAGCATTTAAAATGTCAAAGTATCAGTTATAAGTACAGAAAGAAGTAGCTGTATTCTATTACATTCATTGCTTAAATTTCAAATTGCTTTCAAGCAATTTGAATCTTAAGTTCTAAGAACAAATTCTCACTCTTCTATGCAATTATTCTCAATGGAGATAGCACCATATTGTACTTTTAAACAGAGATGGTCTAAATTTAATTCCATACAGCCTCTTTTTACCTGTTTGGTGCACTTGCTTTTACCACAGTTCTTCTCTCCTAGGTTTCTCCTGGGGCATTTGTGTGCTCACGACATAGATTTAAACTGCAACATCAATTCCAGGAAGCAAAAAAAATCTATTTTAGTTATCTGAGAACAAGACATTTATATAAATTAATAAATCACTGATCAATAATGCTTGCTTCCAAATCTTTGAGTCAAAACATGCAACAAAACAAAGACAAAGACCCATGAATAAAAATAAACAAGCGCAGCTATCTCACCCTGTTTATTCTCTTTTTTATGCTAAGACATGTTTTAAAATTGGTCATTTCCCATGGATAAATTCCTTATGCTGTGACAGACACTCCTTCTTGATTATTCATATTTTGGTTTTATGTAAATTTCCCTAGTCTATTTTCACTCTCCTTAATAATCCTCAAACTTTTTAAATTGCAGAGTTAAGAAGTGTCTCCCGCCCCCCGCCCATTTTTTTCCTCTGTTTCTTGTTCTTGATTTTTCATATGAACAATTCCCTCGTCAAATAACTATACTTGATTTTTGATGAATAACTTTTTTACTATGCCATATGAGGAACCTGTCAAAGAAAAAGAAATCCTAATTCAACAACTCAAAAATGGTTCAACACCTAGGAATTTGGTGTTATTAAAATAAATATTCAAAGCTGCCTTCCTAGGTAGATGAAATTGGTAAATAATTGTAAGGAAAAAATGCTTAGCTCTATCTAGGGATGAAGACAGACAAATGTGTGGGAAATGTATCAGACTAGGATTGGGAGATCTACATTCACGTCCATTTCAATCAGTAATTAGATGATTAGTCCAGTCTCTTTTTTTCAATCCTGCCAAAATCAGAGGTTGGTTGTTATGAGCCAGGGTGGCACAGTGGTTAGAGTGCAGTACTGCAGACTACTTCTGCTGCCTGCAATCTGGCAGTTCAAATCTCACCAGGCTCAAGGTTGACTCAGCCTTCCATCCTTCTGAGATGGCTAAAATGAGGACCCAAATTGTTGGGGGAAATATGCTGACTCCGTAAACTGC
Organism: Naja naja; assembly: GCA_009733165.1. NCBI lineage: Eukaryota > Metazoa > Chordata > Lepidosauria > Squamata > Elapidae > Naja > Naja naja. The sequence continues at coordinate 200,063,706 of CM019150.1, read as the reverse complement.
TTAGAGCGGGCTGTAAAGCACTGTGAAGTAGTATATAAGTCTAAGTGCTATTGCTATATAGGTAACATGAAGAGACAGTTTGATATAAACTGCCTTGGACCCTTAAAGGAAAAGCACTATACAAAACTATTTATTAATGAATTGTCTTTCTTACTTGCCCCAATCCCAAAAGATTCTGGGTAGCAGACATATAGGAAGAACATATCAGAACAATACATTCTAGAGAAAAGAACTAGGAACAGTCTAGAGGAAAAAAGGACTAGGGGTCACATGATAGAAGTATTCCAGGCCACAAAGAACTTATTTTCCAAGGCACCAGAGGGCAGGACAAGAAACAATGGATGTAAACTAATCAAGGAGAGAAGCAACCTGGAATTAAGGAGAAACTTTTTAACAGTGAGAACAATTAACCAGTGGAACAGAAGTTTGGGGCACTTCGATTTTTTAAGAAGAGACTGGACTGGACAGCCACTTGTCTGAAATTATATAGGACTAGAAGATGTTCAAGGTCCCCCCAGCTCTATTCTAAATATAAGAATAAATCCAACTTTCCAATAAATTATCTGGAGATTGTTTAAGGATTCCAATCAGTCTTTTCATCTGAGTCCCAGACTAAGAGACAAGTAAGACACTGCAATCCCATTTTCATTTCAGCCAGTGTGTTAGATAATAGTGTTTGGCCAGGCAGCCATGAGATATTTCAGATGTCTCACATCCCTTTCACTATCATCATCATCTTTTAACAACCACATAATCCCTTAAGGGTTGGAGTCTGGGCAACTGAATGGAGCTAGCAGACTGTTAAATGGCCGAATGCCCTTCCTGTTGCCAATGCAGAGTTTTGTTCAGCAAATATATACTCATTGTGCTCAAAGAGAGAAATATCTGCCTCTACCTAGGATCAAACTCATAGCCTCCTGATTGTGAGGCGAGAGCTCCACTTCTAGGTCACCACACCACTCCTACATCCCTTTCACTGCTATGTAGCTATGTAATCAAAGGTCTATTGCAGTTTCTAGTGCTGCCACTTTTTAAGGTGGCAAAGCATTAATATTAGGACAAAAACGAGCCAGTTTGTTCTAGTGTTAAAGCACCAGACTAGAAACCAGAACACATGAGCCACTTGAAGTTTCTTATAAAGTAATAAATAATTATAAATAAAGTATTAAAAAGAATAATAAATATTACAAACTGGAGTGTCTGAAGGGGCTTAAAAAATCAAAATGATGCCCATAACCATGAAATAGAAGCCCTTACTTTTATGGTTGTGGCTGTCATGTTAACTTTTTTGAACCTAAAGTGGATACCCATGGACAAAATGCTGACCACCCAATAATCAATACTTCATAGAAGAACGTCAGATACTAAAGGAGGAATTTTTAATGTACACCAATCAACAACTGATTAGATGGAAGGAAGATCACATATTTTATGAGGACCAACCTGGTAATGGTTGGGAATGGATAACATATAATATATGTTTCTTCCTGGACTTACAAATGAAAGTTTTTCATGTCTCTATTTTGGGGACACCTTGATATATCTCATGTCAATGTACCTTATCTGCAACCACCACATGTGAACAGTAACCATTTTGCAAGCCTCTTTTATACACCCACCATCTGAACATAATGACTCCATGTTCTATTGCAGCTAACAATTACAACAATATAACACAAAAATAACAAACAGTAACTTAAACTTCTAAATCCAAAAGGAATGGAATAAGGGGTCTTTAGTGTTCTTTGAGCTTGGTGGTTTTCTTGTAGACATTTGATTACCAAGCTAGGTAATATCATCAGTGCTACTGCTAGCACTGATTATGTTATATGGTTTAGGTAATGAAAAAATCTGCAAGAAAACAACCAAGCTCAGAGAGCACCAAGGATTCCTCATTTCAATCCTGAGCCAAACATATTCTCCTTTACAGGAATGGAATAATTAAACACATATAGACAATATAATGTAACCAAGGGGGCTAATGCAACAAAAGGGGCACATGAAAAAAAAAAGAAAATCCCTAACCACTAGGCTCAACTAGCATCCTGCTTTTTCCTTTGTTTGTTCCTCAGTCCCCTTAACTTCACTTTGAAACTCGGCAGGTTTACTTTAAGTTCTCTGAATTTTCATCTGTTTCTATTAATATACTAAAGGGAAAGCTTCATCTGTACAGCAAAGCTTCCTTTCCCCTTGTCCATAAAGTCTATTTCATTAAATCCTTGAATCAAAGCGGGGGTTGCTTTGTAAAATGCCTTAATATCACACTCTCAGAATTAATTTGGCAGGTTTGCAAATGCACACAGAGGGAGGAGAGAGAGAAAGTGAGAGGGGAAAAGATACAATCATAATCATATTTTCATCCCAAGCTTGCTCTAAAGAAAAATTGCACATTTTCCCTAAGAATATGATATGTGTCATCATCTTGGTCTAAATGGCGCATATCTGTGAAAAAAAAACACCCTTCTCCAATTCTGCTAAGAGTGTTTAAAAAAAAATCAAGAATGCTTGACATTCACGGAATCATGAAGCTACTGAATGAAAAAAAAATGATCTTTTTTTTTCCTTTTGTGCAAGGACAGCATAATGGCTAATTGAGGTTATGATACTTTTTCATCTGACAGGTTGACATGCCTATCTTTGCTCAGGGAATTAATGATGGGCATTCAAAGGATTTGTTCCTGTTAAAATGGAAAGTGAATATAGTTTTGGTCAATATATAAGCAACGTAGAGGATTTAGAGAACTGACATTCTTGCCAAAATGAATGTTATCCATGTATCATTAAGGCCAAGGAATGAGCGATTCTTGGAAGAAAGCTGACTTTGCAGACAACTGAATTTAAATCTAAAAATACCATTGGAAAGCTTTTGAAATGTGTATCTAAAATACTACAGAATTTCATTTAGAGCCAATCCTGAATGACTGAAATCACCTTTGTTCAGATTTTATGTTCTACTTGTATTCCACTCTGCCTCTAAAGATGTAGGTTTCTACATAATGACACAAGATACAACCCAATTAGAGGTGTTGGTTGAATGCACCAAGCTGAAGAACTCTCATCCTTACAAGATAGCTTTCTTCCATTTTCTCTGATTATACATGGGCATCAGTCTTTTCAATCAATTTTTTTTACTACCGGTTCTGTGGATGTGGCTTTGTGGGCCTGTGTGGCTTTGTGGGCATGGCATGGCTTTGTGAGTGTGGCTTGTTGGGTATTGCAGGGGAAGGATACTGTAAAATCCCCATTTCCACCCCACTCCAGGGGAAGGATACTATAAAATCTCCATTTCTACCTCATTCCAGGGGAAGGATACTGTAAAATCCCCATTCCCTCCCCACTCCACCCCACTAACCTGATTTCCAGCTCCGTTCTCCTGTGCAGGGCAACAAAAGAAGACCCAACTGATCAGCTGGGACTCCAATCAGCTGGGACTCTGGAGGCAGCAAATAGATGGGGGCTACTCCAAACTACTTAAAATTTCTGCTACCAGTTCTCCAGAACCTGTCAGAACCGGCTGAATACCACCTCTGATGGGCACTGTATGTCTTTAGCCATATTTAGATAATATCTTTCCATTGAGAATCCAGCACATGACAAGGGGTGAGAAGTCCCTCTGCTCTCCACGTTGCATTGATGATGTCATTGAAGATCACATCTCAAAAATACATCATGATTGTTCTAGTTAAAATCCCTTGTTGTGCAAAGGACATCCATGTGAGTTGGAATTCTGGATTCAGGATCTTGGGAAGACTTTGATACATGTGAAATCTTTCTGAACAAGTGCACTACTCCTGGAACTGGTTCTTCAATGGTGTCACCAATTAAAAGTGGAGACAGCGACCTCTGCTCACCATTCCTCATGTGTTAGGATGTACATCCCAAAATATCTGAACAAGGCTCCTATACCAGAGAATAGTCTGAATCAGATTTTAAAAAAACAAAAGAAAGAAAGGATGAAGGCTACAAGGAAACAGACAGAAATAAACCTTTATGGGTACCTATCATTCTTCTCATACTTGCCTGGAGACAAGACATTAGTCTGAAGGCAAGATAAAACATATATCAGAAATGTGTGTAAGTGTTCTTATCCTTTTCATAGCATATTCATCTATATTATTTTGTGCCTACCCCATGTAGAGAAACCATACACTAGACTAGCAGATGTATGGTACAATTATTTCAACATATCAGTCAAGTTAAGAGTTATTTTCCTTGTACTAATTTTTTGGTCTGGGTATGCCAAGTTTATAAGAGATTTAAAGCACTATCCTTGTAACCACTTCTATCAGTTCCAATATATGATATGCTAAATCAGTTTTGTTCCTCCCATTCAGGGACATTTTTAAAAGAGATTGGTTATGAAATAAACTATGTTAAGTGCTGCCCTCATGGTAAGCTATAGACAAAGACCTAAGCATTTGCTTTCATATGTCATCTTAAGGGTCATGATTATGACCTGTTCTTTGTTTTAGTATAGGACAAAAATCAACTGAAATCCATGAATGCCAGTTACTCTTTTTTATGCTATCAGGGTTGCTATAGCTTCATGGATCATTAATTGAGGATTTTATGCTTACCTCCGCACTTCTGTGAAGTAGGAGAACTCAGGTGTCTTTATTATTGAATCCCCATTGCAGGAACATTAGCTGCAAGTAACTTGTAATGTAGGGGAAAAAAATTCAGATAGAACACCAGAACATCACAATGGTCCTGTTGGATGATTCCTGCTGGATTGCTAAATTTTGTGCTATAGTCTTTAACTCCAGAAATGTACACTCATACATCTAAGATACTTTTATCAAATTGTTTGTTGGATCTCCCTCTGTTGAAGTTCTCCAAAAGGCAGGGGTTTCTTTGGCAGAATCCATTCTGGCTCTTTATCTGAACAAGGCCAGATACCAGAAACCTGAGACCAGATACCAGAGACTAATTTGAATCATACTTGTGATGCAAGTATGGCTGAAAGGAAACTGACATAAATAAACTTTTATGGGTGCCTATCATACTTCTCCAAGGGACATCCTGTGAGTCCCTTGGACTGCAAGATTATCAAACTGGTCAGTCCCAGAGGGGATTAACCCTGACTGCTCTTTAGAAGGCCAGATCCTGAAGATGAAACTCAAATACTTTGGCCACCTAATGAGAAGGAAGGACTCACTGGAGAAGAGCCCAATGCTAGCAACAATTGAGGGCAAAAGAAGAAGGGGATGGCAGAGGATGAAGTGGCTGGATGGAGTCACTGAAGCAATTGGTGTGAGCTTTAATGGACTCCGGGGAATGGTAGAGGACAGGAAGGCCTGAAGGAACGTTTTCCATGGGATCGTGATGGGTCAGGCACAACTCTGTGACTAACAACAACAATAGTCATTCTTCTCATACTAGTTTGGGGACAAGACATCTGACCATGCCTTTGATTCAAAATGATATCTAGGCCATTATTTTTTAATTGAACAGTCCCCCCACCCCCAGTAACCTGCAATGTGGTTTTACATCAAGCAATGCCTTCAAATATTGAATTATACTTAAATCAACAGTCTTCAGTAAGAAGCTGTTGTGGAATAGTCGATAAGGCATTTACTGAATGAGGACCTGGATTGACTTTTTTTTCCTTTAAAGCAATAGAGGCCATTTTGCACAAACTAAAGAAAAGATAAGTAATGAACTGTGTAATGTTGCTTAAAATTTCACATATTTAAAGGATGCTACATTCTGTACTACTGGGATGCAAATTGTACAATTTCATAAAGACAAACATTATACTATGAATCTTTAAACAACAACTGGCCAGAATTAATCTTTTTATTTTGCAAATAATTTACATTAGCAGACTTCCTTTTTTAAAAAAAAAGCAGAAACTAGTTCTTTCCCTTATTTGACTGTTCCTAGAATAGAAGTGTAGTTTTCCAATAATGAAGAGATACTTCGTTGACAGCACAAGCCCACCTATTTTTCTTTGATCCCTCTCTGTGAAATGTGTCCTCCTCACATTCTGAAGTATTTAATTATTGATTGCAGGGCCTCAAGGGAGGGTTTTTCTGAATCAAAGCAGAAAGTCAAATGGAATTTATAGAATTTTGAAATCAATATTTTGTTTCTTTTCAAGTGCAAATGCTTGGCATTTTTAGAGAACTTCCATCAACATGAAATTCCACTATCTTCTTGGGACTCTTTAAAAGATTTTTTTTACTATGCATGAACAAACATGGAAAATGAATAGAAAAAACAAAGGAAAATACTTATAGAATATGTATATAAGAATATAGAAAAGAAACAGGCACCTAGAACATGCTGCCTCTTTCTATCAACTGCAGAGGTGCAGCCAGCAAAAGCACTAGGAAACTATCTCTTTCTATTTTAAGGGAAAGATCTCATATTTCTATGTGTGTGTGTTTGTGTGTGTGCTGTGTGTAGTGTTTGAGCATGATTACAAAAGGTGTCCAGAACTGCTCCTTGGGGTTCATTGTAATCAAACAAAATCTTATTTTGAATTACTCTGACTAAATGGGCTATTTCTCAAAAAGAATTAACTACTTAAACTATTAAACTAGGAAAGTCTGATCCCCCCCAATAAATTCCTGTCTATGTGCATATTTATGTTGCATCTAAATATCCTTCATTTTCAGCTCAATTGGGAGCTCCAAGAAAATCAATGGCATAAAAGAAAATAGATCAATAAGTGAAAAATACAATTTAAGAACCTGGTTAGACTTAATAAACCAGAATCAAATCTACTCAGTTAAGGCAAAATAACTTGCTAATGACCACAATTATAACAAAGTTGTGTACATGTTTATGTGTAGGATAGGGGTGTCGAACTTGATTTAATTGAGGGCTGCATCAGGGTTGTGTTTGACCTCAGAGGGGCTGGGGAGGCTAGGCGGGGCATGGCCAGTTCGATGTCACTCATGTGATCAAATGCCACTGTTGTTAGTAATTTGTTTTGCTAGCACTCTGCCAGAGAAAACGGAGCTTGTGAGGGCTGCATATGGCCTTCCTGGGCTCCATTTTAGGGTGTGATACCCTCCTGAAGCCCTCTGCCAGTGAAAACTGAGCTCCAGAGATGTGCATAGCCTTCCCGGGCTTCGTTTTCAGCTGTGACAACATTCTGCAACCCTCTAGCAGCAAAAACGGAGCTCGTGAGAGCCGTGTGCAGCCCTCATAAGCTCCGTTTTTGCTGGCAGAGGCACGGTGGGGCAGCCCTTCGCTGTTTCCAGGGTGGCCCCATAGGCCAGATTTTAGCACCCCACAGGCTAGATCTGGCCCGCAGGCCTTGAGTTTGACACACCTGGTGTAGGATATTCTTTGTAGGTAAGGGAAGAGATTTCCATGAAAAAGTGAGATAAACTGTTTTTAGTTAAATTAAGAAACATCTGGTTATTGAGCATGGAGGTAAACTGAATAGCAGGAGTCTGTAATGGTGAAATCAATCTTCTTAAAGATGGCTTATTGCAAGAGGATTATTCTTTTGTCCTGGTCAGTGAGTGGGGAGGAACATGTGATTGGCATTGCCAAATACAGGCAGTCCTTGACTTACAACAGTTCATTTAGTGACTCTTCAAAGTTACAATGGCACTGAAAAATGTGACTCATCACCATTTTTCACAGTTGTGAACTTTGCAGTATCCCCATGATCATGTGATCAACATGCAGATGCTTGGCAACTGACTCATATTTATGACCGTTGCTGTGTCCCAAGGTCATGTGATCCCCTTTTACGACCTTCTCACAAGCAAAGTCCATAGGGAAGCCAGATTCACTTAACAACTGTGTGTCAGCTTAAAAAAAATACTTTGGTTTTTTTAGTTGCCAGCAGAAAAGGAGTGTGGGGAAAACAGTGCATTTCTTAAATGCTTCAGATAATCGTTATGGCAGCTGAAGCTGTTGGCACACAAGTTTATTACTGGAGAGCATGATTGATGACTCTTGGCTATGGATGTGTCCCATTGGAGAATATACATCCAGGGGGTGGGGGAAGACCAGGGTCAAGGGAGAAATGAATGATGTATTTTAGTGTTGGCTGCAACCAGGAAATGCAGACATGTCAACTCCTAATAAATCAATCTTTTTACTCTGAGAGATGCGGCTAGAGACTTATGATTTGAATTGGGATGCACGTTGGAGCCCTGACACTGTGTTAATAACTTAACAACTGCAGTGATTCACTTAATCACTGTGGCAAGGAAGTCCATAAAATGGGGCAAAACTCCCTTAACAAATGTCTCACTTAACAACAGAAATATGGACTTAATTATGGTCGTAAGTCAAGGACTACTTTCAGCAAGGCTATGCAGCTGTTTCTGTTTCCCTCTTCACTAAGCTTACTAGCCACCATTTCCTGCTGAAGGCTCAACAGAGAGTCACTGATTATGTACCTAACTATTGTAATAGTTCATGTCAGTCCTAATTAAATCCATTTAACCCAAGGTCTTTGAGTAATCTACTGTACTAAACCAGACTGATTTTTCTGAACTGATTTAAACATTTTACATGAACTGATTTTCTGAATCAGTTCCAATGCTGGGTCAGAATTGCACCCAAATGTTCAAATGAAATTGCACTACATTTAAATTATAGACATTATGGTATTTTTTAGGTTGCTATACCTTCTGCAAGCATCACTTTTCTTGGTCTCTAATCCTGCACAGAATGAGAAAAAACAGCCTATTGCTGTGAAATTGAAGGTTTGAGCTTATAGTTCCCTTAAACCCTCCCCGCTCTGCAGAAAAGACAGAAAATATTGCTCTTCCACTGCAGGGTAGCTCAACATTGAGTAGCTCCCCAGTCCTGCTGACACTCATAAAAATGCTGTTAATATTTTTCCATGCTGTTAATATTTTTGGATGACTTTTTCCCCCTTTTTCTTCAATCAAATGTGTTTTGGGAAGAGTTGTATCCCCAACAGATCAAAATACTGACTATGATTAGCATTCTCAAGACACAGCTGGGAGAAAGGTTTCTCAACTGGAGTTCTGTTTGGCAGTTTCCTTGGGCTATTGATGACAGAAGATCGAGAATGACTTCTAGCCTGTCTCACACTTCTGCAATGGAGAGCTCTCTTGTCATCTTGCCCCCATTGGCATATTTGCTTTGATCTATATTTATTTCTTACAAGTGGACCTTGATTTGTTCTGAAACAAAGAAACAATGGAGGGAGGCAGGAATGGAGTCCGGTGTTTTTTTTCAACTAGTGGAGTCTTTAAAGTATCCAGGATGAAATTGACCTATGATTAAGACAAAAGACATCTTCACATAGGGTGCAAAGTTCTGTTTGATCAATCATAGGTTATCAAATAAACTATTTATCAAATAAACTAGCCTTGGTGGTGCAGGCTGTTAAATGCCTAGCACTTAAGTTCCAGCTGCCTGCAATTAGTGCAGACTCGAATCCCACCAGGCTCAAGGTTGACTCAGCCTTCCATCCTCTCAGGGTAGGAATCTTGAGGACCCAAGATTGTTGGGAGCAATAAGCTGACTTTGTAAAAATGCTGCTTAGGAATAAGCAGGCATATACAATGGAATGAACGCTATTGCTGAGCGCATTGGGTTGTATCCCAAAAATTGTAAGCCACCCTGAGTCTTCAGAGAAGGGTGGCATATAAATGTAATTTTAAAAAACCAACTCAAAATTGGATGGGTTTTCTTAACAGGCTAAGTCATAAATGAGCATTTATAAGCAATGTCTAGATTTGTACTACATGCTTAGCCACATTATCATTTGGCATGATGTGCAAAAAAGGCTATATAGAATTGGCTCTTATTCCTCTTTTGCCTTCCAGTAAGTTTTATGCACCATTTTATGATGCTGCTGTTTATTTTGGCTCTCTTGCCCTATTTTCCAGTCAAATGGATTAGAGTTATAGTCTGATGGTTACTTTGTGAATTTATGTACTTACACCATAATCACAACCAGGATATCAGCCAATTGATTACATCTGCAGTGGGTGTTTTGGACAGATTTTAATATTAGTGCTTGGTTTAAAAAAAAGCACAGTGTGTAATGCTTTTGATTAAGTTACAAAAAGCTGTTTTGGAGCCTCTAGAGATATGAACATAACATCTCCAATGACTCATTAAACTTGCTGTATCTTACCCCAAGTTGGCACAGCTACACTTCACAGCTATCACATGATTCCAGGAAAATATATAGCTACTTTAAACAATTGCAAATGATATTGTGTGCATCCCCAGGCACTCCAAAGCAACATTTTGGAATTAAAGCTTAGTACTGAACACCAATGATCCCTACAGTAGTGTTAGTCGGGACAAACAATGAAATGAGTGGTGTGCCTTTGTTACATAAAAGGAATGGATCTTGAGTGCAGTGGCATAAACCTTTCCAGATGCACCATGTTGAAATATCTTGGGATTTTATGCAATGCATGTCTGTGCTTTACTCCTCACATAATTAGACCTGCCAGTTTTTAATAAGAATGTTATCTACTAATGCTACAATTTCTATTACAAGATTAGATGAAATTTCCCAAAGAAATGTTTTCTATAGGCTGACAATGAGCTGAAGAAAAAGTTATTTTTCTTTTCAAAGTCTTTAAGTAATATTTGATTGGATTCTTGGAGATGTCTATTGTCCTTGTGTACAAGTCTGCTGATTATGAATGATTAGTGAATTGTCAGACTTTTCCGAGCACTAATTTTTCAAGCTCTGTTTCTCTTACAAATTGCCATGGTACTTTAAGGCTCAAGAATTGCTTTGAGCTTCTACAGTTTCTACAGATGATTTTTAAATGAAAATGATAGGGAAAAAACGTTGTTTGGAAGACTTGGCTCAAATACATTTGGAATGGGTTAGGAATTGTGGTTAGAGTCACAATAACAATGTACTCATGCCCGTTTCTAGCAAGGAAGCCAGCATTCTCTGAAGGGTCTGCGGCCAGCATGACTATATGCTTAGGCACACATAACACCATGAACTTCCCAACACAAGTGGTATCTATTTATCTACTTGCATTTGCATGAGTTTTAGCTGCTAGGTGGGCAGGAGCTGGGGCAAGAATGGGAGCTCATGCCATCATGTGGTTCTTGGGTCTCAAATGGCCAACCTTCCAGTTGACAAGTCCAGCATTTTTATTATCTGGATCATTAGAAATCTGAAAAGAGGTTGAGGGAACTCTATTTCTATGTTATATCCAGTGATCATCTATAGAGATCTATTGGAGTATTAATGCTTATATTCAGCCTGCACATATGTGACAATAAATCTTAAATTACAGGGCCATTATAAGCCTCTGGGGAACTCTCTTCAATAAACTGAACTCCATATAAGTGCTGGTATTATAAAACTTCTCTCTGTTTGGCAATAGAGAGCACATACTTGTCACAATGAAAGGTTCAGACATTTATCAATCTGAAAGACTCCAGGGAAGCTAACAAGAGGTAATTTTAAAAATGCTTTATAAATTATTTGAGTAAAACATCCTGTTACTGTATTTAAGGGCTCCAAGTCACCCAAGGAGTGGAGACAATAGACTATTGAATTGGGAGAAGTGCATTGTTTGTCTGAGGTTTTGGGAATTGTTGGCATTGTTTCAACTATTACTAAATGTAAGGCCATGAGATGCTTACATTTGTTTGATTAATGTAAAAAAAGCCTGAATAAATTACAAATAAATTAATATATCTCTGGAATTTATTAATATACAATTCTAAGCAGCTAACAAAGAATTAAAAACAATATAATTAAAATAGGAAGAAAACAGCCATATTGGAGAAAGAAAACTATAACATCTAAAAAGCAGTGACATTATGCTTTACTTTGGACTATCCTTCAAGAGCATTCAGAAGCTACATCTGGTGCAGAGTGTGGTGGGTTAGACAGTTCTTGGAGCCCCAAGAATAGTAATAGCAATAGCACTTAGACTTATATACCACTTTACAAGGCTTTACAGACCTGTCTAAGCGGTTTACAGAGTCAGCATATTGCCCCCAACAATCTGCATCCTCATTTTACCGACCTCGGAAGGATGGAAGGCTGAGTCAATCTTGAGCCTGGTGAGATTTGAACTGCCAAATTGCAGGCAGCCAGCAGGCAGTAGTAGTAGCCTGCAGTACTGCACTCTAATCACTGAACCACCATGGCTATTTCTCATTCTCATAAGAATGGCTTATGTAACATTACTGTTTCTCAAGCTGCATTAGCTGCATGTTTGCTTCCAGATGCAATTCAAGATGTTGATAATTAGCTTTAAATCCCATCATGATATGGGTCCAGGCTACTTGAAAGGCTCTCTCACCCACTGGGATTGGCCTGCCCCATCCATTCCAGTAGAGGAGGCGTGCTGTGGGCCCTGTCAGCCTGATTATTCCAGCTGGTGGAATCCAGGAAAAGGGCCTTCTCTGCTGTTGCACTTGCCCTGTGGAACATCTTGCCCTCCCAGTGTGAGGTCAGCCCCAATTCTCCTCACCTTCCCAAAGAGCCTAAAGACCTGGTTCTGCTAGTTAGCTTGGAGCCCCAATGTGGGGTCATCACAGCAGAGGTGATTGATTTATTAACAATGGATCCCACCTTCCACAGTTGGTGCATTAGATGAAATCTGCTTAAAGGCTTTTCTAGCTATAGTGCCTGCCTATTCATTACTTCAGCAGCAACTGTGGTCCATAAAAAAGCCCAGATAACATATATATTCCACCTGGAAAGTGCAATCCTATCCAAGACTCAAGTTGTAACTCCTGGAACCTGTGAATCCACAGACACTCAGTTTTGCTAGTGTTGAACTTCAGCCTGTTTTATTCCCACTCTAAAGAAAGAAGAGGAAATTGAAGAAGGGGACAACAGAGAATGAGGTGGCTGGATGGAGTCACTGAAGCAATAGGTATGAGCTTAAATGGACTCCAGAACATGGTAGAGGACAGGAAGGCCTGGAGGAACATTATCCATGGGGTCGCGATGGGTTGGACATGACTTCACAACTAACAACAACAACAAACTTTTTCTTTTTACTTATTCAATTGGTTACTATTCCTTCCCATTTTCTGTGGATAGAACAATGTCCTACTTGCTCCTACAGACAGGAATAGGAAATAAGTAATTTAGCCAAGCAAGTTGGACAGAAGACAAAGGTACTTTGGCTTTGCTATTACAGATGTTCACATTTCTAGATTTTTTCCTACATTTCTTGCCACAATCTTCCTGAGAATCTCTGCAGATTCATGACCTTTAAAAGCTGTGTAATGCTGTTTACAGGTAAATAGGAAATATGCTTGAATGCTAAATGTCTCTTAACTGTGGAGGAAACAGATGTCAACAGAAAAGCTCAGATAATCGTGTTATGTGAAAAATGTCCCAGGTTTAAATTTCAGAATCCTTGGCCAAGATTGAAAAAGTGCTAAAAAGACATTTGTCATCTTGTATCAATAGTAACAAACTGCAGGAGCCCATGTCTCTTTTAGTAGCTTTCTTCTTTATGTTCTGAAGCTTAGAAAGACTAAGAGCCTTTCCCCACTTACCCTTATTTAGGGTAAAAAGATGGTCCTACCAGATGTTCTCTTCTCTTCTCTTCTCCCCTCTCGTCTCCTTGCCTCCTACTCCTATTCCTACACTTACTCATCTCCCTTCTCCTTCCCTTTTCTGACTATGGCCTGTCCATGAATGAGGGATGCTTAAATTATTATTTGCTGTACCTGTGTATATTTCTCTTTTATGACAACCCCATCCACAGGCAACTTCAAGGTATATAAAATCTAGAATGTTTGTCACCCATAACCTTGGGATGAAGTCAGGTGACTAGCAATGACTTCCAAGACAGGATAGGGATCAACAATGGAAACAGCAAATTCCATGTTTATTTGTGTGTTTTAAGTTGAGCAAAAAGGACTGTAATTTAAAAATGAGGAAAGTTCCCCTGGAATGGAACAATCAACTGATGAACGTCAGAGTTAAATATACCACAAGAATGTGAACAAATAGTAAAAGTAATACTGAATATTTTTTTAAAGATATCTAATTTAGAGGTCAGGTGCAATTAAAATGGGGATGGGTAGGCAAATTAGCAAAATTATGAAACTGGTTAATGACAATGCAGATTTAACACTAAGCCTGATTAATGTTAATCACAAAGAGGAAAATTAACCTTAGAAAATTAATGCATTAGACTTCTGGATCAGGTTCAGTTCTGTAAAGTTGCATATTAGGAATAATATGATTCATATCTTAATTTTCTTTCTAAAATTTTCTGATTCTCATTAGTTCTAATGCTAGACCAGTGATTTTTCTGTCTTATATTTTCCATGAACTACATGCTACTTGCTTTTTTAAATTGTATTCATTAACCCTATAATTATTTTTTGTTCCATTGTGTCTCTTCATTCAGATTCATCTCTATGAGTAATACCACTTGCAAAGTTGTAAAATTCCTGAAACTTTCAAAGAAATGCTATGTGTTGGCTTTCTTTTCTTTTCAGCTATGAATTACAAGTTCTTCAGCAACCTGTCTGAGATTTCCTATTATTTTTATATCACACAAAGCTATGAATATTTTGACTACAGTTTCAGCTACTCCCTGCTTAGGAAAAGATACACAAGGGAAGGAGGGAGGGAGGACAGGGAATATTTTTTTTACAAATTCAGCTTTATCCCTGAGCTAGAATTTATTTTCTTCATTAATTATTTTTGTTAAGATTATCATCATATGAAGTACAAATTAAAATAAAGACAGTGAGAAAATGAGAAAGGAAAAGAGATACGAAAGAAAGGTATACTGGAAAGGGAAAAAGAAAAATGAGCATTGATTTTTTTTCAGCACAGTTAAATTCAAAATAGAATTACAACAAATTCATTTTTTAAACTTTACTAACTTAACAAATATTACCCATTTCTATAACAACAAACTATTTTAATCAGCAAAATCCAAATTCAACATTTCATTTTTTCCCTGTCTTGAGCATAAAATCCAGAACTGGTTGCCAAGTAAAAACAAAACTAGATATGTTCCTTTTTCTAAGTAGAACAGTCAATTTTGCTATCTCTGCTACCTCCCTCACTTTTTCATCCATTCTTCTATTGTGGGTCTGAGTTGGCATTTCTAAGTGAGGATGAAATTTCTCTCATCAGCAACATCACCTCACAGTTGGGCATCCAGGCAGGTCCAGCACTGACAGGGGTCTAACCATCTGCATGAAACACCATCATGTTTCCTGTTATGTATACAGGTTTGAATGTCATTGGTTTAGTTTGAACTGTTCTTGTAAAATGTCAGAAATGATTGGTTTAAAAAGTGCGGGAAAATCCTGCACTCTGATTGGCTGGCAACTGCGGCTGCTGGCTATAAGTAGCAGCTGCAGCCCAGCCAAATCGGGTCCTTTATGAGCTGTAGTCACTAACAAACTCTTCACTGAAGCACTCCGCGTCTGATTCTTCATGCAAACTTAACACTGGTGACGAAGGTGAGATCCTTCCTGAAGTGAAGACGATGCAGAAAACAAGCTGAGAGAGATGGCTGCGCTGAACACACCCCCCAGCCCCGTTCGATACGATGGCAGAAGACTGGGACTCGTATGTGGATCGTTTCCAAATGTATTTGGAGGGAAACGATCTCGCCGACATTTCCGAGAAGCGGAAGAGGGTGGTCTTTCTTACGCACTGTTGACGGGCAGTTTTCAAGATGGCGAAGGCATTGGCAGGAGCTGCAGACGTGAAGGTAATGGAATGGCCTGACGTAGAAAAGCTGTTAAGAGCCCATTACGTGCCACAAGTATCGTGCCTCATTAAGAGACACAAGTTTTACCGTCACGATCAAGGGGAAAGAGAAAACGTAAACGACTTCCTGGCAAGTTTAAGAGACATTGGGGGTGCATGTGAATTTAACAACTTAGAAGAGGCCATGCATGATCGATTTGTTCTAGGCCTTAAAGACAAGGTATTACAGAGCAAGTTATTAATGAGACCTAAGATCACGCTGAAGGAAGCAATAGAAGAGGCCTCTTCAGCAGAAGCCACCAAGTCCTCAGCAGCAGCCATGAAGAAAATTAACAAGGCCTCAAGCCATCCTGATGTGGAAAAGTCCACAACAACTCATTGCGAGCAAATAGATTCTGAGTCAAACTGTAGTGAGGTGGAGGAAGGAATTTATAGACTCAGAATGGAGAGGAAAAAGAAAGACCAGGGGAGAAAGAGGCAAGATTTTTATTGCAGAGGTTGTGGGGGAAGCCACCCCCTCACTGAATGCAAGTTTCTTGAATCCCATCTGCCTCCGTTGTGAAAAAAAAGGTCACCTAGCAAGAGTCTGCAAATCATCCAGAACTCCACCCAACAGAAGAAAATTTCCTGATAAAGAATTCAAGCCTAACAACTTCAGTGAGAAAATGGGGAGAAGCACAGAAGCAAATGGGAAGAATGAAACTCATCAAACAGTCACCATTGGTCATTCTTCACCCTTAAGAAGCAGAAAAGTACATGTGAAGGTACTTATTGAAGGAAGGCCTTGCCAAATGGAAGTGGACTCAGGCTTCTATTTAACTATGGTGTCATGGGACACTATTCACAGACTACTCCCAAACATTCAGAAGAAGCATTTCCAGAAGCAAGCACTGACTCTTAAAGACTACCAAGGGAACAAGATTCCAGTAGTTGGAACAAGAGAATTCAATGTGAACTTCAAAGGCCACACCAAACGTTTGCCCCTGACCATCGTGGACAAGGATCGCCCAAGCTTGCTGGGACTTGAGTGGTTCAATCCATTAGGCATCGAGGTCACTGGCATCAATCACGTGAGCACACTGAATGGGAGGAGGCCTTGAAGTCTGAGTTTCCAGAGGTCTTCAGCGATGGATTAGGCAAGTACTTGGGGACCCCTATCTCCTTTAACCTAGATCCCAAGGTACAACCAATCCGTTTAAAACCCAGAAGGGTCCCATTTGCCTTAAAGGAAAAAATTGATGCACAATTAGATAAACTAATAGCCCAAGGGGTTTTAGAACCCACTGATCACTCCAGGTGGGAGACACCCATAGTCACACCAGTCAAGGCTGATGGGTCAGTGAGAATCTGTGGAGACTACAAGGGGACATTGAACCATGCGCTACAACAGAGCGCATACCCAGTTCCAGTAGTGCATCATTTATTACATTCCCTTGGAGGGGGCACAATTTTTGCCAAGTTGGACCTGGCACAGGCATATCAACAATTAACAGTTGATGATGCCACTGCTGAAGCCCAAACCATTGTAACCCATAGAGGTGCTTTCAAATGCAAAAGGTTGCAGTTTGGAGTAAGCGTGGCACCAGGCATCTTCCAAAGCCTTATGGAAAGAATGTTACAAAGATTGCCAGGGGTGGTGCCCTATTTTGATGATGTTTTAATTTCTGCTGAAAATGACACTCAGTTACACGAGAGACTCAGGGAAGTCTTAACCAGATTAAAAAAAGTGGGGTTAAAAGTCAAAGAAGAAAAATGCACACTTAGAACAGATAAAGTGGAATTCTTGGGTTACATGATTGATAAACATGGCATCCACCCCACAGAAGCAAAGGTTCAGGCAATCAAAGAAGCCCCCAGGCCAAAATGCAAAACAGATCTGCAAGCATTTTTGGGACTCATTAACTTTTATCATATGTTTCTACCTCAGAAGGCAACCATTGCAGAACCTCTACATAGGTTGCTGGACAAGAAATCTGTTTGGGTCTGGGGGAGGAAGGAACAAGCTGCATTTAACAATATCAAGAGACAAATCACGTCTGATGCTGTGCTGATACAGTTCTCTGAGAATCTTCCTGTTGTTCTGACTTGTGATGCCTCCCCTTTTGGAGTGTGTGTGTGGGGGTTTTGACCCATATGCTTCCCAGCGGGAGGGAAGTTCCTATTGCATTTTACTGCACCTTGACTAAAGCAGAGAGGAACTACAGCCAACTGGATAAGGAAGCCTTGGCAATTGTAGCAGCTGTCAAGAAATTCCATGAGTATTTATATGGGAGAACATTTACTGTTGTCACAGATCACAAACCTCTTTTAGGTATTGTGGCAGGGGACAAACCAACACCCACGATCCTGTCACCAAGAATGCTGAGGTGGACTGAATTTCTTGCCGCTTATTGATACAAGCTCATCCACAAGCCTGGCAAAGACATTGGCCATGCTGATGCTTTGAGTCGCTGCCCACTTCCATTTCACACTGAGGGACCAGGATATTTGAGGGAGCGTCTCCTGCCAATAACGAGTACCAACCGCCCTGTTCAAGCACACAGACAGGGGCTTCTCCGGGTGCCGTCAGCAAGTCAATGCTGGCTGGCGGCGCCCCGGGGACGGGCCTATTCTGTGGCGGTTCCCACCCTATGGAATCAACTACCCCTGGGGCTCCGCCTGGCCCCTGACCTTCGCACCTTCCGCCACGACCTGAAAACCTGGCTATTCGAAAAGGCCGGGCCGGGCTGATCTCCTGGGGGGAGGGTTAAATTTTAAATGGTATACTGGGGTTTTAACTTAAATTAGACTTGTGACTATTTAATATTGTTTTAAATTAATTTATTGTTATGTTTTGGTTTTAATTGTGAGCCGCCCCGAGTCTTCGGAGATGGGGCGGCATACAAGTCTAAATAATAAATAAATAAATATCTGCAGTATTTGTACTACTCTGGAACCAGCATTGTGTCATTGTATCTCTATGACATTACCAGGTTTTAGTAGCTACTACAGAATGAAGCTAATTAACATCTGATGATAGATACAAAAACAGTTGCAGAACAGTTCTTGGTTCTTCCCACTCCCCACTAAAACAAAAAATTAAAAGCCACATTGCTTTGTGACTACTTCTCTAGCCATTTTAAATTAAGCAGCTCTTTCTCCTCCTCATTGAAGTCAAGGTGCCCTAACACCTAGTCACCACTTCACTGTGCTTCTTGAACAGAATGTCAACACTTACTCTAATCAGCCCTGGTGAGAGGACAGCTGGAGTACTTTGTAATGTCCACCACATTGCCAGAGGGATATTGCAAGTTATAGAGGGTTTAGGTGATAAAGGGATTTTAGGATACATTCTATGAAAACAGGCTGATGGAAGTTGAAATGTTCAGTCTGGGAAAAGAAGGCTGAGAGGAAACATCATAGCAACATGCATAAAAGAATCATAGATGATGTGAAATTATTTTCCATTGCTATAGAAACAAGGACCAGGAATAGTGGGGATAAGTTACTGCTATCTAGAATTTATTAGGTGAACTTTCTTGTTATAAGATCTGTATAACAGTCTGTCAATGAAGATTGTGGGTTCCCCATCTTTGGAGGTTTCATGGATGGCTTGCCCATCTCCTGCCTAGTGCAGAGGGTTGGACTAGATGATTTTTGATGTACCTTCCAACTGTACAATTCTATGATTGCGTACCTGCTCTCCTGGAAAAAAAACACACTCTGATTTTGAATAATTGCTTCTCTGATATGCTGGTGGAAGTGTCACTGAGACTCGGAGGGAAACTGTGTATTACAAGGTTAAAAACAATGAAGGGTTTGTGAGGTGCAGCCATTGGCTATGTGGAAATGCCCAGGCATTCAAGTTGCAGAAAAAGGAGAAACTAGTAATTGTTGAGAAAAGAGGTAATAATTTCTGGCTAGGCTTCCATGAATTCAAAGTTGAAATGAATTCAGCATTATATAAAAACAGCACCCTTCTGTGCAAAATGATATAGCAGCCTTCCATATTCATAGCCAACTTTCATTCCATAGCCAACTCCTGTTGTTTCTTTATAAATCAGCATGAGACTTTTGGATGAACAAGAAAAAGTTAGCTTCTTTACAACAGCAAAATTGCATAATTTGTTTTACCTTTCTGAGTCAGCTTTTTCTAGCTGAAAGCTTCCCTTCTCAGCTAACGTCTACTTCAGTTCTTTCTTGATTCTTCTCTTCCATGAAAGATGCTGGTTCCTCCTTTTATTCATTGAATAGGTTTACAGTTCACTATAATGTCCAGCCATAAAAATGAAATTTAAATGCTATTTTTAAAAAATTGTACCGTTTGTCATAGCTTTGCTTATCCTTTGAGGATTGCAATCTTGCCATATTATTTGGTCATGAGTGCATCAAATATGGACAGTGCTATAAGTATTATCATCAGGCACTTTGTGGGTAAATAATTTATAACATTCTCAGAGGAGCTGGAAGGAAATTACTTGTTTTGAGTCCTAGCACCACATGGAAGAATCAGTTTCCATCACTTGCCCCAGCTTCTGCCCCTCCTAGCAGTTTGAAAGCATCTTACACATGAGTAGAAAAATAGTCAACGTGGAGTGCTTCAGTGAAGAGTTTATTAGTAACTACAGCTCATAACGGACCCGATTTGGCTGGGCTGTGGCTGCTACTTATAGCCAGCAGCCCCAGTTGCCAGCCAATCAGAGTGCAGGATTTTCCCGCAATTTTAACCCAATCATTTCTGACATTTTACAAGAACAGTTCAAACTAAACCAATGACATTCAAACCTGCATACATAACACCCCTCCCCACTAGGTTCAGTCCATACTCAAACCCCAACCTATCTAATGTATTCTTTTAAATAGGTGGGGCTCTTACGTGTACGTTGAGACTTTCGTGGTTCAGAAGTTTTAATGATTGTTTGTTTATTTATTTATTTATTTATTTATTTATTTATTTTTTGGACTTGTATGCTGCCCCATCTCCGAAGACTCGCGACAACTAAAACAGCAACAATAAATACTTAAAAAGAAATTAAACTAATTTCACAAGCCCCAAAATACAAAAACTAAAATTTACAGTGGTTAAAATAATTAAGAAACCCATCCCCCCCCAAGGGTGGGGTGGCCAAAGATGGATATTCCTGACTGGGCCGAAATGCCGGTATGCACAGCCACTCAGTCTTGGCTGGGTTGAGTCGAAGCATGTTCCCGCTCATCCAAATCTGTACCGCATCCAAACACCGGGACATCACAGAGAGGGCATCACTGACATGGTTTGGGGTGGAGATGTAGAGCGTACTGATGATACCTCACCCCAAAACCATGGATGATCTCACCCAACAGCTTCATACAGATGTTGAACAAGAGGGGCGAGAGAGCCGACCCCTGGGGACCCCACAAGTGAGAGGCCTCGGAGTCAACCTCTGCCCCCCCGCCAACACCGATTGTGAGTGCCCCGAGAGTTAGGAGGAGAACCACTGCAAAACAGTGCCCCCCACTCCCAATCCCCTGAGGCGCTGCAACAGGATACCATGGTCGATGGTATTGAAAGCCGCTGAGAGGTCTAACAGGACCAGGACAGAGGAAAAACCCCTGTCCCAAGCCCTCCAGAGATCATCCATCAGCGCGATCAATGCCGTCTCCGTGCTGTACCCGGGTTGGAAGCCCGATTGGTAAGGATCTAGGTAGTCCGCTTCATCCAGGAAAAGCGGAAACTGCTGAGCCACCACACTCTCAACAACCTTCGCCAAAAAGCGAAGGTTGGAGACCGGACGAAAGTTGTCTAACATGGCTGGGTCCAGGGCAGGCTTCTTCTTCTTCTTCTATCATTAAATGCTACTTTGCATGGTCAGCTGTATTCCAGAGTGCAGGCATATCTTTCTTGATGGTGTCTTGCCATCTCTGTTTTGGATGCCCACAGGGTCACTGGACATTGACTTCTAGTTGGTAGGCAGTCTTGTCCACAGTGGGAGGTGCTCCTCTCTGGACATATCCATACCAGCAGAGTCAGATACAGATAGAGATTGTCCCAAATAAATAACTCAGTGAAAATCTGGAACTACAGAATAAATTTATCCCTTATACTAAAAGCTTTACGTAGCACTAATCTTACCACTCAAGCAACAAACTATTACAATATAATTAGTAATAGGACAGCCAATGATTGATTCTTGATTAGTTTTAATTTCCATAAAAGATGGCAACAGATGATAGTTTCATTATAATTGCTTAATTAACTCCCTTGAATTCTCCTTTACCATATCTCAAAACTCCAACCAGGTAATATGTAGCAAACTTCCTTCACCTATCTTTTTGTGAGTTCTAGGTACATACAGTATGCATATTTGAAAAGCTATGGGAAAATTTTAAATTCTGCCTCCTGGAAACTATTGGTACAAATGTGAACAGTTTTCAAGGTTGTGGTCATTTTTAACTTTCAGGGAGTTTCTTCCTTTCTTCCTTCTATTACATTTTGGAACACATCTAAGATTAGTTCAATAGAAGAGAACTTATGTAAGATGTCAGACATGTAAGAATACTTGTCAAATATCTAAGATCAATTTACCTGGTTGCCATTTGTTTTTGCTTAAAAAGTTAATGACCCATTAAAAAGTTTTTTGGCAGTGTTCTTACTAAAATAGAATGGAAAATTAATCAGCTACAAAAAATAAAGCCAGATCAACAAAAGGTCATGCCATTAAAACATTCTAAATAAGTTCACAATCATAAACTGCATAAAGTAGAACAAAACAAAATAAACCCTGAAGAAAACTTTTCTTTAAAAAAAATAGGAAGGGGTATTTAGCTTCTAAACAGCTGAATAAGAACTATGTGTTCAAAATTTTTCTATCCAGTTTTCTTCAAAAGCAATATTGAGGTGAATTTGGAAAGAAAATCTCTGGGGAACTTTGAGAGAAATTAAAAGAACATAGCAATATTTCTTGAAGTAAAAGTTGAAATTTCCCTTGAGTCAAGCTTAATTTCTGATGACTTCATAAAGTATATATGACAATATTGTTTTCTGGGCAACTATTTGCTGTTATCCTTTCCTGATTTTTTCCTTCTTCCAGTTAAACTTATCACCTGATGTTTTATGGTCTCCTATAGAAGTAAAATCAGTCTGCTTACATTTTTCAAGACCAGCCAAAGTTTCTAGATCCTGTTGCTTCCTCTGTGGCTAATCCAGAATGCAAGTTATTGCCCAGAATGTCTATTAACTTATAAGCAGATATAAATAAAGATACATAGAATAGTACATAGGTTGTTTGCCATTGCATTCTTCACAGGCTAGTCTATTGGATGTTTTGATAGTTCCCTATCCAGGTATTAACCAGTTCTGAGCCCTGAGTATCAAAAAAGGACCCAGATTGTTGGTGTCAATATGCTGACTCCATAAACTGCTGTAATCTGCTTAGAGAGAGCTACTGTAAAGTGGTATATAAGTCTAAGTGCTATTGCTATCAACCAAGCTCGACTAGACATTGTCAATGAACTACAGCTGGTCTTCAATTTATGATGACAATTGGGACCAGAATAATTGCTAAACAAGACAGTTGTTAAGTGAATAACACTCTAGACCAAGCCAAGATCAAAAATGCCAGGGAATTTCTAGAAGCCTGGCATTCTGACAAATCAGCCATCAATAGACATTAACAACATCTATAGACTATGCAAAAGAGACAATCAACCACCCAAAAAAGAAAGACTCCAGCACCTCTCCACCAGTAATCAGCACTCAGATCAGCATAGATTAACTCCAAGGTTGACTTCAGACCAAAAATCTAGTAATACCCCAATCAAGAAACTGCCAAAGAGCCATTAGTAAATAGCCCAACCAAAGAATCTCTAAGTCTGCCCTCAACCGCACATACAGTCAAGACACCAGAATGACAACAAACAAAGCCCTTACTAGCACTGATGATGTTATCTAGTTAATGAAATATCTGCAAGTAAATAAGCAAGCTCAGAGAGCACCAAGAACCTCCTAACACCCAACTTTGTGTGTGTGTGTGTATTTTTTGGCATGGTTGTTAAGTAATCACTGCAGTTGCTAAGTGAATAGGAAGGCTGTTAAGTGAATCCAGCTTCCCCATTGACTTTGCTTGCTGGAATCAGGCAGGGAATATTGCCAATGGAGATCATGCAATTCTGTAATACTGCAACTGTTATAAACATATGCTGGTTGCCAAGTGCCTAAATTTTGATCATGTGACTATGGGAATGGTGCAATAGCTGCAAATGCAAGGACTAGTCATAAGTCATTGTCTTCAAAGCTGCTGTAACTTTGAACAGTTGCTAAACAAATGGTTGTAGCCAGTGATGGTATTCAGCCGATTCACACTGGTTCAAGTGAATGGGTTGTTAAGTTACCCACTCCCTGTGATCAAAGTGGATCCTGGGTGCTGTGCTGCACTGCAATGCAGAAATGGACAATGGAACAGCTGGCACAAGGGAAAGAGAAGGCCACTTTCCCTCTTTCTTCTCCCTTCTCCTCCTCCTTCCCTCGTGTTGGCTGCTCCATTGTCCATTTCTCCATTGCAGTGCATGGATTCACTTTGATAGTGGGGAGGGGAGGGGATAATTTAGCAACCGGTTCGCCCAGGGTCAGGTTGGCCATTGCAGGAGGCTCATCCCACATGTGTCGCAGAGCTGGAGGATGGGGATGGGTCACACCTCCCATGACAACCAACCTGACCCAGGGTGAACCAGTTGTTAAATTATTTGAATCTCACCATGGGTTGTAGCTCAATGATTACCTTTAGATAATTTTGATAGCTCTGTGCACATATAATGACTATATTTGCAGTCAGTTCCCCTAATTTTGCTATAATGGGTCACACACTTCCTTTTCTGAATATCTTGGTGCTTAATGAAGGTTTACAAGTTTAAAAGCTTTTGAGCAAGGCAGGTTGAAGGTGTTTCGCTTCTCATCCAAGAAGCTTCTTCAGCTCTTGGAGAAGAAGTGAAACTTCTTCAAAGAAAAAACAAAAAGTCCAGTTGCCTCTTGAAAAAGCACCTTTGGAAGAGATCCAAATGAAGGTTTAAGAAAAAAAGTTTCAATTTCATTGTGGTAGAAAGCCAAAGATAGTAAAGCATAATCTTCCACCCAACTTAGTAGCAGTCTCCTTTGTCTTTTGTGCTGGTGAAGGGATAATACAGGATACATATGCACCAAAGACAAATTCCTTGTGTGTCCAATCACACTTGGCCAATAAAGAAATCTATTCTATTCTATTCTAAATGTGGAAGTGCTATTATTTCAAGGAGAACCATTTTACAATAAAATAGCTCCATTTTGGATGCTAAATGGAATGCACTGTGGAATGCAACATCACCATGCTCTAAACATGTAACTATGTGTAACTATGCAATTTGTAGGATAATTACAGTCTCCAAGGACACAGGTTTCAAGCGTATTTGTTTTAGCAGAGGCCAGGAAAAATAACATTAAATATGTGTGCTTCCTTAAGAATAAAGATGAATCTTGTCACACTTTTATAAGTCAAAGCATAGTTTGAGGAACTATAGCCTTCAAGGATATTTGATTTGATTATAAGAATAGCTGTTTACTACACAGTATAAATATAAACTGGAAACTTCCCTTGGAACATTCTTTCAAATAGAAAAAGCCAAGGCAGTCCTAGGCTGCATTAACAGAGGAATAAAATCAAGCTCACGTGAAGTGTTAGTACCACTTTATAATGCCTTAGTTGGACCACACTTAGAATATTGCATCCAGTTTTAGTCACCACAATTTTAAAAAGATGTTGACACTCTATAAAGAGTGCAAAGAAGAGCAACAAAGATGATTAGGGGACTGGAGGCTAAAATATATGAAGAACAGTTGCAGGAACTGAATATGTCTAGTTTAATTAAAAGGACTATGGGTGATATGATAGCTGAGTACCAATATCTAAGGGGCTGCCACAAAGAAGGGTAGGACAAGAAGTACTGGATGGAAACTAATCAAGGAGAGAAGCAACCTAAAACTAAGGAGAAATTTCTTACCAGTTAGACAATTAATCAGTGGAATGACTTGCCTCAAGAAGTTGTGGGTGCTTCATCGCTGGAGGTTTTTAAAAAGAGATTGGACAACCATTTGTCTGAAATGGTATAGGGTTTCCTCTCTGATCAGGAGGGTTGGACTAAAAGACCTCCAAGGTCCCATCCAATTCTGTCATTCTGTTATATCTTAATAAACCTCAATACAAGTAGTCCACAACTTATGAGCACAATTGAGCCAAAACTTGGTTATTAAGTAAGACATTTGTTAAGCATGTTTTGCCCCATTTGTAACCTTTCATGCCACATTTGTTAAGTGAATCACTACAGCTGGCACAATTTCAAAATCTAGAAGTATCTCTAGTTTTAAAGAAATGATCAAAAGTACATGCAAATAGGGGGAAAGAAGCAAAATAATAAAAAAGCACTTGTCAGAGAAAATTGAATAAAAATATTGGATGTTGCTTAATGTGGAGGCGTCAGTGGAATGTTGGTGCTATTAACTATTAATTCAGTATGTACAATATTAACATGCACCATGGATAGATATGAAATCAGTCTTTTTTATATTGTAGTATTGCATATATTGTATATTGTAGTATTGTATTCAGACATCATGCAAAGCCACAAGCAAAGATTTCTTTGCTTGTGGCTTAGCATGATGTCTGAATCAGGCACTATGGTTTATTAATCTTAATTTATGGCTTAGTATGGCTATCCCTCCCCAAAGCTTTGCATCAAATAATAGTTTGGTTAATCAAGACTTAGCATAAGATATAACTCCTATGGGAGGGGGGGAGTCTTCTGAGAAAACTAAAACTAGAAAACATCATTTCCTGATGAAAAGTGCACAGTGTATTGGTTTCGGACAGGGGTGGGATTCTGCCAGTTTGGACCAGTTCGGATGAACCCCTAGCTCTGAAGATCAGCTGGAAGTAAACCGGTTCACACCAATGATCATGTGGGCCCGCCCGCCCGCCCACCCATGTGCTCTACTGACTTTTATCATCCCAGCTGATCAGCACAGAAGAGCAGATTGCCACTCCTCAGCTGTGTTACTCCCCCGACGTAACATAGCAGGTAAGGATTTTTTGCATTGCTGTTCATGAAGTGCGCGATCATTGAACTGCTTGTTATACCAGCAGCTTCCTATGCCTGGTTTAGGTATTAATATTATTTCTTTGCTTCCATTTACATTTTTAATGAGGTAAATTATAAGAAAGAGTGTTGTCATAAATATTTTTAAAGTTCCCTAGAAAAACCTGAGCAATAAAAGAGACTTCTCCTCTCTTTATACCCAGATCGGTGTTTTATATGAAGAAGGTCTGAAACTGTGAAGAGATTCCCAGTGTGAGTTGCAGGTGAGATGGGTTGAACATAATAATTATTTTCCTTCCTAAAACCTGGTCAAAAGATCAGCTTGAGAAGTTTCCTTACGAATCAATTTTCCAAGTCTGTATTTATTCCTCAATTGGATGAGGCTTCCAATGGCTACTTATTTCTTCCTTTTTAAATCAGATTATTAGTCTGCTCTTATTATTTTTTTATAAATAACTCAAAGCAGCTAACATACTTAATACCCCTTCCTCCTCTTATTTACCCCCCTCCAAAAGCAACCTTGTGAAGTGCTTGGGCTAAAACAGGCCTGTCAAATTAGCAGCCCACGGGCCAAATGTATCACATGCAGGCCACACCCATCCAGTCTTGGCAAAAGCAAAAATCATCACAATACATCACCTGACATGATTGAGTTTCACACCTGTGGGTTAAGAGATAGTGACTGGCCCAAAGTCACCCAGCTGGCTTTAAAGTGGGTCTAGAACTCAGAATCTCCTGGTTCCTCACCTTAACCACTGGACCAAACTGGCTCTCTAGATATTATTTTGTATCTATGTACTTATTTCAGCATGATGGCCTGAATATAATTAGAGACTGAAAAAATCTGGAAGGTAAATTAGGGTTTTTTAAAATAATAGTAATAAAAATAATAATAATAATAATAATAACAACAACAACAACAAAAACAACAACAATAATCCCCAGGAAGAGTGATGGAAAATTCAAATCCCTTTGTTTTTAGAATTGTAAAGAACATACTTCTGTTTGGTTCCATTTCAGCCTCTCCCTCCTTTTGATTTGTCTTCCATCTGTATTAATATTTGTAAGCAGCTCCAAGCATTATTTTGTTGTTGTAAAATAACATTTTGAATTCACTTTTCCTAATGTCAAGCTTTCGGAAAGCCATTTTTCAATATTATAACATAGTCTTGATCATCCATTTCGAGTGTACATATTTTGTATGCACTTCTTGAGGCAAAATACTGAAATACATCTCTTCTTGCTTTCTTTGCATTCCTTGTTCCCTAATACACAGATGAGGTCTGAAGCTGGTGTACTCAAATAGAAATTCTGATGTAGCTAATTTCTCATCTGTGACTGCAGTAAAAACTAACTAAATAAATAAAAGTGGCTACAATGTTACTGCATTCTGTTCTGTTTTATTTTGCATAAATTCATACAGATTTTCCTGGAGTGCACATATTATAAAATAATGTAATAATTCCCCAACTTGGTTTCTTACTGTCTTTTAGTAAATTTTAGTAAACATTAGCAAATCAGACATTTTGTATTCTAGAGGTGAAAACCCTCAATTTTGGGGTGTCAGAGAAAGGAAATATGCTGATCTGACATCCTTTTCACAAAAACACATATGCACAATGCAAGCCATTATGGTCCTACTGCAATATTACTTTAAATCATCTTTATTTTATATCATTCTGCACATACGACATATCCTTTGAAGAATGGGGATTTTGGAGTTCTTTTGTGCCACTCAAGCAATTGTTGTATCTTATTGCTATTCTTATAAAACAAAAGGAAGGAAGGAAGGAAGGAAGGAAGGAAGGAAGGAAGGAAGGAAGGAGGAGGAGGGAGGGGAGGGGAAGGGAGGAAGGAAGGAAGGAAGGAAGGAAGGAAGGAAGGAAGGAAGGAAGGAAGGAAGGAAGGAAGGAAGCTCACAATACCAATATACTGCCTGAAAGCCTATTTTCAATTGGCAAAACTCTGGGATCAATGGCAATCTCCATCCAGAATAACTCTTTCCTCCCTCAAAGTCTAATAAGCCCCGTGGCTTATTAGGTGCATCCTTGCAAAACATTGCAAAACATCTTTATCTGGAAGTTTTTAATTCTGAATGGCACCTTTAATCTATTCTCTTTCACTTGCAATCAGCTGGGCAATTTCAAAGAAACCTCAGGTTGGAAGCCAAATCCCCAGACTTTCAGCATAGAAACAAAACAAAATTTTGGAGTTCATCAGCATAGGAAGGAACAAAACCACATTTGGTTTGCGTGAATGCCAATGCAGTAAGACCATACCTGGAGTACTGCATCCAGTTTTGATCACATTATAAAGAAAGATGTTGAGATTAAACAAAGATGATTAGAGGCCTGGCGATTAAAACATATGATGAACCATTGTGGGAATTGGGTACGGATAACCTAGTGAAAAGAAGAACCAAGGGAGACATGATTGCCATGTTCCAATATTTGAACAAAAAAAAAAAGAGGGGTCAACTTCTTTTCCAAAGCACTTGAAGGCAAGACAAGAAATGACAGATGGAAACTAATCAAAGGGAGATCCAACCTAGAACTAAGAAGAAATTTCCTGATAGTGAGAACAATTAACCAGTGGAACAGCTTGCCTTCAGAAATTGTGGGTGCTTCATCACTGGATGCTTTTAAGAAGAGATTGGACGGCCACTTGTCTGAAATGGTACTTGTCTGAAATGTTTGAGCAGAGGTTTGGGAGCAGAGGTTTCCTCCAAGCTCCTTTCCAACTCTAATATTCTGTGTTCTGTGTTATAAATTCCTTAGAATTTTCATTAAAATTGTTTGTAGTGAATTTGAATTTACTGTTGGAGATGGAGTTGGGTATGAGGGAAGATTGCTTCTACAACAGACCATGGAAGAGAAAATTGGATGAAATAGAGAGAGAGAGACAGAGAGAGAGACAGAGAGAGACAGAGAGATCTTCAAATAAATGAATCTGCTACACCATTCATGAGTTCATTCTGTTTCACAAATTAAATGGGAACAGTAAAAAAATGCAGGAGAAATATTTCTACAGTGTTAATCTTATTTCCAGATTTCCCTACCCAAATCCAGTCTTGAAGATTGAAGATATATTACATTACTTTAAAAAGCTTCCCCATTCAAGTATACACACCCACCCACATACATCTTCTACTTAAATGATGGAAATTACATGGGAAAGCAAAACTTCCATGCTCAGTGTGAAATGTACTTTCCTCAAACTTTGACCCCAGATGTGCTTCTAAGTGTTGCAATTTAATGAAAGTGTGAGAAGGGAGACATTATCAAATATAGAAGACTATTAATATTAGTAGTTTTATTCGGAGTGCACTTACACCTAAGGATTCAACAAGGCCTATTTGTAATCATTATTATTATAATCTGCATTTATATGTATATAATTATGTTCTTTTCTTTCACGGTAATCAGCATTGTGCAATGCATAGAAAACAGTTTGAAATGAGAGAAAGTTTAAAAGGAAGAAAAAAGAAAATAAAAAGTAGCAAATTTAGTTTAAACCAGTATTATTTATTCAATTTCTGCAGACCTTTCTAAACCTGAAATCATCCTTGCTTCCATACACTGTTTCATATACTACAGAGGTGTCAAACTCAATTTCATTGAGGCAGGGTTGGGATTCAAATTTTTTAACAACTGGTTCTGTGGGCATGGCAAGGTAGCTGTGGCAAGGTGGCTATGGCCATGTGACAGGCCACATGCCTGTCACATGGCCACATGCCCCCCCCCTTGTTTTTTGCCTCCTGGGCCTCAAGGAAGCCTCCTAGGGGACATTTTTGCTCACAAAATGGAGGCAAAAAATGGAGCCGGGGGGGATGCAGCACCCCCCAAGGCTCTGTTTTTGGGCTTCTGGGCCTCAGAGGCTTCCTGGGGGAAATTTTTGCTCACAGGAAGCTTCCTTGGAACCCAGGAAGGCAACAAATGGAAGGGGGCGCAGCTCCCCCCCCATACCCCCTGTGCCCCTTTTTTCCTCCTGGGCCTCAGTAAGAAGGGAGCAGTAAGACAGCAAGGGGGATCATGGCACAGCTGATCATTGGAACAGCTGATCATCGGGAGGGGGGGAAATACCTTAAGGAGTGACTGGGTGGGGGAGAATGCAGTCAGCCATGTCATGCATGCTGATAAGGACTGACTGGGCAGGGAGGGGAGGGGTTGGTGGAGAAGGGAGGGGACAGCTTTGCCAGTTCTCCGAACAGTGCAGAATCATAACAATCAGTTCTATAGAACCAGTCCAAACCAGTAGAATCCCATCCCTGCATTGAGGGCTGCATCAGGGCTGTGTTTGACTTTGGGAGGGAGGCATGACCAGGGTGGGCATGGCCAGATTAACATCAGTCATGTTGGTGGTGCCTGTGGTGGCCCGACTGTTCTGCCAGTGAAAACTGGCTCCTGAGCTCCATTCTCAGCTGTGACAGCCTCCTGCAACTCTCAGCCAGCAAAAATGGAACTCACAAGGGCTGCACACAGCCCTCCCGTCTCCATTTTCACTGACAGATGTACCACAGGCCAGTCCTTCACTGTTTCCAGGGCAGATCCTTGGGCCAGATTTAAGCATCCTGCGGGCCAGATTCAGCCCACAGGCCTTGAATTTGACACCCCTGATATACTGCCTTTCACTCTCATTAACCTCATCCATTCTTCACATCCCTATTTTGCTACACCTCTGACCCACTCACATCTTCTTTAAATATTTATTTTACAATCCAAGCCTCATTCATTCTCTCCTTATAGCAGATTACTTCTATGTGTTATTTCATATTAATCCCTCATTAATATGAAAACTAGTTAGAGTGAGTGTGAATGTCTTCAAGAGGAAAAAAAAAACAAAGAAAGTCCAGTTGTTTTTTGAAAAAAGCATCTTTAATCCCCCACTTCTGAATACAGTCTACATTCATTCATCATACATTCTTCATCCTGTCCCACCGAATGTTTGATGTCAACTGCTTTAAATTCAATGCAATCCTGTATGGAAATTTCCATGAAATTTCTGAGTTGTAAATTAGAACCCTCCCACAAAAAAGGGAAAAAACACAATGAAGAAGTATTGCTGTACTGTCGCCAAGAAAATAATAAAAGTCACCAGAAGTTGAATTCAACTCAAAGAACACCTTACAATTACTTTTTAACAATATTTATACATTTCTTGATGTAGCGTATATAGTCATCCTGTGGACACAATGGTCTTGAAAAAAAGATATGAACTTCCATACACAATGGTCCCAATAAAGAAAACCGTCTATTGTTCAGTTTTTAAAATAGAACTAGAATATAGTCTTCCATCCTTAGAGAAAGGCCAATACATGACAAGTTAACATTTCAGAAAATCAGCACAGTATTTCTAGGTAAAAGTACACATGGGCACCAGAGACCTATAAAATCCATCTTGTAGAATTCACTTTCTTTTCCCCTGATACCAAAAACCAAAGATCAGAGTTCAGTGAACTAATACAAAGAGCAATGTCTGCTTATATTCCAAGCGAAGCAGTGAGCCTTAATAAAATTACTTCCTTTGTTGTGCTAAAAAGGTGATAGTGGTAGGGGTAGTTACATTATTCTTGTTAACTATCCAGGCATGATTCCTTTTATGTCTTATCTGCCCAAAGCTAGTTTAGATTATTTTCCAGAAACTTCCTCTATCGTTCATCAAGACACAGACTTTGGTTTTTAGGGTCACTTCACATTACACTGACTTCTCATCTGAAAGGTCTAAAAATGGGAAAAAAATATAGCAGTTCAGAAAAAATAATGTAATCATTTGTTTCCTCCTACAGACCTTGAAATTTTCCTAGTGCCTGAAGCATTCTGGGCTCACACAAAGTTTAATTTCTACATGAAAACTTCAGTTGATCTACTCAATAAATTTCTGCAACTTATCATTACTTACTCTGTGCTTTGCTACTTTGTGTAGAGGTTTCATATTCTGAAGTCTCATTTTTCAATAACATATATGTTAAGTTTGCATGAAGAGTCAGACGCGAAGAGCTTCAGTGAAGAGTTTATTAGTGACTACAGCTCTAATGGACCCATCTTGGCTGGGCTACGGCTGCTACTTATAGCCAGCAGCCGCAGTTGCCAGCCAATCAGAGTGCAGGGTTTTCCCGCACTTTTCAAACCAATCATATTTGACATTTTACAAGAACAATTCAAACTAAACCAATGACATTCAAACCTACATACATAACAATATACATAATCATCATAAGGATGGGTGAAATGTAAAGCTTTCTTAATATAGTAATTCCTAAAGTGGAGTAGTAAGACATCTAATAATTACCATCATTCTTTGTCATTGTCTGTTTGTCTATTCATCTCTTGCAGGGAACTGGGAATATTTTGTGAATTTCATTGTATTGTATGTCATTTTACATTAGATTTGGAAAGACTGAAATTGTCACAAATAAATAGATAAAACATACTTGACAATCCTGAAATGCTTTTGCCAAGAGATGCTTCTTAAACTATCAAACACAATAGAATTTTATGGGAAATAAGATGAAAAGCAATTAATAGCAGAATGTACATGATAAAAAGAAGTTTCTTTCATTATGTTTTGGTATATGGATTTATTAACCAAATTAGCTGCTGCCATTAAAGAAAAGACATTTTATTCTGTCTCAGGTTCTCTGGGTTTAATCATTACGTTTTGCCTTTTTGATCTACATCCAGCAAACATCAGAACAATCTATAGCTGGAATGCTCAGGAAGAAACGTTTAAGTTGTTCTGTAAAACAAGATACAATTTTTAAATTAGAAGCATAATTAATATTTCAAAATGAGAGAAGTCTTTCCATCTGTGACTCTACATATAGAGAAAGAGTACACAATGTATACACATTTTCAGATATTAGATTGGGTTATTCATACATATGCATATGTACACACACACACACACATGTATATACATCGAGACACATACAGGGAGAGAGGGAGAAGGAGAGAGGCAGAGGGAGAAATGCTCTACTGAATTTAGAATTGATGGGCAGATCTTCTGGAAAATATCTTCTAAGCCAATTTGTGAACTGGCAATATGTCAATCTAAGTGATGAGCAGACATATGGCAGAAAATAGAATATGCAGCTTTTTACATGAGTTTAAGATGATTTCATATTTTAAGATGATTCGGTTTTAACTGTTTTCAAAGTACTCTTGAGAACTTTAAGAGAGCAAAGGTATGATCAGAATTAGCTATGCTGAACCAAAGATGTGTTAGGGTTAGGGTTAGGTTGGACATGCAGGTAAGATTGAGTCAGCACCTGCAATAAAGAAAACACTCTGCCTTTAATATCTTATTATTTGTCAAATTTCTTGGGGAATGAAGTATTGCAGCCAAAATGTTTCTAGGGCCTGAGATTTCCAGAGAAGCACTGTAATTTTACATTGATTTTCTTTTTAACCACTCCTATATTATTGATTTTTTTTCCTTAACCAGACTTCATGCCTCAAGCTTACCTTGCTAATTACTTCAAATACCTGAAACCAAGCCCTACAAGTTGCTTTCATGCATTTCCATTTTAGCCACCTCACTTAAGATGGATCCTGTTTTATTGACTTCCATTGGAATGAGGCTGTGGAGTGCAACGCTGCCTTACTAATTAGATTGGATATCCGATACTAATTATCTTCCCCTTGTTTCAGGGCATTTCATTTAAGCCAGATTACAATTTAGATGCACGTCCCGCTGTGCCTGAAATAATAAAGCTTGTAAATCTTGTAAGTGAAAGCATCTCACACAGTTGGTCTTATTTCACCTGTCATGTCAAAACTGGAGGAGATTCAGAAGTGATTTGTGATATGGCAGAAAGAATGAATGGGTTATTAGGACAATAAAGGAGATTAATAATTCTCCCTTCCTGGGTTTATTAACTGTTTTTATATGGTTGGTTTTAATTGTGGTTTGTTGAATGCCCCATAGTGATCTGGTTCATATGTGACATGAAATTATCAATCAGTGTTTCATAATTATAATCATTAGGTTAATATACTAAGCTGGGGTGGGCTTCAAAAACTTTAGCAACCGGTTTTCTACCCAGTTACTGGGTGGGTATGGCCATGGTGGACATGGACTAGTCAGCCTCCTGCACCTTGGTGGGGGGACCATTTTGCCCTCCCTGGGCTCCGGAGGCTTTCTTCAAGCCTCTAGGAGAGTGAAAATGGCCTCCCCAGACTGGAGGCTCTCTGGAGGCTGGAAATGTACCCAATTCTGGCCTACCTGAGCCTCCAGGAGGCCCATTTTTCTCCCTCTCTGAGCTTCTGCATGGGCTCTGTACTTACCTGGCACCCAAAATGGGCTGTGTGGGACTCCTGGGAGGGGCGGGGTGAAATGGGTGGGGCCAGCCAGAGGTGGGATTTACCAGTTTGCTGAACTGGCCATAAAATTAGCTATTGGTTTGCCCAAACCAGGGAGAACCGGTAGCAGTCCACCCCTTCACTAAGCCAACACTGACTATGACACATTTGCAGGAACATTCAGAGTCAGTTTAATGTTAAGGTTCCAAGTAATACACCTATAGCAAACATAACTCCGAGGCAGGTAGATTCCTCAAAGAATAGTTTTATTTGGATATATCATATTGGCACAGGCTGAATGTTCCCGTAGTTTTCATCTAATTAAAAGTAAAAGTTTTCTCCCTCCACCAAACAATCAGTCACATGGTCCAATCCAAATGTCATCTGGTTGCCTAGCAACTTCACTCCTTCTCTCTCCAACCACCTGCAGGAACATCCTTGGTTCCCAGGAGAAAGTATTTTGTTTTGGCTACAAACCCTAACTATCTCTATTCCCCCTGCCCTATCCCCAGCTCCAGTGTGACAACACTGAAGCCTCAAAATGGCCTTGGTCATATCAGCTTCAGAGTTGACAAAAGTTTTAATATACAGGTAGTCCTCGATACTATGCCCACTGACATTATTTATGTTCACTTCATCAGAAATAGAGAGAACCATACTGTTCACAGCAAATATTCTCAATTAATCAGAAGAAAGAGCAATGGACCAAACCTATCATAGAAATTCCTCCTCCTTTTATAGTAAAATTACATGATCCTCAGACCAACTGTGCCAGCTAGACCAAACTAAGAAACCAATGTTGTATATGACAGAACTGCTCCATTGCAACTGCTATAATAACTACTCTGTGGAACATCTTCTCCTGAGAAATTAGAATGGCCCCAACCCTGTATAGCTTTCTGTAAAGCTCTACAAACCTGGGTATGTACCCAAGCCTGTGATGCTACATACACCAAGGACCTGCCTCCTGGCTGTATTGATAACAGGCCAGGTATTTCGCTTTGTATGTACTTTGAATTAGACATTTTCAAGTTTTTTTTCTGTTTTAAAGTTTGTTTTACTGTTTTTATTGTTTTAAAATGTTTTTACAATTTTAATTGTAATCTATGTTTTGAATTGAGAGTTGTTTTTTGCTGAGATGGGTGGCTATAGAAATCAAATAAATAAATATAGCAGCAACATCATGAAAGTCTGAATGTGCTTCCCACTCACTCTCCCTTTATTTTCATGTGAATCAGAGAGGAGTCTATGTGAGACGTTTTCTCAAATTAGTTTCCTGATCCAGGCTCAAGCCTCACTTATCTAACCATTCCCTTAGGAGACGCTCTTCCTCCTATTCTTCAAAGCCATTCCCTATATCTCTACAGACAAGCATCCAAACAATGGATGGAAACTAATCAAAGAGAGAAGAACCTAGGAGAAATTTCCTAATAGTGAGAAAAATTAATCAGTGGAATGGCTTGCCTTCAGAAGTTGTGGGTGCTCCATCACTGGAAGCTTTTGAGAAGAGACTGGACAGCCCTTTTCTGGAATGGTGTAGGGTCTCCTGACTAGAAGATCTCTAAGGTGCTCCCAACTCTGTTATTCTGTTATTTAAATTTTGCTTCATATAATAGTACAGTTTTGTGGATAATAATCTGTTTAGTTTGGGACTCGTGAATTTTATATTCTCATGAGATAGTAAAGCACAGCCCCCAGTGACACTATATAGCATTGCAACATTTTGGCACAATAATTTGGAGTAAAAGATTCTCACCCAACTTTCCAGAAAGATATATCACCAAGATGTGCCCCTATCCCTCCAAATGCAGATAGTTCTGTTTATTTAGTGACCATTTAAAGTTACAGTGGCATTGAAAAAGTGACTTATGACCATACTTCATACTTAGGATCCTTGCAGCACCCCCAGGGTCATGTGATCAGATTTAGACACTTGGCAACTGACTCATAGTTGTGACAGTTGCAGTGTTCATGGGATCTGTCCCACACTTCAGGCAATTGAGGATTACCTATATTAGTTATCTCTGTTTTCTGATTTATGAGATCCCAGCCAACTCTAGGTTACTTGATAAATCATGCTTAAACAAATAATAGCTTAATGCATTGACCTTCCCCATGTTCTAAAATACCACTTTCCCCAAGTTCAGTTAATATTTTAAAGTGTGAGAAACATAATATTTTCCCATTTGGATCAAACATAACCTATGTAGTTGGCAAATACATCATATTTCAATTGGCTTTAGTATCAGTTTAGAGATCAATACTAACTTGTCTTAAATCATATGGGGGGTGGGGAAGCTACATTTTATGGAAAAGTATAGTTAGTAATTCTGTATGCCTTCATATCTTACTCAGTGGACTTGATTTTGAAGTTTGGAACTAGATTTCATCCTTTTTAATTGGCCCCAGGATCATATGGAAGAAGATGTCTTATGAACTGAACCTTAAAGTTTAATATTATCTATATGGATAGGTAATGGTTCTCTGAGGATTTTCCAAGCCTTACTTAGAAATGCCAGAGATATAATCAGAAATATGTGATACACACCCTACAACCCACACAGCAATTCTACTAGATGCTCAGATAACAAGAGTACCACAGTATTTCCTTTCGTGCATGCCCATACAACATTTAAAATTTGTATTCTATAAATGGAGTTCTCACTTTCATTTATTGATTATAACAATGTGCAAATCCCTCCCCTCATTTTTCCATGGCTCACTTCTTTAGCTGGCTCAAAGAGATTAGGGCACTGACCTAGTCATTTTCCAAAGGTATCTCTAAAACATCTATCTGTTCTCATTTGTTTAATTTACACTTTCTCTATGCCTTTGAGAATTGTATGGAAATATACAAGGTCCTTCTTTCTAGTCTTATTTCATATTTTAAACTATAACATGTACTAAAGAAACTATTGAGAAAAGAAAAGGAGGTCAATATAGGATCAATAGTCTGGTTATGTAATTCATGCTGGCTTAGAAGGGCTATCTGAAAAAGAATATAGTGGGCCCATTGAGACTGACCAAAACTATCTCCATCTGTAAATTTTAACTATCTCAGAAGTACCTAGGAGTATATTTCTTTTTAAAGAGTTTCATAAGATTGATTCATGCAGCACATGAACAAGTATTGTATAATGGTATCCTCCAAAAAACAAAAAGGAAGTTAAATCTAATAGCTCATTTTTTTCATTGCTCTGCACAGCCAAGGATGTACTAAAGCAGGGGTGTCAAACTTGTATTGTCACGGTGTCGTCATGTGATATATCACTGTTGAAAGAAATTTCAGTTGCTGTGCACTTTACAGTGTTTAGATTTGAAAAGTCAAATCTACAAATGGCAGCGTGACATGGCATACCAAGTACTGGTTTTACAAATCACGCCCCTGCACTATAAAAGGGGCTGCCCAACTGCTATTTACCTCAGTTGTCTCATCTGTCCCTTAAAGAAACTGATCAGGATAGGTGATCAGTTCTCTCTGTTCTCTCAAGTCTCTCAAGGCATCTGTGCTGCATAGGCAGACAGCTACAAGAAACCTCAAGAAAACTCAAGCTGCAAGGAAAAAGACATTCCTAGGCTAAAGACGGCTTAATAATATTTTCTGAGGATAAAGGGACAGAGAAACTCCAGCTACATAGGTAGTTGTAAAACTAAGAAGACCTGAGGAACCTTGGAGGAAGAAAGAACACTGGTAATATTCTTTCTGAGTGTTTATTTGTTTAATCTTCTTGTTACAATAAATATTGATTTGAAACCACCTGGGCTCAACTTTCTTTATATAATTTAAATATATAGACAGAGGTTTACGGTCCACTAATATTAATTAGTCATAGGATTGATTAATATTCCCAACAATCACAACTTTTTCCCCCTTCGCTAAACTGGGTGTGGGTGTGGTCAGTGCATGACGTATCTGGCCTGTGGCCTGCGAGTTTGACAGCCCTGTACTAAAGTGACAGATGCTGAGGCCAAATAGTAAGACTTATGTGGGCCACATAAGTCTCTTTTAAACTTCACTTTTTGAAATATTTAATTATTTTTCAGTAATTAGTTGCTGTAAGAAAACATAAATGCCCAAACCAATATTGTAATAGTGTTGGACTGAGACTTGAAAGCCCAAATTCAAGCCTTCACACATTAATGAAGAGAAAGACATACAGATATGTCATGCCCCTATGAACATGTTCTTATATGCATGTTGTACTATAACATTTATGACTTCTCTCTCTGAGAACTCAATGGTAGGTGGACTCTAAATACCCATGCTTCTCAATCTTGGCAACCTTAAGGTATGTGAGCTTCAACTCCCAGAATTCCCCAGCCATTATACATTAATATGTACAATTCTGATATATTCTATATATTGCTTCCTTCAACACTTGATCCTTCCTTTAAAAGCATCAACACCTCGATAGCTCCTAAATTTAATGCACTAGCCATCTAAAGTGCAATGGACTATGAGTTTTATTTTCACTAGAGATTTTTGAAGCCTATAGGATAAAAACTGAATATGTGTGTCTAACGATTTCTAATAAGGATGAAACAGTGTGTGGATTCATCCTGATAGACAATATTGTTTTTCCACAATGCATGTAAAATTGATTTCATGGCTGGGTTTACATATCATGTTAAATCGGGGGGAGAGGGGAGGAATCTAGCCAAGGTTAAAACAATACAGATTTAGCATATTGTGTGGATGCAATCAGCGAATTCTGCAAATACAGTTCCTGTAATGGAGCCATCTTGTCTGAAGCAGTTTTATTCTTCTAGTCTGAAAGGAATAGGATGGAAGCTAAAGGATTACTTTTAAAAGAATGCTGCTGGCTGACTTAATTTGTGGCTAGCTAATTTAGAAGCAAATGTGATTTCTTCTAAGAAAACTGTAACCTAAACAGCAGCACTCAGCACTGCATCATCTGCAAATAATTATTAGGAAAAGAGTAACACATCAACTGAATGGAACAACTTACTGGACGAATAAACATAAAGGATTAAAAAAAGGCAGAATCTCAAATTAATCAGCTTCCCAAAAACCCACTGTGAGTTATAACAATTGATCTTTAATTTGGAATGTAGCAATGTATAAACCACTGCTTCTATCCTACTGTTATTTGGTGTTAACAGCCTTCTAGGTGCAGAAAACATGATGCTGTACATAACATGCAGGACTTGTGACAGTGTCAATTAACTACCTGCCTAACCTTACTTCTCTTGAGTTGTGAATTAGTCAGCCATAAAGATATCATTGAAGGCTGCTTTCTCACCCACATAGTGCAGTTTCAGCTAATGGTGTCTATTTGGGGCAAACAAAGAATCACAATTTTTTTTACTATTTTTTCCATAGCAGTTCTGATCTAGGGTTCTTTGATAATTATCGGGTAATGCTGAATTTATGTTCATCCAGATATTCTTTTCCTTCTCCCAAAACTTTTTTTCCAGATGGGACTGTGATCAGCACAAGAACTATTGGTTATTCTCCTGTTTCTCCTTCATGGATCATTCTAAGACCTTCATCTTCCTTTTAGAGATGGTTCACTCCTGGTTAGTCCCCCTGCCTTTCTTTAGTCTTCCCAGATGTTTGAACAAATACATTTATTCCTCTGTGATC
Organism: Naja naja; assembly: GCA_009733165.1. Lineage (NCBI taxonomy): Eukaryota > Metazoa > Chordata > Lepidosauria > Squamata > Elapidae > Naja > Naja naja. Next base: position 200,023,070 of record CM019150.1, on the reverse strand, counting down.
TTTGACACTAATACAGACCCTTTATCTCTTTCACCTTATGTTATCATCCAATGCTATAATACTGGTAATAAAAATAATGATAGGAAATAGTGCCAGCCTAACCCCATTGCCAATTCACTGCACTTGAGACTACAATTTCTATTTTTGTTTAAGAAATTATCAGAAGCAGCATGGAAGACAAACAGTTCAGCTTGCTGTACAGAATTTCCTATTGCCTGGAAGCCCCCTATAATAACTACAATTAAAATACAAGTTTTTTTTAAATGAAAAGCCTTTATTTAAAAATAATAGGACATTTGAAACCCTGGTTTAAATAAGGAATGGACTATAAAGCTTTAGAGATTTTGGGTGGATCAAAAATACATTAATTGTGGTTTTTCAAAAGATTGTGCCAGTAAATCAATTGATAAATATCCATCACCAAACTTCTTCAAAGAGCACCTTTATGTTTGATGGTCAGATTGCTTGGAATTGGGACAAATTAGAAGTATTGTAAATTAATAAATATGTACATATTTTTAAAAGTAAACACTAGTTTATAAATATTGCTGACTTGAATACAGTGTTGGGAAAAGAAGAATCTGAGTCAGCTGATTTTCCAGCAGATTGGTAATATTTCTAATCTCATTTTCCTTAGATGTCTTAAGAAATGGTGCTGATGTGGCTGGGCTAGCTTTGAGTGCTGTTTATATCTATTTTATTAAATCCCACCATACTGTCATCCCTTATCTGCTTATACCTGCCTTGTGTGTAATTGGTGCACTGCGGCACATTTTCACAGAGGGTTTTTGGCAGTAAAGGCTGGAGTGGAACACAGGGCAATATCAGATGTGGGTTTTATTCTATCATGAATGGAGTCCCCTGTTGGTTAGTTAACACAGCTTTTGAGCACTTACTACTATACTATGTACCAGCATCTTCGTCTAACAATAAACACCAAGTTTGTTGCAATGTCACTACTGAGCCTCTGAGATTGTATTGAACATTATATTGAAGAGGTTTCTCCCAAGCTTCCAACTCTGGCAGCAGGAAATCAGGATTAAGAAAAAGGGACAAAACAGAAAGGATAAAGAAATTTTTGTTGTGGACACAAACTACATAGATGAGGTGAGGTACTTCTTACTCTCCAGCTCAGAGCTAACCATTTTACAGTCCTTGGACCACATCCAACTTTTGGCTGTTCTTGTCTAGCACACATGAGGTCAATCAGAAATTAGAAGTCAAATGTAAATAATTTGGGACCATTCATAAAATACAACTGCATTGTTTTTATTTTGAAGATGACTGCTATTCTTTTTTTTCCAATTTACATATGTGCATGCATACATGCCTATACACCTTCACATTCTTATTATCTGTGCCCTCCACAGCATTCCCAGTTTCATATGTCACCCCTTGGAAAAATTAATTGCCCACTCCTGCTTCACCTGTCCAGAAAAAGGAACCTATGATTCTTTGCCATTCTCTCTGGTGCTGTACATTTGGAAAGAAATCAATGTACCCAGTGCAAGAAGAACCAGATAATTTTCAATAATTAAGACATCCTTCTGAAAATTTACTTTGACTTCAGAAATTAGACAACTTGAGTGATAGTAAAGACTTGGTTTGCAACCATACCAACCATATGGTGGTTTCAATTGGTAAACCACCAATTGTGGTTTATTCAATAAAACATAATCAATCACATCATGACAGCACGTTTGTGAAATTTCTTTGCATGTTCAGATGTTCCTCAGCTTTCTCATTCACTGGAGTGAATGGATATCATAATCTTACAGTATAGTTCTATTTTAGGGTTGTAAGTGAAAATACTAGTGTTCCAATCCACATTTAATTAATCATGGTAACTATACTAAGTTAATTACAGTGTGAATTTATAGGTTTGATGGCACAGGTATGATGCATAGGTGTCCACTTTAGATTGGTTAGTGCTGTGAACCCCCCCAAAATGCTTGAATTTCAGTAACCAGTCATGCTCAAGTATGACCACAATGGAGATTTACATGAAATTTGGATGCTCTCTACAGAGCTTATCTGTAGCAAAACATATCCTATATGAATGTGTTGTAGCCAGACTAGTACCATTTGTGCATACTAAGCTCAATAAAATCTTTGCAGAAAATTTGCTTGGTTAGAGAAATAGCTATGGCCTTGCAAATCCTTAATTCTGAGATGGGAAGAAACTTTCAGAAACTTTCATAAGATGTCAGAGCTGTGAACATCAACAGTTTTGTTGCAGCAGTTTCTGCAAAGGTGAATTAATTCATCTTTAAAAGCTAGGACAATGTCTCTCAGGTAAAAAAAAGGAAACCATTATCACTGTATTCAACAGCAGTCAGGAAGCTGTCATGTCCCGAGAAAAGAAAACATAAACTGACAGATTCCAACTTAATCTCAAGGTATTAAGTGTGCTATTGGATTCCTATCTTTTTAGAGCAGCTGATTATATTTCAAGGGTAGTAATGTTTAAGACTGCTATTTTGCCTTTCATGCAAAAGAAATATTTTGTTGAGTGGGTGAAAACTTTTTAAAAAATCAAATACTGCTGAAGAGAATTCAGGAGGACATTCAAGATTTGTTAAACTACTTTGTGCTACTTTTCCTTATAGTGCATAATATTACTGCTTCCTGAGTCAGTTTGAGGGTTCTAAATGCAGTTTTTTTCGATGTGTATCATCAATTCATGCAGCATATATTTGTATAAGGTTCTGTCACCACAAAGGGGCATTAAATACAGTTTATAAAGAATAAATATAAATAAACACATACACATACTTACACAATAGAATAGAATAGAATAGAATAGAATAGAATAGAATAGAATAGAATAGAATAGAATTCTTATTGGTCAAGTGTGATTGGACACACAAGGAATTTGTCATCAGTGCATAAGCTCTCAGTGTATATACAAGCAAAAAGTGATAAATCATGATCATCATAATAAAATACAATCAATATAAATCATAAGATATAAGACTCAGGGATAGTCGTGGATGCTAAATAAACAATCACATTAATCATACTAGGATTATAAATAAAAACAATCAATATAAATCATAAGACACAAGCAATGAAGTTATAGTCATAAGAAGATAAGGAAATAGCTTATAACAGCAGGTTAAAAAAATCACTATATGCAAGCAGCAGCAAAACCAACAATGATGTCTGTGATGGCTTATTATTGTTGTTAATTAGATTTGGAATAGCTGCGAGAAACAGTACCAAAGGGTGTCTGTAGGATGGAGTCAAAAAAGTCAACTTACCAGCTGTGTGACCTCATGATAAAAGTCATACCTTCTTTATGCTTATCCAGCAACAAATAAGAAAAAGGGGTTGGTCAGTTATGGCTGCCATCTTAACTTGTTTGATTCCCCCTCTGTGGATGTGCCTGTCAGGATATATAGACTTAAATATATACATAAATGATTAATAACAGACTTTCACAGTGTTGTGCCTTACAGAGATCAGATTACAATTCCCATCATTCCCAGCCATAAACAAAACCAAATGGACAACAATGTAAAGTGTTAGACTTGGAAGATGTGTTCTTAAACAATTTTCCTAATGACTAGTTCTAAATATTTTTAGAGCTCTTTAGAAATATGGTGTCAGGATTCCAGCAGTTGCCCTAATTAAACCATGAGCCTTGAGACAAGCTTCAAAAACTTCAAAGGATTTACTAGGAGCTAACATGTCAGAATGATCTGTATGAAGCCAATTCTGAAACACTTAATTCACTGTTAACCTGGACCCTGGTTTTACCCCGCCCCTTTTGCTGTATCATAATTCATATTCTCCAACAAAACACATTCATAGCCAGGAATCACATTCTCCAATTAGAGATTTGTGCAGCAGAAATTCTGATAGCTTAGTTATAATCTTTGCAAGATAAAAATGGAATGAACTTTTGGTTCCAAATTGCTGCACTGCTCTTTCAAATTTCTCCCCCTCCCCTTCTGTTCATGGCAACTCTAAAATAGGCATAGAAACATTTTATGAGTGGCTTTTCAAGTCTTCCTGACTGGGACATTTGCTGCAAATGAGAAGTGATCCTAATACTTCCTTCTGAGTATGGATAACTTGAAGGAAGATCCTGGCCCTGCTGGCTGGTCTAAAGAAATGGCTATTTTGTTTGGTAAGATAAAAAAGAAAAGGATATGTAAGGAAGGAGGGAAATGTTTAAGAACCGATCATGTGCCATCAAGTTGGTAGTGGCTCTTAGTGACCAAATATATAAAAACATTCTCCAGATGATCTGTCCACAACCTGCATCTTCCAAAAATGTGCCCATTGATATTGAAGGTAGGTTTTCAATCAATGTGTCCAACTTATGGTGACTTGAGACTAGTCATTTGTACCTCAATGGAGAAGTCTTTGGCTGATTTATTTTATGATTCATGTATTTTCCTTATCTTTCCATGATAATTTTGGTGTTGGGGATGTATGTTGCTATTGGAAATTGTTCAGGATTTTAAAAGTTTAGTTTCTTAATGTTTGTCAAGAGTTTTGGTAAATGGGAAATAGTCCAGGAAGGCCTAAGGTGATATCCTTGCCTATGTGTTGTTTTAATAAATCACTGCATGTTTCAGAATTGCCCAAACTACAGAGATCCATTCTGGGTGCTATTGACATAAAATAACACTGACTGTTCATTTAGACACAGTTGGACACCATCAAATGTGATATTAAAAGTAAGCTATGTCAACTCAAGGCAGTTTAATATCATTAAAATATTTGTACCTGCATATCTAACTTCCATGAATTTGATTGTGGTCTTTTACAACCATTTAAATTATGGCTATCATCACTTCTGATGACTCCAGCTTCCATAGTTATACTATGTATTGTACAAAAAGTATTTTCTTTTATCAATCTTAAAGTTTGCTGTGTTTAACTTCAAAGGATGTCTTAAAAATCAGAGATTCTAATAAAGTTAGTTTCATTCTACCTTTTCCTTTCATTTTTTAAAAAGTTATATGCTGCCCTTCAAAACAGAAACTGACCTCCAAAATCTATTTAAAATTCTATTAAGTGAATTGAATGACTGGGATGAAATCACCTGGCTTCCAGAAAGAAAAGTACAGTAAAGAGTGCTCTATTCTGTGCCATTTGATGATAGAAACATAATATATGAGTCAGCAGATCTGTGGCATTTAACCTCCAATCACCAGGTATACAGTGAAGAGTGATTGCTAGCATATTTATTTTGCTTATTATCTATTGTCAGAATCTTAACTGACTCCAGGCAGTTTACAGATGATGAGGATATACCAAATATATATTATTGATGAGAATCTGGTTTCTGATCAAAGTCTTACAGAAATTTCAGCTAGAATTGCCAATCCTATTTGTCAAATAAAATTACTTATTTTATTAGAAAGAGATAGAAACACATATTGATATGTCATTTTATATAAATGTTATATGAAATATATATGAATATAATCTAGATAGACTGTCTTTGTTTTTTTTTAAATGTAGGTTTTAGCTGTTTTAATATATTTTAATGGTGGATGCTATGATTTCTACTTTTGTTTGAACTGGGAGCTCTGTAGGTTATGTACAACAGGAAGCTAAATTTAAAAGTCAAAAGATATTACTTACCATAGTAAAGAGAAGCAGAGATGGTTAAATTGATTATTTTAGCCAAATAAGAGAATATATCTAACTTCGTTTCTATTCTGAAATTGTTTCCAGATTTGTGCTTGCAATGAAAAAAAAATGAAACTTTGATTTTGATTTTGTTAACTAGATAGGTTTATTGTTACAGAAATGGTTTGTACATACTGCTGTGTAAAAGCAAAAAAGTTGTGGTTGTAATGTTGTTATTGTAGCTTCTACTATGCTGAAAAGAGTCAGAAGTTGGTGACTTTTTCTTTTCTTTTCTCCCTTTACACTATAATTCTTTTCTTTTCCCTCCACCTCTTTCTAGTTTTCCACTACTTTTTTATTTTTCTTTGTAATTTATAATTTGAAAAATCATACATATGTTAAAAAAGACCCACATTTAAAAAGAGGCATAATATTTACCTTCTTATATAATACTAAAAATCCTTAGCATTATGACCATTTCAAGATGGTCAGTGTTCTAATGCTTGCACAATTGTAAACATATTTGCTGTTAAACATGTTATACTGTTAAACATGTTAAACATTTCATGTTAAATAATAGGGTGGCCATCTGCTTAGCAGATGGCTACCATATTGTTTAACATGAAATATTCATACAATATACATACACAAATCCAATATACATACACAAATCCAATATGAACTGCTATATGTATATAATAGATGGCTACCCTATTGCTAAATATATGTTCACTATTTTTTACCGTATTTCAAGAAATTTATTTAAAGTATTCTCCAAACATTTGTGATTAACAGATTTTTAAGATTTTTCCAGCATCCGTGTGACCATGATAACATACTATTTATTAGAAATTCAATGACTGCTCTTACATAGCAAGGAACAATAAGATATCTGGTGATATCTCAGTTAATACAGCAAAATTATCTGAGGAAACATCTCTTGCCAGTCACATTTACCCAACCCATTAGAGTGAGGAGTCAGGGAATGTTGCGGGTCTATCCCTGAGGGAGATACACCTGGTGGGACCAGAAAAAGGGCCTTCTCTGTGGTGGCTCCCTCTCTCTGGAATATCATTCCCCCAGAGATTAGAATGGCCCCCACTCTAGCTCTCTTCCGAAAGGTACTGAAGACCTGGGTTTGCCAGCGGGCCTGGGGAACCCAGAGAGGGATGGAGCCCATCAAATGGCAAGTGTGATCTGCTGTCGTTGGGCGGGGGGGGTTGTTTTCCCAAATTTTGTTCTATTGTACTTTACTAATTTATTTGATTCTTTTTGTTAGTTTTTATTGTTTTTTATTTTTATTTTTTTGTTTTAAATATGGTTTTACATTGTGTAAGCCACGTCAAGTCACTATAGGCAAATAGGCAGCAATATAAATTAAATAAATAAATAAAATGGAATTGCAGTTGTTTAAGCTGATGTATATTTGTAGTCTTCTTCAATATTTGTGTTTTTTTCTGCCGAAAAATCTGAGTTAGCTAAATCTGAGTTAGCAAAATAGAGAAAGAGAAAATGAATCGAACTTCTACCATATCTTCCACTGGAAAGTTTGTGCAGAGATGGCTGGAAGATATAGGTGGCAAATCTGATTAATGAATGAAGATAAATATACATGTCCCAGGATAATGTTGCAGTATCCAATCTAAGTTGGGCACCAGGTTGGAAGCAAAAAAATGTTGGTCCCTGACTTAGATTGGATCTCATTCAGGGTTAGATTTTTGTTGAGGCTACCTCAATCTAGGTCAAACCATGGAAATTAACAAATGAACTTCTGCAGAGTGTCTGCAGAAGCTGGACAAGTGGGGGACAGAGGAATTGTTCTATGTGACATCCTGATACAAACCCTGGAACTTAGATACTTGTATCTGACATTAACAAGCAACTGTAAATGAACCGCAGTGGCTGCTGTGGTTAGAATGCACTACTGCAGACTACTTCTGCTGACTACTGGCTGCCTACAATTTGGCAGTTCAAATCTCACCAGGCTCAAGGTTGACTCAGCCTTCCATCCTTCTGATGCCAGTAAAATGAGAATCTAGTTTGTTGGGGGCAATATGCTGACTCTGTAAACCACTTAGAGAGGGCTGTAAACCACTTAGAGAGGGCTGTGAAGTAGTATATAAGTCTAAGGGCTATTGCTATAAAAATTTGCATTGTGACATCACAATGCTATCCTTTTCTCATCCTTGCGATTAGTAGTTGATGCCTACATACAGTGCTGACACTTGTCTACATCCAACGCATACAGTAAAACAAATGTGAATAATTAGTACTGAATTTATTTTTTTTAAAGAGCAGTGCCAACAGCATTAATAGAGATGATTCCTGGATGCAAATCTATGACAAGCAGCTGCAAGCCCATGGCAAAGTTTGCCAAGCTTATTATCACTATTATAATTTCTAAATAATTTTTGCTTAATAAAAATGTGAAGATGCAGTGGTGTCACCCTGTATCCAAATGCTGAAATCAGTTGAAATAAAGTTTTAAAAAGGCGTATGACAAATTGGGTCTAGATTAAATGGTATGCTACTCAAAACTAGCTTCCCTGTCTCCTTTCCTTTTTAAGAAGAAGAAAAATAAAACAAGCAAGCATTGCAAATCACTCTTTCTATGCAGCTGAACTGATTATACTTGATATAAAGTGACAATTGATAACAAATTGTATTGACAGACCTTGATTGGGTGTAATTACCTTGCTGGAAAATGCTTTGAATAAATTAACCACAGCAAAACCAACTTTTAATTTTAAAAATGCTTCACTCTCCAGATGAAGCTGCCATCACAATTTTAATTCATAATTTCTCTCCCTTTCATCTTTTTAAAATATTAAGATATTGACATATTTAAATGAGAGTTAGAGTTTCTATTGACAAAATATTCATTGGATTTTTTAAAATTGTGCAATATTATTAATGGAAAGAATTTGTATTGAAATGTCAACATGAAATCATTGCAATCAATGAAAAAGCTGAGTTTGTTTAAGCTATTAAAGTAAGAATATGCAGGCATTCTCAAGAACAAATGTAGCATACAAATAAGAAGGAGACAGAAGGAAAAATATTCCAAACTTTTCAATAAAAACATTTTCATTTTACTTCAGTGCATTCTTGTTATGTTTAGCTTTGTTTTTATCTTATTTTATGCTCTGGACAAATTTTACATAGATGCCTATTGCCAATATATAAACACAGAAAGAGAAAACACTTCAAACATTAAGATAAAGGATATGCACACTGAGATTGTTATTTCTTAACACCAGCACACCAAATACCTCCACAGGAGACATAACAGCCTGATGAACAATGCATTAAAATCCTAGGGAGGAATATGGCAGTACCATAGATGTTGTCTGATTCTAGGAAGCTGAGCAAGATTAAAGCTGATCAGTAAACCGGTGGGCAAATTGCAAGAAATTTCAGAGTTGAACACTAGGTTCAGAAATACAAAAGGAGAGAAAATCCTCGAAGTACTATAAAATCACTTGTATATTTTGCCTACTGATCTCTCTGGGTTACAGTTTGAAGGTGCCTTCCCCAGCACCTATTTCAATTCCAATAGAAGAGAATATAGGCAGCTCAGGGTTGAAGTGTGGAAGTCTTGGCCTCAATTATTTGCTTGCAGACATTTCATTACACAACTAAGTAATATAATCAGTGTGTACTATTGATGTTACTGCCTTGGGTAATAATAACATGTGTGCACATAAACAACCAAGCTCAGAGAGCACTGAGAATGCCACTCATTCTAGTATCCACACACTTACTCTCCTTCGTGAGAACACATCCTATACAAACTCAAGTAACTTTCTTCCTTTTTTCTGTTCACCCATTTCAAATAATAAATTTCCTTCTGATATTATCAAGTGGAGGGCAAAACCAGTAGTTGTTTTCTTTTTGGTCAGTTGATCATGTTGAATGACATCTTATTCCAATTATGCTATTCCACTTGCTTTAATTATGGGTTGGCTTGAACCCAGAATACAGAAGATGGACAGCAGTATTTTCTAAATCATGATTTTTAGACACAGTTATTCAGTGTTAATGTTTTCATTCCCCATGGAGAATTGAGAATTTGGAGTTTTCCTTAAAATCTTTTCATTAATCTTGTGACTTATCAAATGTGCTAAGAATATTCCCAGGATGAAGCATAATCAGAGAGAGAGATGTTGAACAATGGTAAGTGCAATTGCAAACTATTGACTGCTCTATCAAACAGAAATAAAGGAAAATGGTAATAGCCACTTAACTCACTCTAGGATGTGATTTGAATATTTGAGCTATCACATAAGATAATTATAAAAATTGGGATTGTTTGGAGAAAAACAAATCCACTGACATCTAGGGAACTGCCAAGATTGCAATAAATCAGGCCATGGAAACAAAAAGATTGCACAATGAGAAAACTGCAAAACAGTTCTGCTGGATTCTAGATGTCCTCTAGCTGTAATGATGAACTCCAACTGCTACAATCCCCAGCTGGCATGGCCAACATACTTAGAGGATACTAAGCTGTACATCATGTAGTCTATTTAAAAAAAACCCTGATTTTGACACCTTTATCCCATCTACTATACTTGTCAGAATTTGTAACCATGAGTGCTAGGTGTAAATCAAAAACCTTTAATATCTCAAAATACAACTTGGCCACATATTTCTTGGTTTGTTAATTTAGAAATGAAGCTCCCAATAATGATGTAAACAATCCCCTAATGGTATCAAATGTGTCAGCTACATTACATTTTATTTTATTTATTTGTTAGTTCTATTTCCCAATGTTCATAACAGAGATCATGATAGCATATGTAGTACATTCACCCCTTAGGCTTTTTCCCACAACAACAACAAATAGGAAGTAGACTGGGGTGTAAGAGAGTGTCTGTGATGGATTGTAGTGAGGTGAGGGATTCCCAAGAGGAAGGGGGTGCTTTCCAGAGAAGTAAGAGGCAACTCAGTCTAGGTATTATGTGTGAGAGAAAGAAGGTGAAGACATCTCCTGCCTAACAGTTCAAAGAGTATAAGTATAAGTAGCATCCTCAGTCTGGCCAGATATTGTCTATAGGTGTGAAATAATAAATAACTCTACCTGGAAAACTTGCTACATGTCAGTTGGGGTTTAGGGGCCTGCCAGTGACACTTGGTGACTTTCTATTACAAAGGGAGAACTTGAATCTAATCTTTCCAGTTCCACTCCAATATATGACTTGTATATATGGAAAGGAAATAACTCCAGTTACAGAATGAAATAATTCTGTTATTGGACAAGTAATGTTTATTTTTGTGGACAAATGTTCCAAAAACCAAGATACCTATTTCATAACAGATGATGATGATGATGATGATTTAGACTTCTAGTGACCACATAGATTTTCTCCATAATGATCTGTTCCTAACTTTGTCCTTTAGTAATTCCAAATATATCTCTATCATCACTGTAACTGCACCCATAACCTTGCTGCTGGTTGTTCTCTTTGTTTCTTTCCATTCCCCAGCATTGGAGCCATTTCCAGAGAGCTGGGTCTTGACCTAATATGCTCAAAGAAGGAAAATTTGAGTCTGGTCATTTCTGCCTCAAAATGACAATATAGAAGTTTTAATTAATGAATTTATCCCTAAATGAATAAGATGACTAGGGAATATTTGGGAAGCAACCAATGGTCTTGAATAATTATTTTTTCTGTGTGATCTGTGGGTAGAAAACAACCTAGAAATAGTGCTGGTGGTTATTTATTCCATCACTAAACAACTTAACAGTCATTTAAAAGTTCATCCTTTTCTTGTTCTTCAACATAATTATTATAGAAAGGTCATTTTTCCAACACTTCTTTATACAAAACTGAAAAGATAATACCAAACACAAGTCCTTCATTTCTACAGGTTTGGAAAGGATATCATGAATAATGGAAACAAATCTGACAGTGCAATCCACTGAGTTCATTGATAGATAATTAAATTTCACAGATGAATTTAATGTATCATGTACAACCTCTACTGAAGTTGTTATTCAATAGTGACAAATATAGTACAGGAACTGACAGACTTCCTGGTAGATTGGAAGAACCTTCACAAGTTGAGAGATATGAATATAGTCTCTTTCTGAGCTGGGAGTGAATGGGGATGGATCAATATGGCACCAGGCAGATATTAAGAGCAGAAATAGAGTTAATAAGTGGTTTTAAAATCATATCTTTATGGCAAGCAGATGTGTTTCTAAAGAACTGTGCATGTCTCCAATATTTGTGGTTATCTGTTTTCCTTCTGATGCATATTCCTGGCTTATGCGTTATTTGTGGCACCAACTGATTTATTTTCCAAGCATGCATTTGAAAAATGGGATTTTAGTGCATGCTCTGATACACATTTCCACAAGTAATATAAATGATCTAAAGTTTTAAGCTATGAACCTCTCCTGTTCTTCATGTAGCAAAAGCACTGGTATTTGGATTTCCCATTTTATAGACTAGCAAAGTTGTAGATCTTAAAGTGCATTGTCTTCTCAAATGTCATAAAAAGAGGTGTTCCTCTAGACATTAAAGGATTCTCAAAAGAAGGAGCTGTTTCAAGTGACAAATTACCATGCATACATTTAATGGAGTTTAGATAACTGCATTTTAGATATATTTCCCTCAAGCATCTCTGTTCTTATTCCTGGTAATCTAGTGCAATTTAATTTTCCCAGGTAGTTCTATCAGCAGAATGATACCTTGCCAAATCTCACAAATATTTACCTGTGTTGGCTTGCAAAGGGATACCTCCAGATAAGTATTTTCTCTCTAATATCTATGCTGAAAAATGATGTGTATCCTAATTATCCACTTTCACAGCAAATCATTTTATGCTTGTGATTGCTCTCTGTCCAGTGCATAGCTGTGATGATTAATTGTTCCCTAGAACACTACATATCTCATATGTCAATTCAGAAAATTTCTTCTGAATTTTCAAAGCAAAATAGGTAGTTTCAGCTTGTTGGTTCCTTTGTTTGTCTTCAACATGACTGACAAGCAATCTATATTGTTTTTACTTTCTATTGTATGACTTATCAAAATTACAACTGAAATGGCAAAAAAAAAAAACCACAAAAAACTGAGGTGATCAAATTTTCAAGATCATTATTTTGGGATGGAGAAATTTATCATAAAGCCAAGCAAAACTAGAGCAGGGAAAGCACTTTTCATGTTAAAAAAAACCCCATAAAGCTGTGTCATGGAAAATTATGTAAAAAGGTAAACATTTTAGACATTTTAGACTATAGGGGTATATAGATTAGCTCTGATATAATGCAAATTGTTCTTTTGATCAAGACCATTGACATAATCCAATTTGGCAGTTCATATCAAGTCAAATCAATGTGATGCTTCATTTTGATGTGCTGAAGTGGGTCAATGAGCTTCAATTACTTGAATCAATTTGTTCATCTAATTTGGAAAGTCAGTCCAATTTATAAATTATATCAAAAGGGCTTGAATAAAATCTCAATAGAGTCTTTGCACAATGGGCTACTTTTGTATACTGTAATGTTTTATTACACACATTTTTAGAACTACCCTTCTACCAGAAACAAATCTGGGCAATGAACAGGAGACAGTATATGAAAATACAATTTAAAATAATAAAAAGCTACATTGAGACTCCAATTAAATTTGCATTCATTAACTATTCACCCTATGCCAGCACCAGTTCACTGAGAAGAAGTCAAATCTTCACTGTCGCCCTAAGGGACTGGAGGGTTGGAGCCATCCACTCTCCCAGGCAGAGGGGCAGATACTGTGATTAAGAAATATCTTTTAAAACCTGTCTAGGTGAGATTGTTTCACTGAGGAGACCCAGAGCATGTTCATACTATTAGAACTAATGGAATGGAGATAAACCACTGGATGCATGGGGTTTCCTGAAGTGATCAGGCTCCGTGTGATATAAGGCATTAATGGTGACAGATAGCACTTTGTATTGTACATGGAGGCTTACTAGGAGGCAATTCAGCTCATGTGATCGTTACATGGGTATACTTTGGTGCCCACATTGTTTCCCATGCCACCACCACCATCTGGAATAGCTCTGGACTAACTGCAGCTTCCAAATGCTCTTCAATGTACAGCTAAAGTCTATACTGTCCCATTCAGATTCTCTTAGTTTCTATGCATTGTGTGTGTGTGGCGGTGGAGAAACCTTGATGTCATCACTTGAGTAATGCAGGGCAAAAATGTACTGATGGTAATTACCCCCATGCTGATAGATTATCTCAAACTTTGGATTGATTTGATGTTAAATAGGAATTGGGAGACAGTTAAATAACCTGATGATCCACAAAATAGGGGTCTAGTGATAGACAGATTTCCTACTAGCAATATCAACTGGAAACAGCTTTAGGGGACACTCTTGACTTATCCATGTATAATTTATTCAAGTAGCCCACTGTGCTGTGGTGGCACGGTGGTTAGAATGTAGCACTGCAGGTTACTTCTGCTGACTGTTGGCTTCCACCAATTTGGCAGTTCAAATCTCACCGGCTCAAGGTTGACTCAGCCTTCCATCCTTCCAAGGTTGGTAAAATGAGGACCCAGATTGTTGGGGGCAATAGGCTAACTCTGTAAACCACCTAGAGAGGACTGTAAAGCATTATGGAGAGGAATATAAGTCTAAGTGCTATTACTATTGCTATCATAATCAAATTGTCCTGATTTCCAAAATGTGACATGGACCAAGAGACATCCAGGCCAGTATATCTCTCCTAGTTCATATCACTCTGATATCTAAGGTAGGAAGGTAATGTGATGGAGGTTTTTTTTGCCCAAGGACTTATATTGGTAAGGAAAGTACCAGCTGGGATTTAAGTCCCAGTCTCTTGAATCAAAGAACAGTGCCCTATCCATTATGCTATTCAGCTGCTCTACTTATTCTGGGACAGGTCCACGTTATATGGTGACCATCAACTCCTGGGCCACCTCAATCTCTAGACCTAGAAAAGGTTAAAGTCTATAGAATCACAAGCATAGAAGACCCAAACCATCCAAGAGGCAAGTGGCTCAGGCAGACAAGCTATTCTGCATTCCAACAAACCAATTTGAGAGAACAACTAGACATCACAACACTAACATGTGAATCTACCAAGCTATTTGATATTTTCCATCCAATTACTTGACCTGTCTCCTCTGACTCACCCCCTCTTACATGATGGAGCAGACAATAGCAATAGCACTTAGACTTATATACCACTTCACAGTTTACAGAGTCATACTGCCCCCAAGAATCTGGGTCCTCATTTTACTGACCTCAGAAGGATGGAAGGCTGAGACAACCTTGAAGTGCTCAGAATTGAACTCCTGGAGTGAGCAGTGAGTTAGCCCTATAGTACTGCATCCCAACCACTGTGCCACATAGCTCAATATGGTAACCCTCTTGCAACTCCCAACTTCCCCATCTATCATCCCCAAAGAGGTAAAATTCCAGCTGCCTCCCAACACCACCTACCAAAAACAAAAAAAAAAAAAAATCCCCCCACAAATCCTCTAGTCCCAAGTCTTATGGTCAGAAAAAGTATAACATTAGAGTTGTCCCAAGTCATATGGCATGGCACAAACAGCCAGTTCCTATTTTTGACATTCCCATAATAAAACTGAGAGAAACTAAAAAGATAACAAAAACAATTCAACATACTGCTGTCCCATGTGGCTGGCAGACGGCAGTTACTGGATTCAGGTTGGTATTGTTACAGGATAGGATTCTGCTTTTACTGCCTTTCCATCCCAACCCATTAGGGTTGGGATGACCAAGATTTTCATCTCTATACAAATAGTCATATCCTGGCCAGGGCCACCTCTGAAACCACTTGGATTATGACAAAGAGAGCAGCAAACTCTGCATGACTACTGCTGGCATTGGTACAAATGGACTCCTTGGCTTGCTGCTTTCTTCCTCCTGTTTCCTGCACTGTGCTGGTTGCCAGCCAGCTGATCAGTCAACAGTTTACAGGCAGAATAAAAAAAAGATGCTGCATTGCTACAAACTCTCTGCAGAGGCCCAGTAGCTACTTCTCTAATGCTGGTTATTGGCCACTGCCAGCTACCCCACATTTTCCTGCCTGCCAGCTGATCTCATTTTGGAGAACTCTTCTTTGCCTGCCTCAGTTCTCTATTCTGCATTGACACACACACAAAGACAGACGCTCCACAATCTCATGGAGACCCATCAACCTTTCCAGCAAATCATCTTTCTCACTCCTTCTCTGCATATTGAGCCCCCTACAACCAGTTCTGGCACAAACATCTGGCTTCAATGCCATATTGAAGAAGAAAGCTGCTGTGTTATTTCTAATGATGAATTTGCCATGCTGTGGAATAGCATACTGTGTTGAAAATAGAGATACTTAAGTATTTTGTTAAAAAGAGGCTGGATGGTTGAGGTAAAACTGATCCGATGCAGAATAATAAACATCTGTTCAAATCTTCCCTAGTGTTTTCTTAGATAGTGGTGACTATATTTCAAAGCAAGTGGTAGCAGTATAAAAAAATTAGATAGAATTAAGAAAAAACTAAGAAAAAACTAATCAAGGAGAGAAGCAACCTAGAACTAAGGAGAAATTTCCTAAGAATGATCAGTGGAACAGCTTGCCTTCAGAAGTCCTGAGTGCTCCATCATTGGAGGCTTTTAAAAAGAGACTGGACAGTCACTTGCCTGGAATGGTATAGGGTCTCCTGCTTACAAAGTCCCTTTCAACTCTGTTATCCTATTAATAATTAAATGATAGGGGAAAGAGTTAACTTTGAGCTAGAATGTCTTTCTTAGATCTAAGCCAATAAGTTAAAAAAACATGTATCTACTATCCCATACAAAGATTATGGATTAGCATAGTAGATTCCACTCAATGACCCTCAAAGAAGTTGCTTTCATCCTGCATTAGATTTATTTGGGACAACAACAGCAACAATATAGTTATACAAGAGACATTGAAGAAAATCTTCATAATCCTTGTTCTGTTTCCTATATTTCTTTTTACCAATAGTATTACTGTAAGATTAAATTGTGTGCCAGCACAACTGACCACCACACAGTAGGAAGCACTGTGCTTCCATTTAAATGTTAAAAAATGGTACATTGCTGTTTGTGTTCTGAATATAACAAAGTTAGCTGAAAGGCAAGCAGAAGCAATTGTTTTGTTCTAGGTCTACATTTTTTCCTCTCATTTTTCTACTTAGCAACAATAAAGGATAGAGTTTGGTAAACAATAAATAAGTTCTGTAAATATATTAATCTGTTTTGAGAGAAATCTAGGCTTAAGAAAACATAGCAGACTGATTAGTAGAAGAGAAATTGACATTCACTTTTCCCAATTCATATTTAAACCACATAGCCTTATCTATAAGTGCAGAAACTCATCCTTTTGCACCATATCCATTAATAGGTTACCTTTTTCTCACTAATGTAAGATGATAATGATGATGATGATGATGATGATGATGATGATGATGATGATAGCAATAGTACTTAAACTTATATACAGAGTCAGCCTATTGCCCTCAATAATCTGGGTCCTCATTTTACTGACCTCAGAAAGACAGAAGGCTGAGTCAACCTTGAGCTGGTGAAAATTGAATTGCCAAACTTCTGGCAGCCAGCAGTCAGTAAAAGTAGCCTGCAATACTCCATTCTAACCACTGCACCCCCACAGATGATGGTGATGATGATGATGATGATGATGATGATGATGATGATGATGATGATAAATTATCACTGTGTCAGGGTTCCAGAAAAACCCAACTACAATTAAAAACTCTGAGACAGCATTTTCTCAAAATTTCCTTTTATTAGAGCAGTTATACTGGCACATCTGAGAAAACACAAATCTAAAAGTTCTGGGTTTTCCTCCAATAAGTAAAAAATTACAAATCCACCCCCTGCACCCATCATTCCATCACATGCCCCAATCACCATTCCTTCCAACTTGAGACATCCCCTCTACTACTCCTCAGCCAGGTGCAGGAATAACATGACCGTGACTGTAAAGAAGAATGCTGTTGTGTGGAACTTCATACACTCCATGAAATCCCTCCCCCCAAATTCCCATACTCAAGAATGTGGCAGCATGGAAACTTCTGGTGCCAATATGGCTTCCAAAGCTGACACTCTGTTTGAATAGGGGAGCTTTCTTGGTCTCATCTCTTGTCTTCCTTGTGATATGACAATGTGGTCAATTCAGCAATTTGCATTAGGAGTTCAACTCTTAGAATTTCCAGCCAGTGTGATCAGTGTACAATATTCACCCCTCTCTCAAAAGATTATCCTGAGTATAAAAATGACCTCCTTCTTTAAAATGAAAAGGAGAAAAGAATCAAGTGTAAATGCCCAGTTTCATCACTTTGTCAGCATAAGGTTGCTAACTCCAAATGAAATGAATTGTTGAGGTTTCCTTCTAATCCATAGAACAAAACTGCATGGTACCAAGATAAGGAAAAGAAGTAACTGCATTCGATAGGAAGAGAGGGAGATGGGGCAGACAAACAGAAACTATTTAGGCATTACAAAAAGAATTACACTCACCAGACAAGCAATCTTTTGGAAAGTGTGGCTAATCTTCAGCTTAACCTTCTAAGACATACATATTGGCAGTCATTGTAAGTCTTGCTCATTTTATTATTTTCAGTTCTTACTATAAAATGTAAGAAAAGCCCATTTGCTATTTCCCAGGTAGTCATCCTATATAGCATGCTTTTTAAAAAAAATGTGGCATGCTAACAATGTGTAGTAAAATCAAATATTAGACTTTGAACTATCCTGTAATCCTCTCTGACGCACAAGATAAGACTTTCACTGATCTGATAGGGTCCTTTGTCAATTATTAATACAGAAAAGATTCCCTGAAGACAAGAAAAGCACAGTTTGAAATGAGCAGATAAATTCATAATGTTCTTTGACTTCAATAAAAAAGCAACATTAAAAAATATTAGGTGGTAGATAAATTATTGTTGTATATCTTGGGTTTAAATTTATGTTCTGTTGGATTAATGTCCTGGAAGCACATGACTATGTCTTGAGAAACCACAAGTAACAGGCTACTAAATAGCTTTGGGCAAATCATGTTTGCATCTCTTAATACGCATTCCCCTCTCCTGTTCTTGATCCTAATTGACATTATGTGCACAATCACCCTACAGTGTTAACAACAATAAACCCTAACACTGGACTTAAATGACAGTACCCTTCATATGTCCTCAACAAAAGTCACCTCCTAACATATTCTTTTAACAATGTGAAAAATGTGCTATCCACATTCCCTTTGCCTCCGTTTGTGACAATAAGTGTTTTTTTTCAAATAAATAAATTAAATTTTCAGTTGCTTGCAGCGAATTTAGAAAATATTGATTCAGGCTGACTTCCAGCTGGGCTTCAACTGCAAAACAATGATTCCATCCTGATCCTGTAAACTGAAGTAATCCACCAGAAGCATTCTTGTGACACTTAAGAAAAAAAAACTTACATAAAAATGAATATTGTACAGAAAATGTATTCCAAGCACAGGTTTCTGATTCTTTCCAATATTCTCAAATGCAAGTTGATGAATCTGTATCTGAATATCTGTATCTCTGGATAGATAAGTAGACAGACAGATAGATATTTTTCAGGACTTCTGACCACCTGGAATGTGTTCTATTGCTTTCATCTGACAGGGAGGGGGAACTAATGCAATCCTAAATTAAATCCTAAATACAATCAAGATCAAGGGAGGTACTAATACCACTCTATAAAGCCTAAGTAAGACCACACCTAGAGTACTGCATCCAGTTTTGTTCACCACATTATAAAAAGATGTTGAGACTCTAGAAAAAGTACAGAGAAGAGCAACCAGGATGATTAGGGGACTGGAGACTAAAACATACAAAGAACGGTTACAGGAACTGGGCTTGGCTAGTCTAGTAAAGAGAAGGACCAGGGGACACATGATAGCAGTCTTCCAATATTTGAGGGGCTGCCATAGAGAGGAAGGGGTCAAGTTATTTTCTAAAGTGCCTGTAGGCCAGACAAGGAATAATGAATGGAAACTGAACAAGGAGAGATTAAACCTGGAAATAAGGACAAACTTTCTGACAGTGAGAACAATCAACCAATGGAACAGCTTGTCCTCGGAAGTTGTGGGAGTGCCATCACTTGAGACTTTCAAGAAGAGATTGGACTGCCATTTGTCAGAAATGGTGTAGGGTCTCCCACTTGGGCAGGGGGTTGGACTAGATGACCTACAAGGTCCCTTCCAACTCTGATTATCTGTTATCTGAACTAAATGCTCTCAAGATTATCCAAAAACAAGAAAAACACATTCTCCTTTATGTCTCAAATGTGTTTTTTCAAAAGTCAACTGGACTATGTTTTTTTTTTCTTGAGGAAGAAGATGTTTTGCTTCTCATCCAAGAAGCTTCATAGTTGTGACTGGATGGTGGAGGGATGGAACTTTCTTTTTACTTTTTATTTATAGAAAATTTATATTGCTGCCTACTCACATATAAAAACACCATATAAAAGAAATTTAAAAAGAAAAAAGAATAAAATAATAACCCTCCATCCCCTACCCTGGTGACTCCATATATTCATACTAACCACTTAATGGGTTCAATCCTGCTCTGTGTTCCCAAGGCCCACTGACAGATGAAGCTGATGAAACTTCTTGGATGAGAAATGAAACTTCTTCTTCCTTCTCCTAAAAAAACACAAAACAGTCCAGTTGTCTTTTGAAAAAACAACAATGACCTGGATGACTGACAATCTTCATAGACATTCTCCTTTCTCATGTATTGGGTTCTCATGTATTGGGTAAACAAACAAGAAGGATCTGCATGCTGAAGAAACCCATCATTTGCAGATATACATACAAACATGCCCAAGCATGTATGTGCATCAAAAGTTTAAAAGTCCAACAATAGTGAAGGAATATTCTGCGCACTTTGAAGGGAAAATCAATTTGCAAGAGGAAGTGGTGGACAATCTGTCTACTTTCCTTATGGTTTACACCCTGAGGCACAAAACTACAACCAAGGGTTACATACAATTCTCAGCCTAATTCAGAAGCATTTTGTAAGTGACCAGGACCCTGATGTGTAGAAGAAAGATGATCTCTCTCACCCAAGCAAGGGAGCTGGTGAATTTCATTTCACTAGATCAATTCAAAACAAGGGTAATTCTAACTGAAAAGCAATTGGACCATGTGGCATAAATAGCCCCTCCCAATTCTATAATTCTAGGTTTTTAACTGGCTACCAGAAATCTAGATGAATATTATTTGATACTGCAGCATTTGGAATGGATATATGGAATACTATTCCATAATTATAATATGGAATAGTATATGGAATACTGCATTCAGTTTTGGTCACCGCAATATAAAAAAGATGTTGAGACATCAGAAAGAGTACAAAGAAGAGCAAAAAGAATGATTAAGGAGCTGGAGGCTAAAACATATGAAAAATGGTTATAGAAGTTGGGAATGGCTAGTCTAGAGAAAAGGACTAGGATGGACATGATGGCAGTGTTCCAATATTTGAAGGGCTACCACAAAGATGAGGGGCTCAATCTATTTTCCAAAGCACCAGAAGACAAGTCAAGAAACAAGGGATGAAAACTAATCAGGGAGAGAAGCAATCTAGTACTAAGGAGAAATGTCCTCATGGTGAGAACAATCAACCAGTGGAATGGTTTGCCTTCAGAAGTTGTGTGTGTCTCATCACTGGAAGCTTTTAAGAAGAGACTGGACAGCCACTTGTCTGAAATGGTATAGAGTCTTCTGATTGAGCAGAGGGTTGGGCTAGAAGATCTCCAAGGTCCCTTACAACTCTGTTATCTCCCTCATTTTCTACTGGTTCCCTGTTAGTTTAAAGCTACAACAGGAACAACCTAAAGTGGGCCAGCTGACTAGCTGAAAGAAACCAAAAATTCTTCCCATCTTCTAAGTGCACATTAGCTAAGTCATTTAGCGACATCACATAAATACACTCCCTGAAACTTAAACTTCGATAATAATGGCAGAATTATTGGTGATCTGCTACATCAAAACAGTGAGTCCCTTCAGGAAGAACCTATGTCAACATAAGCTTAAGCATTTAATGAAGATCATTAAACTTAACAAAGTTTAAAGAAGATCACATTATTTATTCAACCTTCCTCAAAGGTATCCAGGAGAGATTGTATATTCTTCAGTATGCCTATTTTATAATCTCCATAATCCTTCAATATAATTAAAATTGAAAGAGAGTTGAATGGTCTGAGTGAACCTCGTGGCTGAATCTGAATTTGAATGATATTGTAGTCTTTCTTTTCCAGACGTGAAAGATATGAAGCACCATTGTAATGGGTGGAAGGTCATAAAATAGATATCCAACCTGGAACTGAGAAACTTCCTGACAGTGAAACAATTAACCAATGGAACAGCTTTCCTTGTGGAGTTATGGATGCTCCATTGCTGGAGGTTTTCAAGAAAATATTGGACATCCAATTGTCTTAGATGGAATAAGGACTCCTGTTATGGACAAGGGACCGGACTAGAAGACCTCCAACATCCCTTTCAGCTCCATGATTGTAGAAGAAATGTTTCCCATCTTTAAATTGTCATGTTTTTCAGAGCTAGAACAAGACTGTACTCAGGCTTTCACATGAAAAAATGTACCTCATAAGAAATAAGATTATAATATTAAGACTGAGGAGGGAGAAAAACAATTTCCTCTTTGTTCTTGTTTTCAAAAGAGAAATAAGCTAGTCAACATCCTGAAAAATAAATCAGAAACCCTCCAATTATATTAATAAGCATCAACAGAGTCTTTAAAAGACAATTTACAAACATTTGGCAAAGGCTTGCTGAGTCTAGTAGAATTTTTTGAAATAAAAGATTTCCAAGTTTCACTGTAATCAAAGTAAAGTCTGATACTGGATACAATCCAAGAGAAATAATGTAATTTTCTTGGGAGATAGGAGCCCTTTTATTATTACTATATCTGCAGTGGTATCTGTTATGAAAAGTGCACTGACAATTCTGTACTATATTAAAATTTTTCTTGTGCGATAACTTGATTAGGGATGTAGAAGAACTGTGTGGTAGTATAAACTTACCCTTACTCTCTTTTTCATGCAGCTGACAGAAATAACATTGCTTCCTTTTATATAAAGATAAAGTAGTTCTTATAGCAGATGGGATAGAGAATCTAATAGTTCTGAATGACAGCATTTTATACAATCTCATGTAAGACATCTGTGTTGTTCTGGGAATAGATAAAATCCCAAATTTGTTTCCATGCTTTCCTTTTCACGTGTGGGTTGATGTTCCTGGACAGACACCGGAATAGGTTTATAACTTCATTGTACATTATTTACTAAGTTCAAATAGAATTTTATGTCAATAGCACAATTCAATTGTTACATAATAGAAGAACTATCAACAGAATAAAACTCATACATTGCAGGATCATAACTCAACTGTATGTACATGATACTTGAATATATCACATTGTAGTTGATTCATACCTATATGCTTGTTAACAGGTGACAGAAGCATATAATGATTGGCATGTGTGAATACATGTTCTCAAAGTAACTACAGAATTATAATACCTGAGCTATTGTGTTTCTCAATAGAGTCTGTGTGCTACATTCCTTCAGCTATCAAGGGTATAACAATCAGACAAAGATAAACTGAGTGATTTCTTTATCAAGGAAAACTGTCACCCTTTGCTTCAGGTAAGGAAGAATAAAAGGGATATTGTCACAACTCCACAAAAGTGCTATGTGGAGCCGCGACAACTTCAGCTACATAGAGACGGATTGAGGTGCCCCAGCTGTTCCGATAAGCTGACTGGTTGAGGACTATAGGCAGCAGCAGAGGCAGATCGGTTGATAGACCACGATTAAAGCTCATGACTGGTGGAACCAAGCAGATGATGTCAGCTTCCTTCACTGTGGCTCTGAATGTCCCACGAAAGAGCGGGAGGGGGATAGCAGAATTGGCGGGGAGTGCGATGACATGGAATGTGATGGGTATAATGGGCACTTTGGGATGATGGGCTCTTTGGGATGATGTGAAGGGGCAAGCGGGCGTGGGTTAGGGGATAACCATTGACAGATTAGGTAGCAGCAATGGATGGGGACTAATTAGCCATATATGGTGTAAATGCTCAAAACATAACAATAAATACTGTGCTATTGTGCGTTGCAACTTAGAGCTGACTTTAAACCCTTTTTTGCTCACTGTTACCCACTGTTCGGATTAAAGAGGAATCTACTGTTCTTGAGAATACTTGTGGTGATTGCTCACTTTGTGGTTGGGACAATGGAAGAATAGCTGAGAGATATATTGAATTTACAGTTGAACAATGGAGTACTTGGTGTTGTCTGAGTATACTTGTTTAGGAATGTAAAACAACTGTGTTAAAATATAAATTTACTCTTCTTTTTTCATGCAACCCACCTAAATAGCATTCCTTTTACAGTATATAGAGATAAAGTTCTGTTGGTTATTCTCATAGCAGATGGGATGGAGAATCTAACAGTTCTGCTTTGCTTGCAGATGTTTCATTACCCAAATAGGTAACATCAGCAGTACCTAGAACCTAGTTTGGTAATGTAATATCTGCAAGAGAATAACCAAGCTCAGAGAACACCATGGACTGCATCGTATTTTCTGTCAAATAGGAAAATTTATAGCCAACAATACCCAGTGGACCTGTAAAATAGATATAATATGTTATTCTTTTTTTTTGCTCATTATGTTATAGACAGAGTCAAGTGACCTATAGTGAATGGGACAGGACAGTGAAAAATGACCCACACTAATCAAGTGCTCCATTACTAAAGTAGCAACCCAACCTCCTACAATAGGAGCTAAGAAAACTATTTAGATGAGCACAAACATATTGCAGAAACCCAGAACACCAGAAAACAGACCACTGATATAATATCCTCCAACAAAATGTGGACCCATGCAATTTAATCAAAAAGCCTGAGCACTCAAACCACTACAGCACAACTAACCTAACTATGAAAACAATATTACTACCATATATCACAGACATCTCATAAATAACCAACAGACTATTACAATCACATGGTATCATCATAGTACACAAACCAACCAAAGGCCTCCAAAATGTCTTTAGTAAATCAAAAGACCAGTAGCTCAGGGGGGAAAATGAGCTGTCATCTATAACATAGAGTGTGTAACTTATATAGTATAGCAGCCACTATTAGGATAGACAGGCAGAAGATTAGCAGAGCATATCCATGAATAGTCAGAAGACATGATAAAAATCCTGATTGTCACAAGACATGGACATAATCATAGTTTCAACTGAGAAACTGAGCATCCTAGAACTAACTAAATCCAAAAATTCTAATGAATTCCTAGAAGAATGGCATTCAGGGCAACTACCCATCAACAGATACAAAGAGATAAACTACATTTATATATCTTTCAAAAGAGACAATAAAAAAACTAAGAAGGGAAGAAAAAGATCAGAACTCATCTTGTCTAGCAACTTACACCCAGGTAAGCAAAGATTAATGCCAAACAAATAGTCAAGCAGAAAACAATACCCTAATTAAAGAAGGAGAAAACTGTACTCCCAGCAACACAAACAGGGTAAGCTACTATATATAAACAGGGAGCAAATGCCACTAGTCACTAGCACTGATAATGTTACCTGGTCAGGTAATAAAATATCTGCAAGCAAGCAACCAAGCTCAGAAAACCCTAAGGAAGAAGAATAGTTCTGAAACCTAGTCTTATTTTATTCAAGGTTTGTTTTCCTCTCTCCTACCACCTTGAGATCCATCACTGGCACATGCAGATACTCTTCCCTCATTTGACCAGGATGTCCTATATCACTGATGGAAAACCTGCAGGCCTCCAGATTTGGCTGCACTATATAGCATCTAGCATAATCATAGATAGATTATCCATAATCATAAACAATTGTAAGAAATGATGGCAGATCCAGTTCTACAGTGTCTTAACTGCAAGCTTGCTGGACTTCTAAATACTCACAATTCTTTTATCTATGTTATTGAGTTATGCAAAGCCATGAACAATCACTCACTTGAAGGCTGGTCAAAGCAAGCAGACTTTCAGCCTGCTAACTGCAAGCCATAGCCTGAATGCTTTCCTTGAAAGCAAGAATAGAATTGGCACCTGGCTTTTGCAGCTAGCTGCAAGAACTCACTTGAGGCATTATATAAAATTAAAATATAATAAATCTTTTATTACATCAAGGTACAAAAGGCTTTTGCCAAGTCTTCAAAAAATATAAAATGGGGGGCTGCGTTGTATTTTTAAATCATGCCTTACTTTCGTATGTGTTTGGTCTAATGTATTTCAGTAGTAGCAATGTAATATTTTTGAAAAATGAGTTCATTTTATTGTATTGATACATTGTTTTTCATTTTTTTATAATCACATTACCATTGAATGTTTTATCTTTACTGTGAATAGCCTAGATGATGTTTTCTAATTAGTACTTATATTTAATAAATTATATATTTTTAAAATTCTTCTGTTATCCAACGTGAAGAGGAATGTGTAGGACATCAAATTTTCCAGGAGAGAAAGTTTCTGTTTATTTGTCTTACAGATATTTGAAACACTGGTTTATATGTGTCCTTGTAGTCTAAAGTCAATAAAGTAACAATAAAAATGGACTTAAAAGTAAATCTTCTTTGATCCAAGCTGAAATCCAAACATACTTTTATGTGCTAAAATAATTCACTTTCTATAGGAAATGGAAAGAAACTTTTGGCAACTTCGGTAAATACAAGTGGGTATATAGTTGTTTTATATACTTAAAATTCCCTGATTATGATATGAATTATGAGTATATTGAGAGAAAGAGAAATATTTAATAATTCTTGAGACAACCAAAGCTTATTGAAAACCTGTTCACACTGGACTGTAATCTAGCAGACACAGGAATAACATTTAAGGCAATAAAGAGCATAAAACAAGAATCAGTAAACCTTTTCAACTAATATTCAGTTCTGGAATTTTAAGAGCATGTCATAGGGAGTCTTGTAAAGTGATTACTTTAGCTTGATAGAAAATGCCAGCCATGGTGATGATCCCCTGTAACCTCCTAATATAAAATTCTCTTTTAATAGGCAAATCGATAAGATTGCTCCTTATCCGGGGTACTTGCAGGAACATCTCTTGCCAGCATCGACTGCCCATTGCCCTGTGCACTCCCACAGGCAGGGCTTCCTTGGGGTGCCGTCAGCTAGACAGTGTCGGCTGGCAACCCCCAGGGGTAGGGCCTTCTTGGTGGGAGCGCCCACCCTGTGGAACCAGTTGCCCTTGGGGCTGTGGTTGGCCCCTGACCGCCATTCCTTCCGTTGTGACCTGAAGATATGACTTTTCCAACAGGCCGGCCTGGACTGAGGGGGACAGCTTCCAAGGCTCCTTCCAACTCTGTTATTCTGTTATTTGTACTCTACCTTGCCTTCTCCTTACCATCCCATTGAGGTAGCTTATTTTAAACTCTGAGCAATTTGACTTGAGAAACTATTCTTGATAATTGAGTGATAAACCTGATAATCAATGCATACTGAATCAAAATTAAATCCATTTTTTCACTCATTCTTCTGTCCTAATCCGATTTATTTTCTTTCCTTGTTTTATGATTTTTTTTAATTCAACCAACCAAATGCCCAAAACTTTGTAAATATTCATAACTAACACAATAAAACTAAGAACAACAGCAACAGCAATATTCCTACTCTTTGATGCTTAAAAGCTATGTGTGCCTCTGAGGTCCAAATCAGTCGAATATCCCTACTACAGTAACCCAACAATATAAATTATTCTATATCCTGCAATATGAAAGCTAGAGTTGAGCCTTTTCTTTGTGTATTCAGTCTAGGAGACTCTTGAATATTAAAGGAAAGGAAGATATACAAATCCTGGCTTGTATTTAATCCATTACAAATTGGGATGTTCATCCATCAGTTTAGTCTATTTATCCCATACAAGACTTGACTAGCTTTTATTTTGACTGAATTCTTCAAAATACAAAAATAGTAGTTTGCCAAGGATCTTTAGGTCACAGTGTATGACATCTAATACATTCTATTCCAGCATCATAACTTATGGACAACTATGCATATGATCCAAATATGCTGTTCAAATAATATTTTAATATAAAATGGATCTTCTGAAATTATGGCCTAAAATTACTGAGCTTTCGGGGAGGGGGGCATTGATAAATATCAAAAGAGATGCAAGGTTCTCATATCTAGTTTGAAAACCTATGTTTAATCAGGCATGATTTCATACTAAAATACACAAACAATAATCATCAGACTATTTTGCAAATTTACCAGGTCAAAAGCAAATGTTAGGGACTCTAAATGAATTGATTATTGACACAATAAAATGCAATTCATCATCATGACAGTGAACTATTTAGCATTTAAAGGTAATAAGGTAAAGGCGTTAAGAAAATGAGTGTAAAATGTCAGGCATTTTCTTTTAAAAAATGGTTTTTTTTGTTCCTTTATATGACTTTCAAAAATAACCTGCTAATGTATGGTGTCTGAAACACACCTTCCTTCTAGCTGCTGAATACAGTCAAATAATTGAAACTGCTAAATTAGGGAACCTTGTGAGAAGTTTAAAAAGAAAATAACATAAAAGGGTTTTTTTTAGAATGAGTCCAAGGCCGATTGTCCCATTTCACAGCATTATGCAATGGACTGAATTAACATTTCAGGTCAAACGGATAAACTATACTCTACAAATGGAAAGCCCATGGATAAAGAGATTTGTTCCAACTTCACCTAGAGATGTAATGGTCCATTCTACCATCTCCTTAGGAATAGTTTTCAGAATTGTAACAGAAATTTCTCCAAATAATTTTGATCACCTCTTTTGCTATTTTGGTTCTTAGGGCCAGAATAATTATAATTTATTGCCACAATTATATGTCTTTCTATTCAGAATGTCTCTATTGTTCAGCACAAATGGCTAAAAAAAGAAAGCGACCTTTGAAATTAGACTAAGCTTGTATATATGGTAGATTTCATACAAGCTGAAATTCTGTTTCTCAGAGTTCTAGATAATATGTACTATCCAGTCCTATTAATAATATTTCTCTTTCCATCAAATGTTTTTTTCTAAATATTCATAAATATTACATTTATATTGGATTAGAATAACTCCTTTATTTTGAATAAATCTTAAATAGTCTTTATGAACTGCTGTCAATTCTGAATACATTTATAAGAATATTAAGATGTGTTTAGTTATTATATTTCTATTTTAGTTGTTATTTTGTTCCAGGGCACAATTTAAAGTATTGGTGATCCTTCAACTCTAAGTAAATTAAATCCAAACAACTTTAGAGATGGTGGCTTCTCATGATACATGTTCATGTTTTAAGATAAGTGGGATATCTGACAGACATTGATTTCACAACTTTAACAAGAAAAAGAAGTTTCTGGATAGTCACATTTATGTTTTGGAATTGCACATACCTGTAGGGAGTTCATACTTTTTTGATGCTATTTTGCTAATGAGTTTAGAACCTTTTTTAAAACACATTTTCCCACAAGCATCATAAATTTTAAAAGGTGTCACCTCCTGCCTCTTTCTTCTTTAATTTTTGTAGATATTTTCAGTTGTTTTTATATACATATAGCTCTGTTTTTTGTTCATTTGTGGTTTTTTTGGGGGGGTTGTATTTTAAGCATTTTCAATTTTCAATTGATGAACAATGTTCTAAATTATCCTGAGAATACATACACACGGAAAGCATAGGATCAAATAGATAATATAAGTTGGATATACTTACATACAAACACAAACAGAAATACAAATGTACATTTGGCCTCCTGGCTTAATACTTTTTTTCATAAAATTGAAGATATATTGGTTTGATCTGTAATAGATATTTAGATAATTAGATCTACACATTTTGTTTGTCTAATGGTTAAGGCCAGGGCAGAAGCCAGGAGATTGTGAGTTCTAGTCCCATTTTAGGCATGAAAGCCAGCTGGATGACTTTGGGCCAGTCACTCTCTCTCAGCCCAACCTACCTCCTCATAAGGTTACTATTGGTCACTTGTGGGGTGCCATAGGGGTCAGTCCTTTCTCCCCTCCTGTTCAACATCTATATGAAGCTGCTGGGTGAGATCATCCATGGTTTTGGGGTGAGGTATCATCAATATGCTGATGATACCCAGCTCTTCATCTCCACCCCAAATCACCTCAGTGATGCCCTCTCCGTGATATCCCATTGCATGGAGGTGGTGCGGGACTGGATGGGGAGGAACAGGCTCCAGTTCAACCCGAACAAGACTACGTGGCTGTGTGTACCATCATCTCGGATAATCTAAGAGATTCCACCATTGGTCATGGGAGGAGAGGTGTTGCCCCCTGTGGATAGGGCGTGCAACTTGGGTGTCCTACTTGATGCACGGATCAGTTTGGAGGAGCAGGTGGGAGCCGTCACTAGGGGGGCATTCGCACAGGTTTGCCTTGTGTGCCAGTTGCATCCCTATCTGGACCAGGATGTGCTGCGCACGGTCACTCATGCACTCGTTACCTCTAGACTCTACTACTGCAATGCTCTCTATATGGGGCTGCCCTTGCATGTCATACAGAGACTTCAGCTGGTGCAGAATGCAGCCACGCAGGTAGTGATGGCAGCATCCCGATTCTCCCATATTACGTGTGCAATTGCCCTTGTGTGAGATTCAAGGTGCTGGTAACAACCTATAAAGCCCTATATGGCTTGGGTACGAGGTACCTGCAAGAACGTCTCCTGCCGTCGACGAATACCAATTGCCCAGTGCACTCCCACAGATGGGGCCTCCTAACCCTAACCCTAACCCTAAGTACCGTCAGCTAAACATTGTAGGCTGGTGGCCCCTAGGGGAAGGACATTCTCTGTGGGAGCACCCACCCTCTGGAACCAGTTACCCCTGAAATTGCACCTGGCCCCTGATCTCTGCTCCTTCCGTGACCTTAAAACATGGTTATTTTCACAATCCGGCCTGGACTGACAGGGGATCAGGTTTTTAACTTGGAATGTTTATTTGGCTGTAATTTAATATTTTTTTAATTGTTTTAATTTTTGTATTGTTCATTTTTATGTACGCCGCCCTGAGTCCTTCGGGAGAGAGGGCGGCCTATAAGTCCAAATAAACTAAACTAACTACTATTGCAGGGAAAATAGAAGGAGGAAGGAGTATGAGTGTGTTTCCTGACTGAATTATTTTTAAAAATAATAAAGCCAAGATATAAATAAATAAGTAATAGATAAATTTGTAGATCAATAGATTGACAGATCGATGGATTGATGATAGATAGATGATAGATAGATAGATAGATAGATAGATAGATAGATAGATAGATAGATGAGATAGATAGATAGATGATAGATAGATGATAGATATAGATAGATGATGATAGATAGAGAGATAGATAGATAGATAGATGATAGATAGATAGATAGATGATAGATAGATAGATAGATGATAGATAGATAGATAGATAGATAGATAGATAGATAGATAGATAGATAGATAGATAGATAGATAGATAGATAGAAGTACATATTCCAAATATTTTAGCAACCTTATTTTTCTAAATCTTCATACTTTAAGATATCTATATATCATTTGCACATACTATAGCATGTTTCTGAAACTTTAGTGATAGTGCAGGAAACTACACCAAAGTCTGAATAGTACAGTGGTGACTCCTTGCCAAAACGCATCTCAAATCCAGTGTCCGTGAACTTATTAAACCTTAAGGGTATTGAATGAAGTCACCTTACTAAAATTCATAACTCCATAATTTAAAATAATGTCTTTTAAAACATTGCTTCCTTGAACTTCACTGTTCTTTTGCCCCTTTTTAAAAAATGAGGTTTTCAACAGACGGAAAATATACCACAGAACCTTTGATACATACTTGATGTCTTGGTAAAAGAGTACAAAATGTCAAATCCTTTACTTGATAAAGGCCACAAATGCATTATGTCACAAGGGAGAAAAATATAGCCAACTGAAAATATGTTTTATTCCCCACCATAGTTCAGTACACACCATTTCAGGATTTTGCATTCTGAGACATTCTGAACATTTGAGAAAATGCCAGTTATTTTTCAATCATGTTTGAACATTTCTACATCTTTTCACACTTGAAAGCAAAATAAAAGTGGAAGGAATGGAAGAGATATTCTAACAATGCTTTCTTTGAACAGTTGGACCTGATGATACTACCGAAGCTGATAACTCAGCTATCAGCCTTTTGATACAGCATGGTTACTATGAGTTTAACAGATAAATGTTTCTGTATTTGTGGTACCTTAGGAAGAATGACAATACTGAATTTACACCTATTGGTAAAAAAATGCAAAGCACAAACCATTATCTCTTATATGCCACCTATCTCACCAAGCTATCTGACATACAAAAAAACTATCAACAGTTCTGAAACCTCATTTAATATTTTAGACTTTCAAATTGATATGGAATTCCTCCTTCTGACATGAAAGGAAAGTATTGGAATATATCCCTTTTTCTATGGAAATTCTCAGTCATCCAGGTCATGGTTGTCCCAAAGGGGCTTTTCAAAAGGCAACTGGACTTTTTTCCCCCTTTGAAGATGTTTCTCTTCTCATACAATACAAGAAGCTTTTGAAGTGAACATCTTCAAAATAAAAAGTTTTGCCTTTTGAAAAAGCATCTTTGCGATATTCCCTTTTCATTATTTTTTTGTACATAATTCTAAGCCTGCATAGTTACCACAGCTTGCCACTTTTTAAAGACTCTTCTTATATGTGAATAGATGTGCATCTGAATAGATGTGCAGATATGCTTCCATGAGGCAGCATAGATTCTCCTTGATGGAGGCATTCATGTCACATGGCAAGATTTTCCTTATCAAAGCAGAGTCAACATGGTTTGCTTCCCTACAGCATTTTGCATAGTTTCAACCAGTGTTTCTCAATTCTGGCAACTTCAAGATGTGTTGGATATCAATCCCCAGAATCCCCAGCCCACTGGTCTAAACC
The DNA here is from genome assembly GCA_009733165.1 of Naja naja. Classification (NCBI taxonomy): domain Eukaryota; kingdom Metazoa; phylum Chordata; class Lepidosauria; order Squamata; family Elapidae; genus Naja; species Naja naja. The sequence continues at coordinate 199,990,449 of CM019150.1, read as the reverse complement.
TTCTCCCTGTCTGTTACCTGACATTTGACAAAACCAGAGATCTTTTTTCAAGCTTTGGCAAGGACATATTTTGGAACACGAAGAATATATTTTTTGATGCAACTCATCAGAGCTTAGGGCAAGCGGCGTGGGTGGGCACAGTGCTATATCCACTGAAACACTCTCCAAAATTTTAGCTGAATTTCCTGGAAGAAGCTAAACAATACTTTCCTCAGCAGCCTTTCCCAAAGCTTAGGTAACATTGCCAGCTGTGAACATCTGTGTATCAGAGCAAAATGAAGCAACATTGCCACTGTCCTTTGCTCTTAGAAACAAGGTGAAGCAGCTTCAAGGGAATAGGGTGCTCAAAATGCTGTTGAAAAAGAAATTCCCATTCAAGATTTGCCAAGTCTCTGGTACAAAAGACTGTGTACTTACTTGGTTTAATGAACATAAATGAACCATGTCTGTTGTGTAAAAAATTGATTTCCTTGTGGTGTTGGTATTAATCCTAATAAAATAATGACATTTTTTAAGAAAAGGATTTCCTTTATTTGCATCCACTCATACTTTTCCACTCCTGATAAAATAATGACATCTTTAAAAAGGATTGATCTGCATTTGCTCATACTTTTCCACTCATAGTAAAATGGCATATTTAAAAAGGATTTCTTTTATTTGCATTTCACTCATACTTTTCCAAGGCTTGTTCAAAGTTCTGAATGGCATAAATCTGCCATTCTCCTACCCAAAGGTATATATTTCCATTTCTGTCATATTTGAAGACTCTCTCTTCCCAAATCATATATCCATTTCATTTAAGATCTACAGGACTTGAAATTTGACTTTTGGTTAAAATTTCAACTTTAGCAGATTTTATTTCTCCATTGTTTTTTAAAAAGGTCTATTATGTAGAGGCATATTCAGGGAGGTGGAAATTCCTTCCTTCTTTGTAGAGCTTTTAATGAATTAGTGGTCTTATACCAGCTTCACATCTGTATCCGTTCAGGCTCATCTGGCTAGCTAAAAGAATTAATTGCAATATTTCAGATAGATCTTAGGTGATGTGCTTCCTTCTTTTTATTCTTTCCTTAAAATAAATGTCAAGCTTTTGAACCTGGCTTTTTTGCACCAGATTCTCTTCAGCATAGATATAAACCATCCTTTTCATAGAGCATCCTCCTACCTTTATTTCTTTGTCGATAAAACATAAATTTTTAGTGGGACATGGTGGCTCAATGGCTAAGATGCTGAGCTTGTCAATCAGAAAGGTTGGCAGTTCAGCAGCTTGAATTCCTAGCACCACGTAACGTAGTGAGCTCCCATTACTTGTCCCAGCTTCTACCAACCTAGCAGTTCGAAAGCACGTAAAAAAATGCAAGTAGAAAAATAAAGACCACTTTGGTGGGAAGGTAACAGCATTCTGTGCACCTTCGGTGTTTAGTATGCTGACTACGTGACCATGGAGACGTTTTCAGACAGCGCTGGCTCTTCTACTTTGTAACAGAGATGAGCACCACCCCCTAGAGCCGAAAACGACTAGCACATATGTGGGGAGGGGAACCTTTACCTTTAAAACATAAATTTAATATCCCCATACTACTTAGTGCAAGTGGGAAACTGAGACTCAGAGAGAGAGAGATTGAAAATAAAATCCACTCAAATCCAACCAAGCTGAAGTTGGCTGAGCATTGCAAAAACTTTCTCACTCCTGCTTGTTTTCTTTTTCTTTTACTTGTTTTCACTAGACTCTCAGGCATTCATTTATAAAAGATAGCTAGGTTTCATTATGACAAACTTTTGCATGACGGGACAAATTATAACTTTCCACAGTCAGCTTTTGGCACTTGGTGAATTGTCAGGAGACCCACAAGAGCCTGCTTGGCTGAAAAATGTGAAGTCATTAAAATGAGTTGTGGTTTACTGTTTCACATTCTCTTGGGATTTGTTATGATAGAAATTCTGGGTGTTCTGAGGTGCTGTTTTTCATCTAGCAACCTTTTCTTTGTAGATCAGGGTTATAGAAAAAGGACTAAGAATCTATGCTTAAGGATTGGAATGGTTTTCTTCACCATTTTGGTCAAAATGTTTGCTTTTTTTCTACTATAAGTAGTTTAACTATTTTGAAACCATCTCCTTGGTATATAACTTTCTTCCACAATCCCAGATTTCCTGGTAACATCTTTCATTAAGATAGTTTGGAGTGTTGTATATGACCTATTTCATAAGTATATTCTTCAGAGCAATTTTTTTTAAAGTAGTGCTGAAATAATTTTAAAAATTGCTAGGAATTTCAAAATATGCTCCAACCAATTCCCTAACTGATGTTATAGAAATACAGGATGTGTGTATATGTATATCTTTTAAAAATAAACATGTTTTCCTGCCTAACAGAATTTTATCAGAGTGGCTTCTAACTCTATAAAATTGCATTAAAACAAAAAATGAAATGCAAGCCACATAATCAATAAAAATCAGCAAAAGCATGTGTGTGTGTGTGTGTGTGTGTGTATCAGTTTGTATCCTGATGCCTTGATCACTTAACTGCCTCTTGGTTAAAACATAGGCAGACCATAATTTTAAGAAAGATAATATGTGATAGGTTGTTCTGATTGCAGAACCAACCCCCTTGAAAAAAAATCAAATTCAGGTCATCAGATCACCTGATCTAGTCATGAAGATGAGCCAAAGAAACATTTCCTACCATCAGAATGGTGGTGCTACCCAAAGAAAGCTCAGGCCCTTAAATTCTGAATATATTTTTTTCTCCTGAAGCATAGTTCATGGGGCAGGGAACTGTTTTACCAAATCTAGTCCTACAGATTCTCTGGATGGTTCATCTGCTCTTTTTTTTTTAACTACATTTATATGCCTCCCTTCTCCGAAGACTCAGGGTGGCTTACAATTTTTGGGATACAACCCAGTGTTATTGATCTTTAAACTGAGCAGTCCTACAATGTAGTTTGAAATCAATTGATTGGCTTTAGTTTTAGTTGCAAGCATTCCATGAACTGGAAGGAAAGAACTACAAAGAGGCAGAAAATATTTCATTCTTGATTGTGTTTTTAAAAAGAAAAAATCTGATCAATTGAAGAAACAAGGAATATGTATTCCTTTCATCCGGATCCCTACTATGCTTTTCAGAACAATCTACCACAGTTTCAGTAGACACACAAAATTACTATTTTTATCAATATTTAAATTTTGTTGTGCATCACAAATGTGTACCATGTTACTTTGCAGAGAAATCATTTAGACATAATCCATTTCATCATGATTCAGATCACATAATAAATAAACATTTATTACTTGTTTGAAAGATTTCTACTTCAACAACTACAAGACTTCAACTGTTTTTGCACAGTGGAAGGCCCAAACAATAAATAAATAAAACTTGACTAACAAACTTTAATGAAATGCATTAGAATAAATTTAAAAGTCTGAGAAAAGACCAAAAGCACATTTGACAAGCAGAAATAAAAATACAGGTAGAGATATTTTCTCTCTGTCTCTCTCTGTCTCTGTCTCTGTCTCTGTCTCTCTCTGCCTCTCTCTGTCTGCTATGTCTGTCTCTGTCTGTGTGTGTGTGTGTGTGTGTGTGTGTGTGTGTGTGCATGCGCGCACGCCTTTGTCTTGACTTTTGGTGAATAAGTCCATGCAAGTTTCTTGGCAAAATTTCCAAAATAGTTTGCCATTGCAGCTAGAGATAACAGACAGTGAGTGGCAGATTCAAAGTCATTCTATTGCTTTTGCCCTTAAGGGATGAGCAGAACTCATGATCTCTTGGTTTCCAGCCTTATTCCTTAACCACCACACCAACGGCACTCTCAATAATTTTCTTAATATAGGAACTTCTATACAAACAGATTCAATAAATAAAAATTTCTAGGATTTCTGTTGAAATCTACCTGCCTTGCCTGTGATATCTGAGGAAGCCAGAGATGAACGTTTGAAGTAATCTCAGTGCCTGGACTGATTGGAAGCTGATATTCTTTTTCAGGTATCTTAATCACATACCATTTTTCCCTAGATGTTTATTTTTAAATAGGTGTTTTAAATTAAACTAAGTTCATAAATGGTGTGGAAGCCAAACATTCTTTGAACATAATATTAAGAAAAGCCTGTTTCTCTGATTACATTGATTTTACAGTTATCTCAATAAACTGAGGATAGACCACAAGCCAAAAACAGAAAAAGGAGGAAGATGATAAGGAAGCAACTGTGGTAAGGTATAGACAAAATGTAGAGAGCAATTTCAGGTCTTCTTCAAACAAGAAGGCCTCAAAAGCAGCAGCAGTACCAAGCCATTGCTCACCCAAGCAAAGCTTGTGATTGATCCAGGAGCTATGCTGGAAGCTGCTTAGCTTTTCTTTTCATACGAAAGTTTTCTCAAAAAGAAGAACTAGGTCAGCCAAATAAAATTGTTTGGGAGATTAGGAAAACAATACAGGAAAATGAGCCACTGCTTACCTTGTGCCATTTCTGCATTTGTTGAACCATATTCCAAGAAGTGGACATCTGGCTAGGTTGCCTTTTCCTTTCATTTGGAGAAAAAAGCTTTATATGCATACCAAACTAGGCTGTTTGAACCTTTTAATAGTGAGAAATCCTTCCCTTTCCAATATTTATATTATCCATCAATGCCACCTTTGACTAGCAACAATCTAAGAATGATACTGTGGGAACATCATCCTTTCTTCTTCATCAGCAGACTGAAGTTCTGGCAACAATTTTGTTCAGCCAAATGAGATTTGGTGGGGTAAAATTTGAGGATTTGCTAATCTATGGGTAGAGGGAAGCATTCCATCAGCACAGAAGGCAAAACAGAAGTTACACCACTGTGACATGGAGGAGGAACAAGAAAATGGAATGGAATAGCCATGGCAATGTAAGTCTCTATAGACTGTGATTTGAATCAACTGGAGAATATGTTATGAATAAGAATGCCATTTTGAATAAAAATAAAAATAGAGTAAAGGGTTAATAAATAATGTGATGGATCATATATCTGCCTGTCATATTTTCATTTCCAAACACACATCCCCAAATAAAGTTTTACCAGCCTGTCCTCAGCATGCTGCTAAAGTCTCAACTTTCTGCCATGTTCTAAGGTGACCAGGAACATTTCTGCACTAGCAATTTATAGCATCACCCAACCATCACCAAGGTGATAAAAAGCCTGTCAGAGTTCATGATTTATCACCACAGGGATGGAATTACTAGTGTGGAAATTCTATAAGAAACAAAAGCTATAATGCGAAATACATAATCAGGAACAGTGTGGATTCTCAGGAGCTTCGACCCCGGGGCTACAGCTATCACACTGCTTTATTTATGTACACCAACACTTAGACCAACACTTGCATGTCACCTACTTGTACAACTTGAGACATAGATCTAAAAACATCCACAAGAACTAGGCAACATTAAAAGAGAAGGTGTTGCCATTCTAATTAAAATCCTCTGAATCTAAGAAGTGGGGTGTCTTTGACAGTTGCATGATGGACAAAAAAAAAGTGGGTCTCAAATTGATTCCATAGGTCACACCATTCCAGAATGAGAGGTTTGATAACAAAAATGGCCGTAAGCCTTTCAGGTTCTCACTAGATAGGCACTCTCTGCTAGATTATAGACAATGTATTCTTGAAGATAACAAGGACCTAACTTTGATGGGTACCAGTGCAAGCCCTGAAAAACAGAAGGCTTTTTTCTGAACTGATCAGTACCAATTAACAAATAGGCAACTGATTTCAGAATCATCGTCAAGAGCATCCCTAAGTAAAACATCTTACTAGAGCAGGGTTGTCAAACTCATAGCCCACGGGCCAGATGAGTCATGCACTGGCTTTGCCCATGCCCAGTTTAGCAAAGAGGGAAAAGTCATGATACATCACATGATGCTGATGTGATGTTTGACACCCCTGTACTAGAGTCTCACCAACATGACAATATTGTCATCTTCTGGCTTACACAGGTTATGAGATAGTTTTCAATGATAGAATAGAATGAATAGATATGCAGGTAGTCCTCAACTTACACCACAATTGAGCTCAAAATGTCTGTTGTTACATATGTTGACATATGTTGAGTTTTGTCCCATTTTACAACTTTTCTTGCCACATTTGTTAAGTGAATCATTGCAGTTGTTAAATTATTAACAGAGTTGTTAAGTGAATCTGGATCCCCCATTGACACTGCTTATCAGAAGGTTGCAAAAGGGGAATCACATGACCCTGGGACACTGCAACCATCATAAATATGAGTCAGTTGCCAAGCATATGAATTTTATTCACATGACCGTGGGGATGCTGCAATGGTCATAAGTGTGAAAAATGGTCATAAGTCACCTTTTTCAGTGCCGTTGTAATTTTGAACTGTCACTAAGTGAACTGTTGTAAGTTAACAGCTATCTGTATTTCTTGGAACAAATTTCTAACTCTGTAGCCGGCTATAGGTAGTCTTCATTTAACAACAAACTGTTCAGCAAACTTTTGAACTTACAACACTGCTCAACAAGGGGACTTATGTCCACTCCTCGAGGTTCTGGCTTCTGAACAGCCTCACAATCAAATGATTGCAATTTGGGCCCTTGGCAATGAGTTTGCACTTACAATAGGTGTAGTAGCCCATGGTCACAGGCTGACCATTTGTGACTTTTTCTACCAAGCAACCTCAATGGGGAAGCCATCAGGGTTAGGGTTGCAAGTTGCTCTGGTAAACTGCTCACACTCTTCCCTACTGTGCACTAGCTACTCACCTGCCTGCCAGGATTGCCATCACTAAGCAATGTAAAACAATGTAAAACAAGACACAATGTCATGCTTTATATCTGCATCACTTAGTGATGGGAATTCCCATCCAAATTTCCATCGTTAACTGTGGACTACCTGAACTGATAAAGTATTTCCAGAATTCTGAAAGTGCCTGAGTTATAAAATGTCATTTTCCCTTCTATTTTCCTTCAGGTCATCATAAATGTAGATATTTTGCTCTTTCCGTAATATAAAGTTCATGACAAATAAGGCTGGGCAGCACAAGGGAAAAAAGATGCTCCAGGAAACACATGAAACTCCTTCAAGCTGCCATGACTTTTCCCAGGTTTGTGTATTAGCCGTCCAGCATTGCCCTTCAACACTTGGAAAGGATGAGCTTGCTTTAAAAAACAACAAATTGTCACTGTATGCCCACATATTCCTAAATTATCTTTTGCTTTCAAATCTGGGATGGTGCAGACTCCTAGTAAAGCTTCTAGAATGTTTCCTCAGAATATTGAGAACTCTTAAAAAGTTTTGGGCATATTAAAAAAACTTCCATGTATCCTTTCCCTTTTCTGACTGTAGCTTCTTGCTAAAATTATGCAAAAAGTTCCCCTGACTTTTCATTTTCCCGCTAGTCCAAAATATTCATCTGAATGAAGAGAGGGGATTAGAGAAGCCCAACTGAACACTCACAGCAAATTTACCCAGAGTTATATTGAGTGCCAGTTTTGGAAGGTGATTCCAATTAAAAAAAATCAATGGTACAAGGTAATTACATTTGGGGATAAAAAAACATGTCTTCTATGAACGCTGTAATCCTCTGATGGAAAACAGAGTTTGCTTTTGCTTAAGGCTACTATCTTTTTCACTTTTAACTGGAAATGGTTGTTTGCCATAATACATCAATGTCTGCACTTGCATTAAAATATCTATCCTGAGGCAAGAAAGGATTGTGCTACCATTAACTGCTAACACCAGCTATGGAGCACAGCATTCTTTATTCTAAACTTGCTGCCTCAAAGGGCTCTTTGGTAGCTATTTTGGGGTGTAAATCCACTTGAAAAATATATTCACCTAGTCACACCCTGAACTTCTGGGTCACATAGTATTCCAGAACTATGGTTTTTCTGCTCTGAATGCTACAGGCAATGAGGCTGCAGAACAACCTCTTTGAAGCATCTCTGCTAAAGTTCTGTGTCTGCTTTGGACTTGTTTTCTTTATTTGATAACTTAGTCTTCTACCAGCTGGTTTTCAGTGTTCCAAGTAATGCACCCACCAAAAGCAGAATTCCGAGGCAGGTACTGTAGATTCATCAAAGAGCATGTTTATCGGATACATCATATTGCCACAGCTGGTGAAAATCAATTTTAAAAGTTCCTGTGGTTTTCACCTAATTAAAAGAGCAAAAGTTCCCTCTCCCACCTGTCACCAGTCACATTATCCAATGGAAATAGCTGGCAGGCTGCTTGGTCACTCCTCTCGTTCAACTTCCACCTGTTCAGATGACCTTGGTTTCCACAAGCATTTTTTTTTGTTTTGACTGTTAGACAGCCTGTCTACTTCCCCCTTCCCTTCCCCCTCTCAGGGTTTGTGGCGACTATAAGGCAGCAAAAGATGGCTTCAGCCAGGTTCACTTCTGAGTTGACACTGGTTGGAAAACCCAAGTGAAGCTGATTCTCAGAACAGTCCATGATGTACATGACACAAGTGAGCATCTTCTCTGATACAACTAGGTAGGGCAGACAAGAAAGAAGATCTTCTCTGGCCATCTTTTATAATGATTAATACACCATCTCACCCTCTGTGGATGTCTCCTTAAATGATATTCTCCAGTTGTTAGGTAGTACCTTAAGGATTGGAGAATTACTATGCTACACTGAATCATGACAACTTAGAATGTAAAATAATTACTTCCTAACCAAATGAGCATATAGAGGATGTTCATCATATAAGTGCAAAGAAAACCAGTTTGGTGCAGAGTTTTTCCCTGGATAGATAAGGTTTGTCCTATCCCCATAAATAGGGAGGTGACTGGGCATGTGTGACAACCAAAAATCTATTCAAAGTCACAATAGTATAAGACCATGGAGCAAAGGCATGGTATAAAAGCATTAGAGTACTTTAATCAGATTAAGCCAATTGTTCCAGATATCAGAAGAATAAACCAAGGTCAAGTCAGGTACAAATCAAATCAGACTCAGAAAGGCAGTAGAAAGATCCAGGGGAAGGTTTCAGGATGCTAGTCAAAGAACCACATCAAAGTGGATTTTTGTTCTAGTATTAGGTTACCTCCAAAAAATAAGCACCCCCAGCTTTTTTGAATAAAAACTACAGAGTAGACCATTATGCCCAAGGAATCCTTCTTTGTAATCTTACATTCCAAACCCTCTCAGCTACTCTATTCTGAAATGGTCATTGGCATTAATTTTTATGAGTTTTAGAGAACCTAAATCATAATCTGAAGCTGGAGGACCATCTACAAGTCTAATTCATCCTAGTTTTCTCAACTAAATCAAGAACATGGCTGTCAGTGGTCTCCAAGACCTCCTTTTAGTCATCCTGATTCTCTGAGAAAGAATACAGGACATGGGCTCTGACAAGAATTATGGATTAACCTTTAAGTCCTGGCTTTCCTATGACATTTTTTGGATCAATTCCCCCCACTAATCAAACCTACCTTGCAGAGCAAGAAAAAAAGAGGTCATTGGATAGGTCTGCTTCATTTTCCTTTTCAAGCAAATCCTTCAATTTGGAATCCATGACACAAGTTTTTTTTTACAAAAAGTCCTTTGCTTGAATGAAAAATTTCTCCCATTATTATTACTACTGTTAAAGAGGGAGTAAATGTGTGACAATTGTGGACTTGTTAAAAGCAATACTGTTTTATACATATAGAGAGACAGCATGGCTAAACAATTAATTTTAAATCAGATTACTTCTATAGTTAATGGCTTTAATCAATCTTATTTTTCTTAAATTCCACTGTGTATTCTTGATGTTTATTTTTTTATTTTTAGCCAGATGATTTCCTACTAAATAAATTGTTAGTTAGCTAAAGGATTTTTTGCAGCAAAATGTAGTCATCGAACCGGTAGTAACACCGGTTGAATCCTACCACTGGTAAGGATGCCTCCTGCTGTAAAACAACTGGAGACAGTCCGAACAATGGAGTAGCTCACACTTCTACATTTTCCATGTGGTACAAATTATAGTGATCCATGTAATTTATCTGAAGGGAAATAAAGTGTAGTTTTGTTTACACATTAGAGTTACCACATCTAGATTGCAAAAATATAAGTGGTCACTAGAGAAGTAAGAATTCAAGTTACTGGTATCTCTTGATTACCAGCTATTGAACATTGGATTTCTGCATATCAGATTTGGTAGCCTTGTTCTTTTTAAATAAGCTGCTTGACTCCCTAGAAATCATGCCCTGACTGCAACACTGGCTGGGAAATTCTGGGAGTTGAAGTCCATGCATCTTTAAGTTTCCAAGGTTGAAAAACGGTGCATCAGCCTTCCATCCTTCCGAGGTCAGTAAATTGAGAACCCAGATTGTTGGGGCAAAATGCTGATACTGTAAACCTCGTAGAGAGGGCTGTAAAGCACTGTGAAGCTGTATATAAGTCCAAGCGCTATTGCTATTAGCAGCAAGAAATAGGATCACCTCACATGCAAAACCATCATCACACTTCAAAGACATGGCATCAATATTAACCTCCCCAAAAATATAGAAAAATAATAGCTTAGTTTTTAAATAATTTTAAAAGTTTAGTTTTAAATTAACCATTTTCTGGACAGGATTATTCTTTCATTGGTTCTGATAATAGATCTGGACAATCTGAACACTGCTGTGGTATTCTTTTCTCTTCCCTGCTAACTCTGTCTTAAAAGGCCAAAGGCAAAATTACAGGGCAATATTTCATACCTTTCTGCAGTGAAAACCTTCAAACTATCCAGCTGAAACTTGTCAGATCCTCTAGAGTCTACAATCCCTGCTATTTTCATCCCAACTCTGGTAAAAGTTGAAACAGCTGCAGGCCTTTTGATGTTGCTCTGTTGTGGTCTTTGATTTTTAAACAAAAAACAAAAAACAAACCCTGAATCTTGAACCTCGAAGCAGCTCGGAGCAAACTGAATTGCTTTTAAAATGCAGACTTAAATCATATCATATGCTGTTCAAATCCCAAATCATATTTGATAGATTTGAATCAGATCAAAATTGATTTGCATGGGGTTACTTCTTTTCACGCTTGTGACGGATTGTGCAACTTACATTAAGTTAAAAAACAGATTTGAAAAACATTTTAAAAAAACTTTGTGGGTTAAGTTGCTAGAATGGGGAGTAGAGCATGTCATTTAATGGGGTGAATATTATTTTTTGCATTTTTTCAGTGAGAGGTTCTAAAAATATGTGTTTTTGCACCAAGAATTCAAATCTGCTGTTATTTTTACAATTGCACAATATTTAGCCTGGTATAGTAAGTCCACGTCTGATCATATACCCCACAAAAACCACTTATCTTCTCAAAACTATACCTTGTGCTACAAAAATTAAAGTTTTTTTTCTGCATGAATCTTATCTAGCTAAGCAAAAAAATAATCCACACAATCATAAACTAACATCAGAAAGCAATTATCTGAGTTACAAGAACATTTAAGTGAGTTTCACCAAGTCTTGTTTTGATTTGTCCTTCAACATCAGCCACCGACTTGCTTCTTGGCTTCTAACATAATCTTTGCATTTCTCATATGTATATACCAGTGGTGGTATTCTACCGGTTTGGCCCGGTTCAATCTAACCGGTAGCTCCGAAGATCATCTGTGAGTGAACCAGTTCACTCCAACAATCAGCTGCTGGGCCCACCCTGGCTCTATACTGACCTTTATTTCCTGCTTTTCAACCTCAGCTGCTTCTCATGGCATAGCAGATGATACCCAGTTGTTCATCTCCACTTCAAACCAAATCGGTGATGCTCTCTCTGTGATGTCTCGTTGCCTGGATGCGGTGTGCATCTGGATGGGGAAGAACAGGCTCTGACTCAACCCAGCCAAGACTGAGTGGCTGTGCATACCAGCATCTCGGATAATCCAAGAGGTTCCATCATTGGCCATGGGGGGAGAGGTGTTGCCCCCCGTGGATAGGGTTCGCAATTTTGGTGTCCTCCTAGAACCACAGCTCAATTTGGAGGAGCAGGTGGGAGCTGTGACCAGGGGGGCATTTGCCCAGATTTGTCTGGTGCGCCAATTGCATCCTTATTTGGACTGAGATTCCCTACAGACGGTGACTCATGTACTTGTGAATTCCTGAATCGACTACTGTAATGCTCTTTACATGGGACTGCCCTTGTGGACCATCCGGAGGCTTCAACTGGTTCAGAATGCAGTCGCACAGGTAGTGATGGGAGTGTCCCGATACTCCCATGTTACACCCCTCCTGCACAACCTGCATTGGCTGCCGGTTGCCCTCCAGTGAGATTCAAGGTATTAGTCATCATATATAAAGTCCTACATGGCTTGGGTCCAGGGTACTTGTGGGAGTGTCGCCTGCCAGCGTCAACCTCCAATTGCCCTGTATGCTCCCACAGGCAGGGCCTCCTGAGGGTGCCGTCGGCCAGACATTGTCGGCTGGCGGTGCCCAGAGTTAGGGCCTTCTCTGTGGGAGCATTCACCCTGTGGAATCAACTCCCCTTGGAGCTCCGGCTGGCCCCTGACCTCCATTCCTTTCGCCGCAACCTAAAGACTTGGTTTTTTCCATAGGCCAGCCTGGACTGAATGGGGTGGGGTGGGGTTTTATCCATTTTAGTTTTTAATTTGGTTTTAATTTTTATTGGGCTAATTCGACTAGTTTAATTGTATTGCAATATTTGTATTCTCATTTCTTATTGTAAGCTGCCCTAAGTCCCCCGGGAGAGAGGGCGGCCTATAAGTCAAATAAAATAAATAAATAAATATATATATACCTTCAGATCAGTCAATCACCTCCAGCAGTGTGAATGCTCTGGCTTGACCTCTACCCACCTTCACAGCCAGTATTAAGATTTGTAGAATTTCCTCCAATGGCCTTCAAGCTTTTGTGAATGCCTTTCTTCTTCATGAAATACTCCAGAGTATCTGCAATGACTTGAAGGGGCTTTCCTGCTTTTGAGCCTTTCTCTGGAGTGAATGATAAAGATACCTTCCACCTGGCTCACTGCAAACAGAATAATGGTACGGGGGAATTGCTGGTCTGAATTGTTTGCTGGGGAATTGCTGGTCTGAAAAGTTATGACATTTATGTAGTTATTTACCAAGCACATCTAAATTATATTAAAATAAGCAAAATAGATTTACAATCCCCAAGGCATGTCACAACTTTTGAGCACTCCTAATGTTTGGAAATTGGAAGTTGAAAAAATTGACACATCCTAATGGTGAGGACAGGGGTGGGTTGCTGTGGGTTTGCAGGGGCTTGGGAGAGCCCCTAGTTAAGATTCTGTGCAATTTGGAGAACCCCCAAATCCCACTCCTGGCTGGCCCCACCCATCCCACCTCACCCCTCCCAGGAGTCCCCACACAGACCATTTTGGATGCAGGTAAATGCAGGGTGTGTGCGGAAGCTCAAGGAGGGCAACAAATGGGCCTCCCAGAAGTTTGGGAAGGCCGGAAATGGGCCTGTTTCTGGCTTCCAGAGAGCCTCCAGAGCTCGGGGAGGCAATTTTTGCCCTCCTGGAGGCTTGGGGAAAACCTCCAGAGCCTGGGAGGGCAAAAATGCCCCCCACCATGGTGCAGGAGCCTAACTAAACAATGCCCAGCATGGTTACACCCACCCAGCAACTGGGCAGACAACCCCTTGCTAAATGTTTTGATGCCCAGCCCTGAGCAAAGGTTATATTATATTTCTTTGTCAGGAGCACCTTACGAACACAAAGATAGCAACACTAGATCCACAAAACACAAATAAATACATATCATGAAATCTCACAGATCCATACAAATTTTCATTAACCAGTCATTAAGGAAGCCATTTAATTACCATTATTATGTGTATGAATGAAGGGAAGTGAAGTAAGGATTTTCTGCCACAGTTACCAAAGTAAATAACTTTGTTTCCTGTGCATCTTGAATTGGAAAATTATCTACTGTTTTGATTTGGCCTAAACTCATATTTGTGAGGCCAATATTGGTTAGATGAACAAATATGTTAGATTTGCTTTCTTCTATATTAAATTTTTTAAAATAGTACATTTAGTTCTGTTCCATTTATGGTAAAAACAACATTTGTTTTATAAGTTCTTCTGAAAAATATGATTAACTTAATCTTATCTGTATTTCCCAGAATGTATCAGTCTTGACAACTTCCCACAGTACTGCAGTTTAGTTTATTTTGATTTTTACCTTGATTTTTTTAAATTTTGCATCTTCTCCAAACTGTAGCACCTCACTGCATCCTCATTTTGCTCAAAGTAAATGACAAGACAAACCTTTGAAATGAATAATATAACTACTTTTTTTTAAAAAAAAGCTACACTGTAAAGAAGATTTGGAAGGAATACATACAAACCTGGCATTCATTTCAACTCCTGAGAGAGGAAAATGAGTTTGACATTTTTGAAACATGTGTAAATATCAACTAATATCAGAAGAGAGAAAAAATACCTCCAAGTAGTTTAAGAAAACAATGAGTTCTAGATTAGGTAGTATTTCTTGGCTATTTAAAAGTATAAATCACAATTAAAAAAGAAAAACAGTGCTGAAACGAAGTGAAATAAACACTTGGAATATTACATTACCAGGATACAAAATGATGGCTGAGATCCCAGAAAGTGTACAAAGATGAGAATGTATTTGGAGGCTAAACCACACCAGGAACGTCCAGTAGACAGACAGACAGACAGACAGACAGACAGACAGACAGACAGACTAGAGATGGACTACAGATGACATGATATCAATCCTACAGTACTTGAAGGTCTTTCCAGAGAAGAGAGGGTTGGCCTATTTTCTAAAGAACCTGAGGGCAGGACAAGAAGTAATGGGTGGAAGATTATAAAAAAGAGATCTAACCTAAGGGCCTTGGTGGTGCAGGCTGTTAAATGCCTAGCACTTAAGTTCCAGCTACCTGCAATTACTGCAGGCTCGAATCCCACCAGGCTCAAGGTTGACTCAGCCTTCCATCCTCTCTGGGTAGGTAAATTGAGGACCCAAGATTGTTGGGGGCAATAAGCTGACTTTGTAAAAATGCCGCTTAGTAATAAGCAGGCATATACAATGGAATGAAGGCTATTCCTGAGCGCATTGGGTTGTATCCCAAAAATTGTAAGCCGCCCTGAGTCTTCGGAGAAGGGCGGCATATAAATATAATTAAAACAAAAAACAAAAAACCTAGAACTAAGGAGAAATTTTCTGACAGTGAAAACAGTTGATCAGTGGAACAACTTACCCGTCAGAAATTGTGAGTGCTCCTTCACTAAAGGTTTTCAAGAAAAGATTATACAACCATTTATCTAGAATAGTATAAGGTCTTTGGACTAGAAGATCTGTTTTTCTAAAATAGTCTATATTTCAGTAAATATTTCTAATGCTAAAAACTAAACAGATCCTTTGACAAAACATTAAGTGAGGATTAAATCTACCTGACATGGTTAGGGTTAAGCTTAGAGTTTCTTAAATTTTTGGTTATTCATATTTAACAATTTAATATATATTAGGTTAATGGAAGAATATAATATGAATATTGTTTTTTAGAATGTTGACTATTAGAATTTTAAGCTAATTTAAATGTTGGATATTCATTTAAACTAGAGAAAAGTTGTTGTATTGTACTATTATCTTTGTACTGAAAAAAGTTGGAGGTCACTTTTGTTTGATATTTGTTTGTATTTCTTTATCACTTTTTTTATCTGTCCCATTGTTCGCTCCCCTTTTCCCCCTTTATGTTAGTTTGCATTTTAATGTTTATGAAACATAATAAAGGTTTTTTGGATTAAAAAAGACAAAAATATTGTGGATATGATGTGCTACTGAAAGAGTGAACCATTTTCACTTTTAGAAGGTTTGTCACGGTTCTTGGAGAAAAAAGGCATTGTGAATTTCTTAGTTCTTCCACTATATTTTAGGTTTTCTCTCAAATCAGAAAGAACTACATGATACAAAGATAATACATGGTCTTTCTATTTCATCTTGAATTTGAAGTCTCTATCTGAGTAAGAAAATCAGGAGACAGGATCAATACTTGAGATCAGTTCATTCATCCAAGAGCCACTGAGTGAAAAACCAAAAATAAGCCCAGTTAGATTTAATAACTAGCCACTTTGTATTCAGGAAAGTCTGTATCCTTTTTCACATGTCACCAAATTAGGATTTTCAAAATCCTGATTACTAAAAACTATCAATTTATCTTTCCCTTTCCAATATACTGTAGTAACTAAGCTTAATTTGGGAGCGCTTTTCTTTCATTTTTCTATACCTTCAGTGAAAAATGAATTTAGAGGTGTGGGATTTCCTTAATACAGGGAAACCAAAGGGCTTCAGCAGAAGACACAAGAAGACAGAGAATGAGGAGATGTTTTAAAATGTAAAATGTTAAATAAAAATATATTTATTACTTTTGTGTATTCAATGTAGGCATGGGGAGAGAGTTTTGTGTGTAAAAGAATTTAGCCAGCAATATTATACACAGAGTTGAGTTGGAATAAAATTCATGGGCATTTTCCTGACAATTTATCAGATGAAATTTTCCAGATGTTGGTTTACATATAGAGAGAGCTACAGAAATTTACCTTCTGTTCTTCTAAATTTTATTCTATTGCATAAAAGTTCAAAGAGGGTAATTAAGCTCTGATTTATGATTATAAAACATGTTCCTGGTATGGCAGTGACAGAACTGAAGCTTAACAGGAGACATATACTGAGGAATGTAGGTAGGTAGGTAGGTAGGTAGGTAGGTAGGTACGGTAGGTAGGTAGGTAGGAAGGAAGGAAGGAAGGAAGGAAGGAAGGAAGGAAGGAAGGAAGGAAGGAAGGAATCAGAATACAATTTTCATGGAAACTATTTATCATAAAGGGAAAGTTTTCTTGTTGCTGTGTTGTGTTCTGTGATGGAAAATTTTCCTACCAAAAAAGTCATATGCTGAATGATTTGCAGGTTGGTAACACAAAAGATAGCAAGCATGAGAAGTCAGGTGGACACCTCACAATTAAAGCCATGCCTTCTTTTTTTCCCAATCTAGCAATGATTGCCACCATCCTGATTTCTATTTTAATTTTGGGAACAACCTTCTGCCACTGAAGCAGGCTTCAAAAATTCTGTCTGAAATCCAATGGCCTTTTGGAAATGCATCGGGAAGTGCTTCTTTAAATAATATCTGGAGAATAATTAAAAATGTGAATGGTGAGGACTCATTTGCTTTATTCAAAAGGACACTTCTCAAAAACCTTCCCTAGAGATAAAGCCTTTTTCTTTCCTTTTGAAATCTAGCTTTAGATGCCAACTGTGATCAACCAAATTTTTCCCAAAGGTAGACTTTAATCTTTAAATTGGTGGGGGGAAATGCACTTCCCGGAGCCATCTGTTTCAATTCTGTTTTTGACCTGTGTCAAATATGAAGTTCTACTTCTCCAGCTGAAATAAGTACTATTGTGATAGAGAAGGGGGATGGGGAGAGGGGGAGAGAGATGCCTTAATGGTTTATAGGAACTTTATTTGAAAGTTAAACATTTGGGAAGCAATTGTCCAACACAAACAAGATACTGATAACTACAAGAATACAGGTGGTCCTCAATTGAGGCCAAAATTTCACTTGTTAAGTGAGACATTTGTTCAGTTAAGCCCCATTTTACCACCTTTCTTACCACCTTTCTTGCCACAGTTGTTATGTGAATCACTGTCAGTGCCCCAATGAAACTCCCCATTTCATTCAGCACTCAGAAACAAAGTTCATCCAAGTAAGAATTTATTAGAGAAATCATACTGGCACATCTGGGAAAACCTGAACCAGAGAGTTCCAGATTTTCCCTTTGTAATTGAAAACCAAAACCACATCCCCTGCACTCACGAGTCCATCACATGGTCCAATCAGCCATTGTCCCAATGGAGACATTCCTCCAACCACTCCTTTCCAGGTGCAGGATGACTTGTCCTTGACAGTGCAAGAAAAATGTTGTTATGTCTAACCTTCCACCTCTCTATGAAATTCCCCTCCCAATTTCCCAGGCGCTAAGATGTGGCAGCATGGAAGCTTCTAAGTAAAATATGGCTTCCAAAGCTGACACACTGCAGTTGTTAAGTTAGTAACCCGGTTGTGAAGTGAATCTGGCTTCCCCATTGACTTTGCTTGCCAAAAGGTAGCAAAAAGGGATCACATGACCCTGGGACACAGCAACTGTCATAAATATGAGTCAGTTGTCAAGCATCTGAATTTTGATCACATGATCACGGGGATGCTGCAAAAGGTTATAACTGTAAAAAATGGTCATATGGCACACTTTTTAGTGCCAACTTTGAACGGTCACTAAACTAACTGTTGTAAGTCAAGGACTACCTGTACAGTAAAAATTGAAATTCTTCCTAATTACTGTTGATGAATAAATATAAAAATAGAAGGAATCAATTTATACAGAACCAGAACATTGGATCAGCAACAACTGACCAGGATTTGAGTAAACAATTTTCAACCCTGCAAGGAGATACTGAAGTATCTTTTAAAATTCATATTTAAACACGAATTTTCGGTATGCAAAGCACATGCTGTATTACTAAGCTAAACAACCTCCTCTCCATGTGGTAAACTCACCATAAAAAGTTCACCTAAGGTCAGTTCCACATTGTATCCTTATTACAGTACAATTATTGCCTCTCTAAAAGCAATATGTTTACTGACCCTGTAAATCCTGAACATTAGTTTCATCTTGAGAGCTTTGCACAAATATATGCTTGGATGCTGACTCCACTCAATGTCTAGGGGTGGGGTGGGATGATGTATCTTCTAATGGTTTCTTAAAAAGAGGGGTGGAAATATTTCTTAGAAATAGCAGGAATTCGCTTTCTCTCATTTTTTTAACATCTGTTTTGTTGCTTTTGAAAGGATCAGTTGGTGGTAGCCTGGACTTTATCATTTATCATGGTACTGGAGTGTGACACCATGGAGACATCCATCCAAACAGTTGGAAATATGTAGAAAAAACCTTCAAAGTAGTTACTATTTTGTAGGACAAAGGAATGAAAAAAGAATGGGAAAGAATGCATTTATTTTATATATGTATGTATGTATGTATGTATGTATGTATATATATGGTATTCAGCTTTGTTCGGGTATTTTCCCACGTCATTATAGTTGTGCTTTTAAAGTTGTAGTGACTTTAAAAGCACAACTATAATGACACGGGAAAATACCGGAACAAAGCTGAATACCATACATATAAATACCCACGAAAACTTAAGAAAACAAATGTGTGTGTGTGTGTGTGTGTGTGTGTGTGTAGGTCTTGGTGTATTCGGGTCTTGTCCCGTGTAAGATTGAGAATACCTTGGCGACGTTTCGATGAGATCCCACTCGCCATCTTCAGGCTGGTGTCTTCGGCTTTGTGCTTGTGCCAGCAAAGTGTGATCTGAGCTGCCTTCTCTCTATAAATACTGGAGGGGAGGTGTGGTGTGCTGGCTCTGCTGTAAGCAGGTTGGTTGGCTGTGTTGTTGGCTGTGTTGTTGCTTCTTGATTGGTTGATGGAGTTGATGTTTGCTGATTGGTTGGCTTTTTCATAAGAGGGAGGGAGTCGCATAAAGCTGTGCTTGGACTGACCATCATGCAAACATCTTGCATGGACTTGATTGGTTACTATGGGTGGGCAGTAAGGGGGCAATTGAGGGGAGTAGAACTTAGGGATTTTGGTGCACAATTCTCAGTTCTGGGTATGCAATACTACAATACAGTTGACCTCTGGTGAAAGGATTGTTTCTATTTAGAAGTTTAGGTTGTGGCAAGTCTGACAGCTTAATTAATATGCAATATCAGATTGTAAGGGAGTGGGAGACCTTAACTGGGAGCTACACTGGGCAATCCCAGCTCCTGGGTTGTTGTCATTCTAAATTTCAGCATAGGGCAACAAACCTGAAGAATGGGATCCTGTTTCTTCTGAAACAGATTTTCACAAGAAACATCTGGATACTGATGGAAACATGGGAAACTGATTCTACAACAAATCCATGGCTCCAACAACTACATATGTGACATTGGAAGTGGCATCAATTGCCCCAGTGACAACTGCCATTTTCTGACAGTAATGGCCTTCTGGAAGAATCATATCACAAATAGGGCAACTTTGTGGAAAAGAATTAATGGACACAAATTTAACCTCACAAATAAAGGACAAAGTAATATGACAACATGTTCTATAGACTGAATCTAAGATGCTCCCAGCCTTAAAATTGCTCTTGATTGATTTGGACTCATTCCTTAATAAACTGGAATGGCCCTGGATTATTCTAAGATAGTCTTGTTTATTCTCCCATATATAGGAACTCTTATGTAAATTAAATAATCCGGTTTTGATAGCTTCTGATGGAAACATCTGGTTCTTTTGAAGAACATTATTTGGGCTTCTTAATTTTGGGGCAAATGATGAATAACCAATATTTGTTATCCAGGGACTTTTCTATCTTCTAAATTCTGGTCAAGAACATGTTTGAGTGAACATTTGGCTCCTTAACAAGGTTACTAATCCTAGATCAAGACATGCAGGCAGGGTTTATCTAGAAAGTCTCCTAACTTGAAGAATTGGTAGAAAATGCTATGGAAAAAGAATACTGCATAGCTCACATACTATTTGTATTGAAGCCCCATGTTCAGTCCTTGTCTGATTGTGTTTATAAAGGACCTGTGAGTTTACAAAAGGTTTGTGCAAGTAAGAGGAAGTTAATACTAAATTAGAATTGTAAAGTAGAATTGATCTAGCATCTAGCATCTTCCATGATCTGTCTGTTTGTATGTACACAGTGCTCGCACCCATATCATATACAATTCTGTTTGTTTTACTTAACTTGCATACCAAGATTTGTCTGTATCTTTATCCCCTACCATCTCAACAATAAGCTTAACTTTTATAAACTTAACTCCTATGAAACTTTTATGCATTCCAAAATGGCATCTTGCTTTTCTTGTTTTTCTCCCCATAAATATAGAGAAACATTATTCTGCTTTCCATTTAGAGAATAATTTTAACTAGTTTTATAGTTCTGAGGGAAAGTGATAAAAATAATACTATCAATTATGAGCTAAATGGAGTTTTGCATGACCCCCTAAGGGTGACCATATGATGTACCAATCCTAGCATAGAAACCCTTGGGAATTCTTCAATTAAATTCTGAAGGTAAATTACCTTCGTAATTTCAAAAAATGCTCAGAACTCACCAATGTACCTTAGGCTTGTTTGCACATTATCTTACAGATAGGTATAATTCTGACTGTCTCCAGAGAAAACCTACTCCCCCATTCCACTCCTACATAACATTACTTCAGTATTCACAGGAACAGCTAAAACACTGAAAATGGTGTTACAATTCTTCGGACTATATCACAGAATGCACAATTATTTTCTGAGTTCCATCTTAAGTCAACCCTACAAGTTCACGATGCTGTATTGTTGTGCTTAATATGTAAAACAGCCATGGAATATTCATTATCCTTGAAATGCAAATGCCCTAGCTAGATATTGTTTTAATCCCTATATTTAATCTGCTCCATCCTATATTTGAGATAGCTGACAAAAATCATAAAATGATACTTAAAGCTACAGTTGATGAATCTAGCAAATAAGACCATTACAAGTTTTTTTTTAATTATTTCACCATTTCTCTGATAAGGTGACATATGCAGAGAAGGTGGGGGGAATCAGGCTTACTGGGAATGCAGTTTGAAAATCATTTATTCTGCACTTTTTATTCCATTAATCACTAGCAACATTTGGAAGTACAGACTGCAAGCAAACAAGTTGGTTTACTTTTCCTCATTTGAAGATTTCAATTCTGAAGTTTTCCTCCTTTCAGTTGACTTCCTACAGAAAGCATTCTTCTCTCCTACTTCTCCTTTTTCACATCATGAGAACAAAAAACCCACATATTCAGCCTTGAAACCTGGAGTGCCACTGGAGAAAAACAAAGAGTGAGCAATTCAGTCAAAGAAAAATCTTTATTAAATAGTCTTGTAGAAATAAAGACATGGTAACTTGCATTCACAGATAATTGATGCTGTTTTGGGTGACTCAGTTGTCCTTGGGTAAGGAAAGATCAGGGAAAGCTTTCAGGGCTATTGAGAGGATTACACTAAATTGAGATGCTTTCCAATGCCTGAAGGTTATATGGGTATAAATGGGGAAGAACAAGATTTAACTCAGAGGTGGGATTCTACCAGTTTGGCCCAGTTCTACCGAATGGGTAGCTCTGAAGATCAGCTGAGAGGGAACCGGTTTGCTCTGACAATCTTCTGCTCTTCTGTTTGTCCCACCTGCCCACCCAGGCTCTATGCTGTCCTTTATTTCCTGCTTTTTCAACCTCAGCTGCTTTGTGTGGCACAGCTGCTTGCTGTTTGCAGGAGAAGATGATTTGCAATGCCACAAAGTGCACATCACCGAACTGGTTATTACACCAGTTGAATCCCACCCCTGCTTTAACTTCATCCTGACAAGACTGAGGGGCTCTGGGAGCAATTATGGATGTGATTCAAAATGTTGCTTGTCATCTTTAAGGATACATATTGCATGGAGGAAGGATTCTTGTGTGACCATCCCTGGTGGTTTCTACTCATCCCGCCAGATCTGACAATATGGACTTGCCCTAATTCCTCTCAGTGAAGCAATGTCATTTGGTGGCTTCTAGAAAGCAGGGTTAGGGGTTTTTTTCCCCATCATAATGCCTGGTTTATCAATAATCTACTCTGGGGAATTTGGACAGTTCCAACACTATTTGCATTTTAGAAGGCCATAAAGACTTTTCACCCAGGCATTAGGGCCACAATGTCAATAGAGCCTGGCTTTCAATGTTAGCATGGAGATTTTCATAGTAATCTCTACTTGTTCTTTTTAACTAATTTTGATTGTGCATTGCACTTTTATTGCCTACTTGCTGCCCAGAGTTTTATTAGTTATATTTATTAAAATCTCTCTCAATCTACCTGTCTGTCTGTCTGTCTGTCTGTCTCTCTCTCTCTCTCTCTCTCTCTCTCTGTGTCCCCAAATTAAACATGAATAAAAGATAAAAACAAAAGATAGGAATTGAGGGCACAATATAAAACAGGTAGAAGATCATTAAAGAGAGAAACTCGCTGGAATTAAGGATATTTTTTTTAAAAAAAATGAGAATAATTAGTCAATGGCTTAGCTTGTAGGGTGGTCCATCACTGGAGGTTTTCAAAAAAAGATTGGACATCATGTCCAGAATAGTATAAGAACTCCTGCCTTGGGCAAGAGATTATACTAAAGGATCTCCAAGATTCCTTCTAGTTCTGTGATTCTGTGAAGTAAAGACTAAAGAGGAAGGGCATGATTATACTGCCTGCTTATTCTGAAAGTTGCAGTTTGACCACACATCTGGAGGGGACCAAATTGGTTTGTTGATATGACTCTGGCAACTTGTTATAAATATCACAAGGGCCATACAAATACACTTGCTCTTTCATACCACACTCTGTCTCAATTCAGAATTGATCACCCTATAAATTATCTGCAATATTTCAGGCTACAAGTGGATGGTAAGAGTTAAGCTGAGAGCAAGGGGTTCTCGGGGCTGAGTATCCATGAATTGTAAAAAGCCCATTGATATTCTTACCTTGCTATGCTGTGTCATGTATCTAAATGCCCCTGGCTGAGTTCAAGCATTGCAAGTGAGCCTAGTTGTGCTGAGTCAAACATCTGGAGATTTCTTCTGAGAGAGCTTGCCAGCAGCTTACATATTTAAGTACCTCCCTCACAGGAAACT
This sequence comes from Naja naja, assembly GCA_009733165.1. Taxonomy (NCBI): domain Eukaryota; kingdom Metazoa; phylum Chordata; class Lepidosauria; order Squamata; family Elapidae; genus Naja; species Naja naja. The sequence goes on along the minus strand of CM019150.1, from coordinate 199,966,767 downwards.
TTCTGATTCTGTGCTTGTCTAGGCATTTTTTTTAATGGACTGAAACATTTGATGCTAACAGCATCAGGAAGATATATACTACAATACAGTGGAAGCAAGTACTATAATTATATTGCAGAAACTAGATCTATATTCTTTGGGCTAATAGTTGATGACTGGTTAACAATATCTAAAACTGTAATAAATATATGTATGCATTGGCATATAAGCATTTGTTTCCCTATTATACTAATCTTTATCTGGCCTTTCCCCCACATACGTACTTATTTATTTGTTTGTTTGTTTGACTTGTATGCTGCCCACTCTCCAAAGGGACTCGGGATGGCAAACAACTAAAAAACCAACAATACATAATTCCCTAAAAATGACATTAAACATTACAAGTCAAATAGAACTAAAACCCACCAATCCTAATTAAAAATTTAAAAAAACCCTCGGAGGTCAGCACAACCCAGCCTTTTCAAAGAGCCAAGTTTTTAAATCATGGTGGAAGGTGCGGAGGTCAGGGGCCAAACGGAGTCCCAGAGGTAGTTGGTTCCATAGGGCAGGGGCCACCACAGAGTAGTCCCTCCCCCGGGTCCCCACCAGGCAACATTGAGTCGCAGTGGCACCCTGAGGAGCCCTGTCTGTGGGCCCACACAGGGCTGTTGGTTTGATGCTGGAAGGAGACACTCGAAGATATCCTGGACCCATGCCATGAAGGACTTTGAATGTCAACACCAAACCTTGAACTCACCCGAGGACAACGGAACCAATGCAGGCGCGCAGAGGGTGTAATATGGGAGTATCGGGAGCTCCCATCACAACCCGTGCGGCTGCATTCTGCACCAGCTGAAGCCTCTGGATGGATGGTGTGCAAGGGCAATCCTAAATAGAGAGCATTACAGTAGTCAAGTTGAGAGGTGACAAGTGCATGAGTGATCGTGCAGGGCATCTTGGTCCAGATATGGGCATAACTGGCAAACCAGCCAGACCTGGGCAAAGGCCCCCTGGCTGCAGCTCCCACCTGCTCCTCCAACCTGAGCTGCGAGTCCAAGAGAACCCCCAGGTTCCGTGCCCTGTCCATGGGGGGTAACACCTCTCCCCCATGACCAAAGATGGAATATCTTGACTGGACCAAGATGTCGGTATGCACAACCATTCCATCTTGGCCAGATTGAGCCGAAGCATGTTTCTGTTCATCCAGATCTGTACTGCATCCAAACAACAGGATATCACGGAGAGGGCATCACTGATGTGGTTTGGGGTGGAGATGTACAACTGTGTATCATCAGCATACTGATGATACTTCACCCCAAAGCCATGGATGATCTCACCCAGTGGCTTCATATAGATGTTGAACAGAAGGGGCAAGAGAACCAACCCCTGAGGGACCATAAGGGAGGGCCCTCAGAGTCGACCTCTGCTCCCCTGCCAGCACCAATTGCAAGCACCCCGAGAGGTAGGAGGAGAACCACTGCAGAACAGTGCCCCCCACTCCCAACCCCCCAAGACGCCACAACAGGATACCATGGTCGATGGTATCGAAAGCCGCTGAGAGGTCTAACAGGACCAGGACAGAGGAAAAACCCCTGTCCTGTGCCCTCCAGTGATCATCAACCAGCGCGACCAATGCCGTCTCTGTGCTATACCCAGGTCGGAAGCTCTTATTGTCTTCATCCTCTTATTATTATTATGGAACATAGGAAGCAGAAGCATCAGGTATATAACCTTGCATTGCACAAAATAAAGATGGAAAATAATAAGAACCATGAAATTGTTTTTGAAAAGCTTTACATTTTTGGAAACAAGATGACTCTATAATCAAAAAGGAGGAGGAGGAGGAGGAGGAGGAGGAGGAGGAGGAGGAGGAGGAAGAAGAAGAAGAAGAAGAAGAAGAAGAAGAAGAAGAAGAAGAAGAAGAAGAAGAAGAAGAAGAAGAAGAAGAAGAAGATCCTCTCCAAATCAATCAGGAGATACCCAAAAGGATACTTCTCCTAAAATATTAGGCACCCTACTAATATAATAGATGGAGAAAGGAAGATAAACTATGCTGTCCTTCCTTTCCCTTTCCTATTTTCTTTCTTCATTTAGCTCTTCTGTTTATTGCAGATGCTAGAATTAAGGATACCTAAATTGAGGGAAACTGTAATCATTTGCCATGACTTTTTTCAGCACAGAGGGTATAGGAAATGGGAACAACCTGTAATAATATAAACATTCAGAAGCCTCCCCTCACTTCATCTTAATCTATTTAGTTTAGAAACATCACAAAAATAAATTCTGAATACTAAAGACTTTGATATTAAGCCTAAGAATGTAGAACTATACATCATTTTGCAGGATGAGAAAATATTTGGGAAATTAGAATCAGAATCTAGCAGTGTTTTATTGAGATAAAGTTAGTATTCCTACACATACTATTTACAAATCTCAATCTTCCAGATAACCATTTACAATGATCTGTGGTATGCATACTGTATACATATTTCCACTCTGTCACATTTATTCTTTTTATTAAGACTGTGCATACCTCCAGAACAATGCTTCCCAAAATTTATCTTCATCTTTCTTGATACAGCACCATCTGCCTTGCTTTCCCGATATATTCTTGGACTCCTGCAGAGGAGATTAAGTGAGGTAGAGACCACAACCAATTTAAAGCCTTTTCCAACAATATGTACTGTACTGATAGCATCATGAATTTCAAAAGATTTACTCTTTGCCCAAATATTCTGCAGGGAGATAAAAAGATCTTCTATAAGAAACAGAAAAAATAATAATATTACAACATAGAACATAGAATAACTGAGCTGGAAGGGACCTTGGAGGTCATCTAGTCCAACTCCCTGCTCAAGCAGGAGAGTCTATACCATTTCTGACAAGTGTCTATTCAGTCTCTTCTTGAAAGCCTCCAGTGATTATAGGAAATATTCTAATATGCATAATTTACTACATAGTTCCAAACGTTTCTTACAAAGATCTTCCAAATATGTTAGTAAAGGAAATAAACAATGGTGGATAAGAACCAGTTAGTGTCCTGGATTATCATTTGCTTAATTAAGTTATCTTCATAGATATCTTAGATCATGAAGGTCCACAGGAGAAACAATTGGGGAGGGGGGAATAACACATGCATCATTGACATCACACAAGTAACAAAAATGACTAATCTATACAATGGTATCATAACTCAATTGTTCTGATACCATTGTGCCTGGCTACATATATTTCTGTTAAGGATGTGTGAATGTACTGAGATTCCAGCATTTCTGTATTCCACCTTTCTATTCAGTGATAATCAAATACTTTTATGCATATGCATGCATCTGTGTGTCTCACCCTGAGATACTAGCCAATTCTTGCTAGTACCAAAAATAAACAAATAAATAACACAACAACAGCCCCATAATAGTGCAATGGCACCAATGGGCAATTTAACACAAACCACATAACCACCATTATGTCAGAGATTATGTCATCACCCACAATGATGTGTTCACCTAATCTGCCTAGGAGAATATCAGGTCATCAAAGTTTTACAAAACAACTTACAAAGCAAACCAATCATCTTCTAGGCACAAGGCTCTGTCAGGATTCCAGCAATTAACCCCATTTAAATCATGAGTCTCAAGCCAAACTTCAAAATGATTTATTGGGAGTTAAAAAGTCTGGCACTACCTGGGTGTAGCTGACTCTGAGACACATAATTCATTGTCACCCTTAACTCTGGTTTTCCCCCACCCCCTGGGTGTATCGTAATTCATATTCTCCAATGGGACACATCCATAGCCAAGAGTCATCAATCATGCTCTCCAGTTACAATTTTGCATGGCAGAAACTTCAGTCTCCTAGTTACTATCTTTGAAAAACATTTATGGAATGCACTTTTGATTTGCAAGCTGCCACTGCTTCCCCCTCCCTTTCTGTTGGCAACTCTAAAAAGTCCATAGAAATATTTTATGAGTTGACAGGCTCTACAAAAACTCCAGGGTGTCAGCTAATGAAGGTAAACATTTACATGTTGTGTCAGGGCCAAACAATTTTGGGGCACAGAGAGCAGGGATTATAACAGAAATGGCTCAATTCTTGGTTCTACCTGATGGCACTGCTTAATAGACAGGACCTGAATCATCCTCACCCTGACAGATAAATGAGTAGGTGGAAACAATGGAGAAAGGTGATCCAACAATAACATATTCAAAAGTTAGTAAGGAATCCAGCCCTCTCAATTCCTGGCAAATAGGTGAGGAAGAAATGGAGGTAGTCAGATTTTATTTTCCTGGGCTCCAAGATCACCGCAGATGGGGACTACAGCCAAGAAATTAAAAGACACTTGTTCTTGGGGAGGAAAGCTATGGCAAATCTAGATGGCATACTAGAGACATCACCCTGCCAACAAAAGTGTGTATAGTCAAGGCTATGGTTTTCCTAGTAGCAATGTATGGCTGTGAAAGGCTGAACACCAAAGAATTGAGTCCTGAACTATGGTTCTGGAGAAGACTCTTGAGAGTCCCTTGGACTTCAAGGCAATCAAACTGGTCAGTCCTAGAGGAGATCAACCCTGACTGCTCTTTAGAAGGCCAGATCCTGCAGATGAAACTCAAATACTTTGGTCACCTAATGAGAAGGAAGGACTCCCTGGAGAAGAGCCTAATGCTGGGAACAGTTGAGGGCAATAGAAGAAGGGGACGACAGAGAATGAGATGGCTGGATGGAGTCACTGAAACAGATGCCATGAGCTTAAATGGACTCCAGGGGATGGTAGAGGACAGGAAGGCCTGGAGGAAAATTGTCCATGGGGTCGCAATATGTCAGACACAACTTCACGACTAATAAAAACAACATTAGAATTAAGAAAATTATGGACTGTACTGAAATTAGCAAATTGACATTTGCAATTAGAGAATAAGAAGATAAACAATTTTATAGGATATGGGATTTGTTTTATCAATGGTTGGATAAAAAGACTTGGTAATGTAATAGATTAAATAATTTTGTAATAGAAATTTAATAGATTGATATAAAATATAATATAGACATATATAACCATTGGATAAAAGTGTAATAGAAACTTTATAACAAAATTGAGAATATCTTGTATAAATGATGGAATAAATAGTTTAGTCATGAATGATTAATAACTAATAAATATATAAGCATATTTTAGATTGACAATATGAGAATTTTTTACAAACTGTGAGTGATGACTATGAAAGGGTAACACAAAAGATCTGTAACTAACTGTCACACTGTATGTAGATAAAATGGAGGATGGTTTTATGTTTTTTATGTTTTGTCTGTATTTGTCTGTTTTAAAAAAATCTATAAAAAAACCAATGTTAGTAAGGAATTTAAGAATAGTAACTAGCACCTTGAATTGTACCTGGAAGCCTACAGGGCCAGTGCAACTAATGGAACACTGGTATTATATGCATTCCAAACCAACTGCACCTTCTAAGTGGTGTTCAAGGAAAAAAACCCATTGTAGTTCTCTAAGGACAATGAACCTATGACTAGAATCAGTTGGTTCAAAATGTACAGCAAGAAATTACAAAACATTGCACCCTTCTTAAGAAAAATATATTCAGACCCAGAATTTTCTTCCCATTGAATTTGTACAAGAGAAGGATGGCAGATTTTTCTGGTGTGGATCTCCACCCATATGATCTTCTTCTAGGCATATGATGCAATGTAGAACATAGAAGAAGAGTAACAAAAGATGCACAGAATAAAATAATGTGAGCCAAATATTGTGACAAGTGTTGTTAATCTGACTCTTGCAAACAAATCATCTTCTATGCACAAGACTCTACATAAGCTCCCGGGTGTTAGCTAATGAAGGCAAATATTTGCATGTTGTATAATGAGCCCAGAGCTGTCCACTTTCTCCTAAACAAGAATTTCAGTCTGTTGAGTACTTGAAACAACTTGTGCAGTGATCTACATGCATACTAATATATGCACCAGACATTGGTTGTTGTGTCAACTTTTTTAAATTGTGGAAGGCTAAATATAGGTAAGCACTTAACTATCAAGTACCAGTTCTCCAAAGTGATATAAATCCCACCAACATCACTTAAAATAAAACCAGGAAGAAAATCATTAGGCAACCATAGAATAAAATGCCAGCTTTATCTTAATGTTGAAAAGGTGCTACAGGACTTCCAGTTTGGGACTCTTTGGAGACAGACCGAAATCCACAACTGTGCACAGTTTCAATCAGTGCTCACTGCCGGAGCGCCCCGAGCTGGCTGGCTTTGGGGCTAAGCCACCCCGTAGATGTGGTGAAGATGGGGGAGACTGCTAGCAGGGTCAAGGAGAGCTGCATCTCTCCTCCCCAGCTGGCTTTTACTCCCTTTCCCAAAGGCGGCTGCAGCAGTGGTCAGAAATGGACACCTCAAAGAAGAACCCAACTGGACAAGATCATGCAGAAGGAAGTTGGAAAGATAAAGTTTGACTGACCGGGTTGAAAAGAGAAAACACCCATTTAAGGTACCTGGAAAAGACTTTTAAAGCAGTGAAAGGAAAGTGAAAGGAAAAAGAATTGTTTTTCTTCCTCTTTAAAATTGACAGTTCTAATAGACCCTAAACGTTAAGAAGAAGAGATTTGAATAAGAATTGATATTAATCTTCTTTGACATCAATAGGCTATTCTTAGCTGAAAATAAAGCGTCAAAGAGATAAAGATTTCTGAATAATCAAAAAGCCTTTTATAAAAGAGAAAGAAAGCAGAGGAGGAAAACAAAAAGAGGGTGGAATCTGGAAAAATGGAGGATACCACCTGGAGCTAAAAAGTATTGAGAGTGGAAATTTAACAAGACTTGAAAAGGATACATCCTAGCTGCAATCCTGTTACAAGATAACAAAACCCATCGAAAGAGAAAGCAAGAAAAGAAGCAAGAAACAACCATAGACTATTGTATGATTCCTGGAATTTTGACAGTGGATCCTAGTGAAATGGGCTAAAATTAATTGGGGGTTGTTTAAAAAAAACTTTTCAAAATGCCATCACTCCTTGAAGAACTAAAAATGATACTTAAAGAACATAAAGAAGAAGCACAAATGAAAGGAGAGACTTTTTGCCCTGCATTCCAATTTATTGAAATGGAGATTTTGAAATTTCAAAAAACAACAAAAAACATTTGCTGAACAAGAAGGGTGGGATGAAGAAGAAGCCATCTTTAATGACCAAGCAGTTTTAAGCATGGTAAAAAAGAAAGGGGAAAGGAGTCAAAAGTTAAGATCTGAAGCAACAAAAAAAGTGCAATTTGAAAAGTAACTATAACAGTAGAAAGAAGCAGAAGGGGGATCTCAGAAGGAGGATTTGGGCAGAAAAGGGAACAAAAAAAAAAGAGGGAGAAGAAGAGGGGGGATGGAAAAGAAAAGAAGCTATAAAGGATTGGAAGAGGATAGAAAGAGACAGGAAAAGCGTACAAGGATTAAAGGGATAAATTTATTTAAGAGACACAGAGACAGTGGCTAGAAGTTTAATTTAAAAAGAGAATTCTGCAAAGGTACATGAGATAATATTGCTATATTGTTAGAAAATGTGTTAGATGATGAAAGTGATGTGTAATGGAATATTCTTTCTTAGTAATTAAATGATGTAAAGAGGATAAGAGAATAAGGTTCTTAATAATTTAAAAATTTAAAAGAAACATGAAAGGCTTTAATGCTGTTTTTTTAAATATAGTAATAAGTTAATATGAAATACAGATGATAAAAATGAATGATAATTGATGTTATTTGCTAATAAGATGGATATTAATATCAAAGGTGGAGCTGAATTTGAAATAGAAATACGTATTTTATGTATATGTATATCTTCTTTTTTGTTTCTCGTTAAAGAATTTAATGTGTATTCGTAAGGGAATGTACCAAGCAGAATTCGGTTGATAGCTATGTTAGAAAATGAATGTCATATTTGTGAAGGTATACTTTATTTATTTATTTATTTATTTATTATTTGAACTTATATGCCGCCCCATCTCGAAGACTCGGGAAACACAACTAAAACAAGAAACAATAAATACATTAAAAACAATTAAATTAAGTTATAAGTCCAAACATTTATAAAACCATTAAAACCAACCCTCCCCAGAGGGTTCACAGCCCGGGTTGGTCAAATAACCAGGTCTTTAACTCACGCGAAAGGTGCGGAGGTCAGGGGCCAGGCGGGCTCCAAAGGCAGTTGATTCCAAGGTCAGGGGCGACAGAAAAGGCTCATCGTCGGGAACCGCCAGCCGCATTGACCCACGGGACCCGAGGAGTCCTTGCCTATGGGCTCGCACAGAGGCGTCGGTATTCGACATTGGAAGAAGATGCTCCCTTAAATATTGAGGACCCATGTCGTGAAGGACTTTGTATGTTAGCACCAAAACCTTGAATCCACCGGAGCGCAACGGCAACCAATGCAGGCCGCGGGAGGGGGCATGGGAGAACGGGTAACTCCCATCACCACCAGCGCCGCATTTCTGCACCAGCTGCAATCTCTGGATGGTATGCAAGGGCAGTCCCAAATAGAGAGCGTTGCAGTAGTCGAGCCTAGAGGTAACAAGGGCATGAGTGACCGTCGCGCGGGCATCCCGGTCCAGAAAAGGCGAGTTGTCGAACAAAGGAGCTGGGCAAAGGCCCCTGGCAGCGGCCCCCACCTGTTCCTCCAACGGAGCTGTACATCCAGGAGGACCCCAGATTCTGCGCCCTATCCACAGGGGCAACACCTCTCCTATGGCCAAAGATGGATAGTCTTGACTGGGCGGGACGCCGGTATGCACAGCCACTCAGTCTTGGCGGGTTGAGTCGAAGCATGTTCCCGCTCATCCAGTTCCGTGCGCATCCAAACACCGGGTCATCAGGAGAGGGCATCACTGATCTGGTCTGGGGTGAAATGTACAGCTGAGTATCATCAGCGTACTGATGGAATTTCACCCCAAAACCACGGATGATCTCACCCAGCGCTTCATGTAGATGTTAAACAAAGGGGAAAGGACCGACCCTGAGGGACCCCACAAGAGAGCACCCTAGGGGCGACCTGACCCCCGCCAACACCGATGCGACCGCCCAAGAGGTAGGAGGAGAACCACCGAAGAACGGTGCCCCCACTCCCAGCCCCTCAAGGCGGCAAAAGGATACCATGGTCGATGGTATCGAAAGCCGCTGAGAGGTCTAATAGGACCAGGACAGAGGAAAAACCCTATCCCGAGCCCTCCAGAGATCATCCATCATCAGCGACCAATGCCGTCTCCGTGCTGTACCGGGTGGAAGCCCGATTGATCTGGATCTAGGTAGTCCGCTTCATCCAGGAAAAGCGGAACCTGCTGAGCCACCACACTCTCAACAACCTTCACCAAAAATGAAGGTTGGAGACTGGAGAAAGTTGTCTAACACAGTGGGGTCCAGGGCAGGCTTCTTCAGGAGGGGCCTCACCACCGCCTCTTTCAAGGCGGCGGGAAAGACACCCTCCCTTAAGGAAGCGTTGATAACTGCCCGGAGCCAACCAGGTGGCCTCCCTGGCGGCATAAGCCAGCCAGGAGGGACACGGTCCAACAAACATGTGGTGGAACTCATTCGCATAATCCTGTCCACTTCATCCTCGGAAACTGGATCGAACTCATCCCAGATAACAATAGCCAGACTCCTGCACCCCTTCCTCAGACCACTGCAAATCGGAGGATAACCCGTCCCAATCGAGCAATCTTATCCGACAGATATTGAACAAATTCCTCAGCCTTACCCGCGGGTCCGATCCCCCTCTAAGCGAAGGAGGGCGAAAACCCAAACAGGGCGGCAGGCGATCTCTGGGGCGCTATGAGAGAGGAGAATAAGATCTTCTGCCTCTCTCTCATAGCTACCAGGTAAGTCCTAATAAAGGCTCTTAGCTGGGCTCGGTCGGATTGGGAGGGTAGACCTCCCCTGCTCTCTAAACCCCTTGACGGCGCTTCATCCCGGAGCTCCTCAGTATACCAAGGAGCAAACTGGGATCCACGGCACAGGGGCATGGGGACAACCCTGTCGAGGCTTCGGCGCAGCCGTTGCCAGGCTATTGCCAGATCCTCGGCAGAGCTGTGGGCAAGGGAAGAAGGAAAAAACCCCAGTTCTGCCTGGAACCTCTCAGGGTCCATCAGGCCTGGGGCGGAACCATCTGAGTGGCTCCTCATCCCAGCAGTGGGGGCGGCCTGTTGGAAGACCAGCCATAGGAGATAGTGATCAGACCATGGAACAGGCAAAGTCGTAATAGTGACCTGCCCTCTGTCCTCCGCCACTGTTCAGAGACAAAAACTAAGGTCAAGAGTATTTCCCCTCCATGAGTAGGGCCTTGGATCAATTGGGTCAGGCCCATGGCCTCCATAGAAGCCATGAATTCCTGGGCCAAACCCGACCCCCAGGGAAGGCAAGTTGAAGTCCCCAGGACCATAAGGTCCGGGAGCTCCACCGCCACCCGGAGAGGAGATCGAGAAGCCCAGGCAGGGCCGCTGCCACAGCTGGGGAAAGGTATGCTAGCAGCAAGCCCACCCGCCCATTAGGCCCCATCTCAGGAGGAGGATCTCACTCCCGCCTATCTCTGCAACAGAGACCTCCCTGGAAACAAGATCTCCTGAATAACCACGCCACCCCACCACTACCCTGGGCCCGTGGCGGTGCAAAACCGAAAACCTGGTGGGCATAAATCAACCAGAGGACACCCCCTCTGGGCCCAACCAGGTCTCAGTGATGCAGAGCCAGGTCAGCAAGCCTCCTCCTCAATGGTCTCCCGGAGGAGGAGGACTTATTAGCCACAGACCTGGCATTAAAATACACCAACCTAAGCCCAGGGATCCTAGTTCCATTGCCCCTTGGGAGGAGGCCATAGGGTCGGCCGGCCTTAAATGTGGTCTTCCCCTAACCTGATATGGCCCTATGCCTGCATCGTCCTCTTCCAATCCCCACCACCCTGGGAATGCAGCCCCCCACCCGGGCCCGACCCCAACCCCCACACACTTTAAATGTTAAATAATAATTGAATAAATAATAGTTAAAAGATATAAAGGTGTTATAACTCCAGCCTTAGCAATTACAGGCCAAAATATGTACAAGGAAAAAAAGAGTATGAAATTGTAAACATGACAGATGAAAGTGTAAAAATATTAAATGGAAAGATATTGAAAATTAGAAAAAGAAATGTAATTGAAATTAGAAAGGAATGGAATAATTAAAAATAAGATTATAGAAAGTAGAGAAAGGGAAAAGCTATGGAAAAATATCATGAAAATGGATACAAGATATGGATTAGAATACATAAGATGAATATGTAATTGAATTTATGTCTGTAAGGAGAAGTAACAACCCTGGAGCACACTGTTCTCAAAAAAGATGTTTTATGTTCTTTATGTATTTGTTTGTCTATGTTTGTCTTAAAAATAAAAAAATATTAAAAAAGAAAAAAGAAAAGGTGCTACAGTTCTCCAAGAAATAACCCCAGAAAGCCTGCCCTTTAACTGAGAAAAGGGTGGGGAGCTATGATATTTTCAGGTTGGGAAAAACAAATCTTTGATAGGACTGGTTTGACAAGCTGCTAAAATACTTTCTGTTGCTCTTGCTGCCATTTAAGTATCCGAGCTGAAATTAAACTACAGACTGGATGTTAGACCCACAATTGTGAGATGATAGCAGTGAATCTATGATGATGGTGTTTTCTAAATAAACTTTGTCTGCACATTTAATAATATTTTCCTTTGCATCGTTCTCCAGCTCTTGCATGAACTGCACTGCTACCAGTGCATTTCCAAATGCAATTTAAGGTGCTAGTGGCTATCTTTAAAGCCCTACCTGGCTTGGGACCAGGATACCTGAGGGACTGCCTTTTTCCAAGAGTCTGTCCAACCAGGAAGAACAGAATGGGCATGTTGCATATATTGTCAGCCAAAGAGTGTTGGCTGGTGGTAGGGAATAGAAGATGAGCTTTTTCCTGCAGTGGTCCCTGCTCTGTGGAACATCCTCCCATTGAAGATCAAAATATCTCTCAACCTTGTTAGTCTTTCATAAGGCCCTAAAAACTAGGCTATATTCCTGGGACTATTCCTGCGGTGCTAAATGTTTAAAGGCCTTGTTCCTGGCTACATTGCAAGTCATTCCAGTAGAGCCAGCTGAACTCAGAAAGAGAGCAAATTGGAACTCTGTTTTCATCTAATGATTGTGCAAAACTGTACCTCTCCATTTTATTAGACCTAACATGATTATGTTCTCCATAATTGGTTTGATCTTATCCTGCAGTAATAGGACACCCGTTAAACTACATGTATTTAAGATGAGCTTTACATGTGTAAACACAGGTCCTTCTAACTATACTGGGCTGCAAATTCAGTGTCTATTTCAGAACCTAAATAAATTCTGAATCAGAAATCTGACATCAAACTCAGTTTCTTTCTTTAGTAAAAAGATGTCAAACAATACATTTTTTCATACCCACACATACACATATACACACACATATTTTAAGAGTTGAAATTTGCTCCTAAAGATAGCCTGGAATTGAAATAAAAACTGTAATGATAATATAATATTGATGCAATATGATATAGAATATTGATTAGAATATAATATGAATGCAAATGTAAGAGGAAAGGTTTATAAATACTGCACACATGACATATGTACCAAGCTGACACACTGTATAATTGAAAGAAGGTTTTATTTGTTGTTTTGTTTGGCATAAAAATAAAAAAATTCAAACAAACACACACACATATATATATTTTATATACATAAAAGTTGAAACTAATACAAACTAAAATTAGAGAAAGAAAATAGAATGAAAAGACAGAAGAAAAAGAAAGAAGAAAAAGAAAAGGTTGAATGCAATAAATAAAAAAATATAAGGAAGAGACCTTTAACCTTCATAAACAAATTTAACTCTTTATCCCCAAGAGGTTAAGCAAATATCTTTTCATTCCATATCCCAACCCTCAGCAAATCTATAAAGCATCTACTTTTCAATCTTTGTGTCCTGTTCTGAAGGAGGACATCTTTCAAAAAAATTATTTACCTAATATGTAGAGTCTGTACACAGAAAGGCATTATTTTGTAATATGGTTTCAGAAATTTGTATTTTCTTGATGCACAGCATTAAAAGAAAAAAGAATCAAACCCTTATCATAAATGTTTAGTATAGGAAATTCTACTGAGGTCTCTGCTGGAACTAAAAACAAACCTAATCTAATATAGGGTGATATTTTCTTATGATAGTCTCATGAAACTCATCAAGTATTCTTAATGTCTTTGTCCACAAGATATTATATTGTCCATCACCAGAATCTGATATTGTAGAAGGAAAAGATTTGCAATAATAAGAAAGAGAATCTAAACTCTGATTTCATCTGATTCCTCACCCTTAGAACCATGAAGAAGAAATAGCATTATTACTCTGAGAACCAATCATCCATCTTTCCTCTTAAGATGGCTTAACACAGCTTGGTGTGTTACAGATTGGACTTCAAGGAGTTTTATCATTGCCCAATATTATCCACTGCCACCTGCTCTTGATTAAACCTAATTATCCGATTACTCTCTCTACTGTCAATGGTATTTCACAGACACTTATCACCCTGGTAAGCTAACTGTCAAGACAGCATGATAAACAAGCCATCGTTCTAATGACTACCATGACAAATCTCACATCCTTACTGATCAGAAGAGGTTAAGCAGAAATTCCTTCAATGCTCCCAAAATGAAGCCACTGGTCTACCTGAGAAATGACTATCTTTGTTATAAACAAGCAGTCCATCACAGCAAGTTCTAGGAATTATTTCACAAGTTAAACTTGAAAATTTAAGCATATTCTCACAAGCTTTTATCCTGAGGCCGATAAAGGATTATTTCAACTGTAAATAGGTTTCTGGTTTATTATTATTCTTTTCCCCTCAAAATTACCCATGGATGGAGAGAGAAATGAAATTCAATGGTTTTCTCATGATTGTTTCATTTTAGACAATAGAATCATAGAACCATACTTTTTATGTCCCCTTTAATAAAATTCTCAGTATGTTTGGCAACTCTCATACAAATCTGTTAATTGCAAACTTACTGTATGCATAGAACTTTAAACAGCTAAGAAACTGTTCTAAGCTATTTTCTTTATTATATAAATAAAACTTAGGAGGTTTTTTTTTTTTAAAAAAAGTGGTGTTCCTGCCCTATTTTAAATATCTAAAAATTCAGTGTCCACCACTATAATTTAAACTGAATCAATCGGAAAGAAAACAGTTTCCACTTGTAATACTGAGTTTTACTTGAATGTTTACATGAATGTTTTATTCTTTATTATACACTCAGTATATGTTATATATGAAAAAGAATCCAGCATCTAAAATGATATACTGAATTCCATTTAATGTCAGCCTCGGATCCATCTTCAGATGGATTCCAGGCTGCCAAGCATGAGGTGGGCAAGTTGTGGGAACGGGAGAGTAGTGAAGGGAGTACAGCCACAACATTCTTTTGTCAGTGGTCAAGGACAAGCGGCTGGCACCTGGAGGGGAGTGACAGGAATTTGACAGTAGTTGAGACAGGAGATTGATTGGGCAATGTGACCTGAGACTCATTAAAGTGGGTAGGGGGTGTGAGTTTTAGAGTGGAGGGGGGAAATGCAGGAATTCAGATTCAGGTTTTCTCCAGATGTGCCAACATGACTACTCTAATAAATTCTTACTTTGATGGACTTTGTCTTGGAGTTATGGATTGTTTTGAGAGTTTACTTGCAACGCTGACATTTAACAGATCTGAATGATGAATTCAAAGCAAACATGAATAATGAGTATCATACTATAAAATATGCTTGGATAATTAAATGTCTAGATAATTCTGTGCTAGCAACTTGACTGGATGAGGAGTGAATTGACTGGAGAAATTTAGAGTAATTTATTAGAAAGAAAAAAGTTACGGAGCATCATCAGGAAGTCAGAAAGCTAATGAACAGTTAATTAAGTTTGGTCGTCTATAAAAGCACATGTTTTTTTTAAATTAAAAGGGCTATTCTTATCAAAATATTAGCAAGTCTTGAAAAGTAAACAATGGATCAAAATCTCAATTAAATGATACACTATACATTTTTGTTCTCTAATGAAACAGCAATTCCTAGTATTTGAACAGGGGAAAACACAATATAATAGCATTCTATTTTATAACATATACTAATAAATTATTATCCTTATTGGCTGAACTACCCCAAGAAATCCAAAGGGAATTCTTTCTTCTTTCTCCAGGTTATTTCATTGCCCAGCTGTGCCAAGATGAAATAGAAAGCTAATTAATCAATAATAAATCCAATAGCTTGTAAATGTCCAATAAAAAAAATGAAATAACCCTTCAAGTAATATATTCTGGAGTACCCAAAGGAATGTTTTTCTTTTCCATCTCCAGTTAATTCCCCCAAGGTACTTGAGTGATAACTAATGCATGTCACCAAACCACTTGTGCTTTTGGAAGAAATGGCATGTCCTACCAAGGGATTTAACATAAACTTTAAGATGCTTTTAAGACTCTCTCATCTAGCAAGAAATGAGGAACAAAAATGCATTGTATTGTAAGTGGAAATTTTCTAATCTGGAAATGTAACTTTAGCAATTCCTCCCCTTTGTCTCTGTTCATTTCAACACCAACATGAGAATTTTCTAAAAACATTATCAGGAAATCTGAACAGAGATTTTCTATTTCAGTCTCTGGAAATTAATTACAATTCCAAAGGTACGACTGAGCTATTTTCCCCTTTTCTGGCTATTTCAATTTAAATGTGCTGTGTTATATCTTATGCTGTTATCAAAGTCTTATTGCTTGTCTTGCAATGTAGGCTTTGGTCTTGCACTTCTCTTCTTACTCATATCCATGAAGTTAAATACATCACAGATGAGTGAAAGACTTGTAGGTTGTCAGGGATCAACTGAAGCCATAAAGTCCATCTCCCTGCAGGAATTCAGATTAAAGCATCCCCAACAGATTAGTGCTTGAATGGTACTGCCACTACTTTAATGCATCTAATGAAGAGGAACTCACCTCTTCTCATAATATTTCATTTCATTCTGAAACTCATCTTTTGAAACCTTTTCTTAATATTTAAACAGAATCAGCCTTCCTGCAATATAAGGTTGTGCTTTATTCTGGGATACATCATAGACCAAGTTTTGGCTTTCTTCTATAAAGCATCTTTTCAGACACTCGAGAAGTGGAAGAATCATAACCCTCTTCAGTCTTCTTCTGCCAAGACTAAAGCGACAGTTCTTTAGCTTAAAATTTCTTTTTTAGCTCATCTTTAATTATCATTTTTGCACTTACACAAACTTGTCTGAAACTTTCTTTTGAAGTATGGTCTACAGAGTTAAACAGAGAAAGCTGGTTTGCAAATATAGATAGTGGTCAACATACAACAGTTTATTTAGTGACCATTCAAAGTTACAAGTGCACTGAAAAAAGTGAGTTATGACCATTTTCCACACTTATGACTGTTGCAGCATTTCCCTATGGTCACATGATCAAAATTCAGACAAATGGTTGTCCAATCTCTTCTTTAAAACTTCAGGTGTTGGAACATTCACAACTTCTGGAGGCAAGTTGTTCCACTGATTAATTGTTCTGTCAGGAAATTTCTCCTTAGTTCTAGGTTGCTTCTCTCCTTAATTAATTTCTACTCATTGCTTCTTGTCCTGCCTTCAGGTGCTTTGGAGAATAGCCTGACCCCCTCTTCTTTGTGGCAGCCCCTGAGATATTGGAATACTACTATCATATCACCCCGGTCCTTCTTTACATTAAACTAGACATACCCAATTCCAGCAACTGTTCTTTATATGTTTTAGCCTCCAGTCATCTAATCATCTTTGTTGCTCTTCTCTGCACTCTTTCTAGAGTCTCAACATCTTTCTTACATCATGGCATATTTATGACAGTTGTAGTGTTCTGGAGTCATGTGGTCCCCTTTTGTGACCTTCTGATAGGCACTATAAATGGGAAGCCAGATTCACTTAACAGCCATGTTACTAATTTAACAACTAATTAGGAGTGATTCAACCACAACAATACAAGAGCACACAACAGTTACAAACTCAATGTAAACGGCTTCAAACTTGATTGCAGAAAGTACGACTTCAGCAACAGAGTGGTCAATGCCTGGAATGCACTACCTGACTCTGTTGTTACATCCTCTAACCCCCATTCCTTTAACCTCAAACTAACCACTATTGACCTCACCCCATTCCTAAGAGGTCTGTAAGGGGTGTGCATAAGTGCACCATCGTGTCTACCATCCCTGTCCTATTGTCCCCATTTATTCATACCTATTTCCTGTATTTTTACTCATGTTTATACTTATATCTATTATCTTGTAAGCAATTGACAAATCAAATAAATAAATGATTCACTCAACAACTATGGGGCAAAATTGGGCAAAATTTATGTAACAAACTTAGCAATGGAAATGTTGGGCTCAATTGTGGTTGTAAGTTGAGGACTACCTGGAATATATTGTCCAACAAACAATATACTTGTTAGCACAAATTCAGATTATCTTGCTCATGGGGTGAAGATACAATGCAAGCAACATAATACGAATATGATAGAAAAAATATGCTTCCAAGTCCTTTTTACATATTAATTTGATACAAGTTGCAGGTGTCCCTTGGTCTCCCCAGCTTTTCAAAGAGACAGGAGTGAGAATTTTTAAACAGGGAAGAAAGAATTTTCTCTTTTTTATTTTAATTTTTGGCACAATGATCCATTATTATTATAAACACAGGATTCTTGTCAGAGACAGGACTTATTTCTATGCAGTATGAGATAGATAATTTACCGATAAAGTACACAATATTGTTGAAGTTGTCAGTCTTCTTGGTGATTTTTTATATTTATTTATTAATTCGACTTATATGCCGCCCCCTCTCCCAAAGGACTGGTGCTCTAAATACAGTACAACAATAAATTACTTAAAAATTATATTAAACAAGTTATGCGAATAAGCAATTAAAACCCCAAGCTAAAAGGAAAACCCAAGAGTCAACATAGCCCAGATTGTAAAACAGCCAGGTTTTAACTCGTGGCGGAAGGTGCGGAGATCAGGAGCCAACCGAGCTCCAGCGGAAGATTCCATAGAGTGGAGGCTGCCACAGAATAGGCCCTCCCGGGTTCCGCCAAGCGACATTGAGTCGCAGACAGCACCCTGAGGAGACCCCATCTGTGCCTGTACAGGCGGTTGGTACTTGATGCTGGGAGGAGTGGTTCTGTAAATATCCTGGACCCATGCCATGCAGGACTTTGAATGTTAAAACCAGCACCTTGAACCTCACCCGGAGGGCAACGAAGCCAATGCAGGCCACGCAGGAGGGATGTGACATGGGAGTATTGGGAGGCTCCCATCACTACCCGCTGCATTCTGCACCAGCTGAAGCCCGAGTGATATGCAAAGGCAGCCCTAAATAGAGAGCGTTACAGTAGTCCAATCGGGAGACCATGAGCCTGGCGATCATCAGGCATCCTGGTCCAGATATGGGCAACTGGCAAACCAGCCGACCTGGGCAAAGGCCCCCCCAGCCACGGCTCCCACCTGCTCCTCCAACTTGAGCCGTGAGTCCAGGAGAACCCCCAGGTTCGTGCCCTGTCCATGGGGGGTAACACCTCCTCCCCCATGACCAAAGATGGATCCTCAGAACTGGACCGGGATGCCGGGATGCACAACCACTCTGTCTTGGCTGGATTGAGTCGAAGCATGTTCCTGTCCATCCAGATCCACACCGCTTCCAAACAACGGGACATCACGGAGAGAGCGTCACTGATGTGGTTTGGGGTGGAGATGTATAGCTGCGTATCATCAGCATATATAGTTAAGAGAAAAAGTATTCTTATTAATAGACTTAGTAAAATAAATCTAATTGACAGCAAAAGTATCCTAATCAATAGACCTAGTAAAATAAATATAATGAAAAGACATGTTTGTTGTTTTAACAGTATGCATGATGACCCTGCAAAAGTGAACTGCCTCAGTGCTTTATCTGAGTGATGGTAGTGACAGGAATACTCAAAATGAAACATCAAGGAGGGCTGATCCATTCCAGCACCTGTTTTGCTTCAAAGAAAGCAGCTTCTGCCTTCAGCTCATAAACACCCAGATGACACTTAAGGGCCAAAGAGAAGTGGCTGAACCAAAGCAGCCTGTTACCTCCAATCTGAAAGACAGAAGTGCCACCTTGCTTAGGGCTTTTAGAAATCTGTCAGATTAATTTTTAAAACTTGCTAAATATCTACAACTTCTGCTGGGGAATGCATGCAATCAGTTTCCATGAATTCAATCTGTTAGCAACTATACAGCTTTCCAAGGTGTTTGGCAGTGTTTTTTCACAATATTAGCAGTTTATATTATCCTGTATTTTTCATGATCATGTGGGATTAGTTTATAAATCATCACCATCCTAATAATAATAATACATCCTGTGATAATACTTTAATATAATCAGAGAACAACTTCTGCCCATCCCAGATTCTTGGGAAGGACATGATAGGTGGATAAAAATGCTAAATCCAGTCTAAACGTCTGTTGACTGTGCAATGAACCATAATTATACAAATTGCTTCTGCCTGATTTCTTAGGCAAGACTATCAAAAATTATAAATGAAAGGTTTAAAGAATAGCTTCAGAGCATGGACAGAAGATTACTAATTTTCAAAAAGGAGGACAATTATGACCCCTTCCCATACATGTACATCTCTATTTTCCTGGACTCCAAGCAGCTGCTTCATTCCCATTAATTCAAGAGGTTCTTGGTAGTTCTGTGAATTTTTCTCTTCATCAGGAAAAAAGAAAAATCAAACCTTCCTAGATTCTATTTACAGAACAATAATAAGGGCAACATACGGCATCTGAGAAGACCTAAACCAGCTTTTCCTAATCTAGGTATCTTCTGGATGTATGAAAATCAGTTCCTAGAATTTCTAGGATGGTTGTCAATAACAATTCTATAACAGTCAGAAGTGTGGTTGGCTTTTCTTTAAACTTCTCCATCAGCTCTTGCATTGTATACAATTGCATTGTATATTTATTTATTTATTTATTTATTTATCATTTATTATTTATTTATTTATAGAACTTATTTAATTATAAAATTTATTGTCCACCCATCTTACCATAAGGCAATTCTGGACAGCTTTCAGACATAAAAATTCATCTACATTAAAATAAGAGCAAATTAAAATCAAGATTAAAATCAAACACACCTAGGGAGGGAGAGTCCTTATTACAAAACTTTAGCATTGTGGCAAAGACAGGATATGCTACAGCGTTATCATCCTGCGTTGTCTACAACAGCCTTTCTCTGGATTTGATAGTAGCAGTTTTGCTTATAGTATCAAAAAGGGGAGATTATGTAAGATGTGAAAAAGATTCACAAGAGGTTGAGGAAGAAAATTCAGTCACAAATCACACTGAATAAAATTGAAAGGTAAGGTATCCCTACCATATGACTGTAATTAAACCCAGAATTATGATTTTAGATCATGCTGGACATTAAGCAGGTCATCATATGACCAACATGATTTTATTACTTTTTTGTGGTTGTTATTAAACGAA
The DNA here is from genome assembly GCA_009733165.1 of Naja naja. Lineage (NCBI taxonomy): Eukaryota > Metazoa > Chordata > Lepidosauria > Squamata > Elapidae > Naja > Naja naja. The sequence goes on along the minus strand of CM019150.1, from coordinate 199,946,210 downwards.
TGTGCAGTTGCTAAGCAAATCTATTGTCCACAATGGACATTGTTTTTCAGGAAGTCCAAGCTGATTATCAAGCACCCAATGATTATGTGACCAAACTGAGTGGGGGTTGGCTTTTAGAACAGTGAAACTGGACCATAAGTAACTTTTTTAGGTCCATCATCATTTCAAACACTCCCTAAATGTCTATTTGTAAGTTCAGGACGAGCTGTCATTATTCTGTCAGAAAAGTCCCAATTTCTCTTTTATATTCAAGTATACACTCTGTCTTTTCTCCAGCACCTCAATTGCCTTCACTGCCTTGAATAGAATACAAACTTATCTCCAGCTGTACCAAAATGGAAAGTTCATTTCCTCAAATTCTTTCTTAATAGTGGCTGGGATGTCACCGTTTTCTGCAAGTCCTGAATCTGAGTCTTATCAGAAGACTTCTCAAGAATAGATAGAACTTCTGCATTTCAGCAAGACAAAATCACCAGAGGAGAGATAATTGTCCCGTTATATTTCCTACTTGGTTTTTAATTTTTCCTTTTCTCTGCAAACATTTGCCTCTGGATAAGAAGTACCAAAGGGAGTTAGGATCCATCTAAGTTCCTAAATCCCTGCTATAACATGAACGTTCAGTCAGAACTTTTGAAAATGCCAGCTTTGAAAATAGGGCAAAGGAATCCATTATGGAATGTTTACTCCAACCTTAAAGAGATTCTTGGGATGTTGTTTCAAACTGCATCTGTGAAGAATGTAGGTCTAAAGTAATAAGTTTCTCTAAATCACAGCAGCCACTTTGTTAATAATATGCAGAATGAATTTATCCACCATTTTTATAGCAATAGCAGTTAGACTTATGTAACATTTTATAGTGCTTTACAGCCCCCTCTATGTGGTTTACAGAGTCAGCATATTCCCCACAGCAATCTGAGTCCTCATTTTACTGACCTCAGAAGAATGGAAGGCTGAATCAATCTTGAGCCAGTGAGAATCAAACTGCTGACTGTCGGCAGAATTAGCCTACATTCTAACCACTGCACCACCATGACTCTTTTTATATGTTACTCATGGCACTATTAAAGAGTAAAATGCATTTGTATTTATTACTGCAGGATGACAAGAATGTGATGACTTTGGCCTGAAGTCCAAATGACCTTAGTTCCATTTCTAGGCTGCTATTTTAATATCTACATGACTCTGAGGCCACAGTGTCCATGTGCCAAGAGTAAACAGAGCTTAAAGCAAGATGATACAGAATCACACAAAGTCTTATGTGTAATGTGTTAGGCAAAATATTATTTCAAGTCAATATTCTCAAAACCACTTAATGTACTGTTGTAAATTAAACAAATCACAGAACTCTGGAGGAAGGAGAAGTGCTGTTTTATCTGAAAAATAACAGTAGGCAAATAAATTAATATCATTTTTAAAAAATGATATTAACTAGAGAACAGTTTTTAAAAACTATGTAGACAGCCCTTTATTGCTAAAAGCATTGTACTCTGTGGCTAAATCAGGGGCTTTGAACAAGTCAAATCCATATGGAGATGTTTTGGGCTTCACGTCGGTTAATGTAACCAATTCAAAAAAAAATCAGCAATTATCCATAACTTTATATTCCCAAACTTAAAATTATGTAGTCATTTGACTGTAGAGAATTATGCTCTATCTAATTGTATAACAGTGAAATGCTCATTATACTGTTTGGCCTCTCGTTATTTTTCAATCCAACTCATGATTTTTTTTTCATTTATGCTGTTCTACCTATTCTACTTCCAAAATGTAAGAGAAAATCCATTTCTTTATTACTTTTATCAAAAGCAGTTATAATCTGAATTTGCAGAAGAATATCAAAAGTTTATTGTGATTTTTTTAAATTTGATATACATTATTTTTCATATTCAAAGCAGGCATGGTAAAATGGATTTTTCCCTCTCAAGTAACAACTGGAATGATTTTTTGAGAACTGGGTTTTGTGAGTAGCTATTTTTGTTATGTATGCAGGTTTAAAGTCATTGGTTTAGTTTGAACTGTTCTCTAAAATGTAAGAAATGATTGGTTTAAAAAGTGCGGGAAAACCCTGCACTCTGATTGGCTGGCAACTGCGGCTCTGGCTATAAGTAGCAGCCGCAGCCCAGCCAAAGTGGGTTCGTTCTGAGCTGTAGTCACTAATAAACAAAGAGCTTGAAGCACTCCGCCTGTCTCTTCATGCAAACCTAACACTGGCGAAGGTGGGATCTCCTGAAGAAGAAGGCAACGGAACAGAAGAGAGAGAAATGGCTGCGCTGAACACCCCCAGCCCCATGGTCTGACAGCAGAAGACTGGGAGACGATGCAGATCGTTCAAATGTATCTGGAAGGAAACGATCTGCCGACATTTCCAAGAAGCGGAAGAGGGCGGTCTTTCTCACGCATGCGGTCCGCAGTTTTCAAGATGGTGAAGGCATTGGCGGAGCTGCAGACGTGAAGGTAATGGAATGGCCTGACTTAGAAAAGTTGTTAAGAGCCCATTAAGCCCCACAAGTATCATGCCTCATTAAGAGACACGAGTTTTACTGTCGGGATCAAGGGGAAAGCGAAAACATAAATGACTTCATGGCAAGTTTAAGAGACATTGGGGTGCATGTGAATTTAACAATTTAGAAGAGGCCATGCGCGATCGATTTGTTCTGGGCCTTAAAGACAAGGTGCTTCAGAGCAAGTTATTACTAAGACCTAAGATCACGCTGAAGGAAGCAATAGAAGAGGCCTCTTCAGCAGAAGCTACCAAGTCCTCAGCAGCAGCCATGAAGAAAATTAACAAGGCCACAAGCCATCCTGATGTGGAAAAGTCCACAACAACTCATTGTGAGCAAATAGATTCTGAGTCAGACTGTAGTGAGGTGGAGGAAGGAATTTATAGACTCAGAATGGAGCGAAAAAAGAAAGACCTGGGAAGAAAGAGGCAAGATTTCTACTGCAGAGGTTGTGGGGAAGCCACCCCACACTGAATGCAAGTTCCTAGATACCATCTGCCTCTGTTGTGAAAAAAGAGGTCACCTAGCAAGAGTCTGCAAATCATCCAGAACTCCACCCAACAGAAGGAAGTTTCCTGACAAAGAATTCAAGCCCAACAACCTCAGTGAGAAAATGGGACAGCACAGAAGCAAAGGGAAGAATGAAACTCATCAGACAGTAACTATTGGTCATTCTTCTTCTATCAATAACAAAAAAGTGCATGTCAAGGTACTAATTGAAGGAAGGCCTTGCCAAATGGAAGTGGACTCAGGCTCATATTTATCTATGGTGTCATGGGACACTATTCACAGACTACTCCCAAACATTCAGAAGAAGCATTTCAAGAAGCAAGCACTGACTCTTAAAGACTACCAAGGGAACAAGATTCCAGTAGTTGGAACAAGAGAATTCAACGTGAAGTTCAAAGGCCACACCAAACATTTGCCCCTGACCATCGTGGACAAGGATCGCCCAAGCTTGCTGGGACTTGAGTGGTTCAATCCACTAGGCATCGAGGTGACTGGCATCAATCACGTGAGCAACACTGAATGGGAGGAGGCCTTGAAGTCTGAGTTTCCAGAGGTCTTCAGCGACGGATTGGGCAAGTATATGGGGACCCCTATCACTTTCAATCTAGATCCCAAGGTGCCACCAATTCGCTTAAAGCCCAGAAGGGTCCCATTTGCCTTAAAGGAAAAATTGATGCACAATTAGATAAACTAATAGCTCAAGGAGTTTTAGAGCCCACTGACCACTCCAGGTGGGAGACACCCATAGTCACACCAGTCAAGACTGATGGGTCAGTGAGAATCTGTGGAGACTATAAGGGGACATTGAACCATGCGCAACAGAGCATATCCAGTTCCAGTGGTGCATCATTTACTACATTCACTTGGCAGGGTACAGTCTTTGCCAAATTGGATCTGGCCCAGGCATATCAACAATTAACAGTTGATGATGCCACTGCAGAGGCCCAAACCATTGTGACTCATAGAGGTGCTTTCAAATGTAAAGGTTACAGTTTGGAGTAAGCGTGGCACCAGGCATCTTCCAAAGCCTTATGGAAAGGATGCTCCAAGGACTGCCAGGGTAGTACCTTACTTTGATGATGTGTTAATCTCTGCTAAAAATGACACTCAGTTACAAGAGAGACTCAGAGAAGTCCTTACCAGATTCAAAAAGCGGGTTAAAAGTCAAGGAAGAAAAATGCACTCTTAGAACTGACAAGGTTGAGTTCTTGGGCTATATGATTGACAAGCATGGTATCCACCCCACAGATGCCAAGGTTCAGGCAATCAAAGAAGCCCTAGACCAAAATTTAAAACAGATTTGCAAGCCTTCCTTGGACTCATTAACTTTTATCACATGTTCCTACCTCAGAAGGCAACCATTGCAGAACCACTGCACAGATTATTAGACAAAAAGTCTGTTTGGGTCTGGGGCAGAAAAGAACAATCTGCATTTAACAATATTAAAAGACTAATCACGTCTGATGCTGTACTGATACAGTTCTCTGAGAATTTGCCTGTTGTACTGACTTGTGATGCATCCCTTTTGGAGTGGGGGTTTTGAGCCACAGGCTTCCCAGTGGGAGGGAAACTCCTATTGCATTTTACTCTCGCACCTTGACCAAAGCAGAGAGGAACTACAGCCAACTGGACAAGGAAGCCTTGGCAATTGTTGCAGCTGTCAAGAAATTCCATGAGTATTTATATGGGAGAACATTTACCATTGTCACAGATCACAAACCTCTGTTAGGCATTGTGGCAGGAGACAAACCTTCGCCCACTATCCTGTCACCAAGAATGCTGAGGTGGACTGAATTTCTTGCTGCTTATTCATACAAACTCATCCACAGGCCTGGCAAAGACATTGGGCATGCAGATGCTTTGAGTCGCTGCCCACTTCCTTCTCACACTGAGGACTTTGCTCCTGAGACTTACACCTTTTCCTAGAAACTGTTGCCAAGCTTCCAGTACACGCTGCTGAAATTGCCAGAGAGACTGCCAAAGACACTGTATTGGCTCCTGTTATAGGCTGGATTAAGAAAGGTTGGCCTCTTCAAGATCTACCTCAACTTGCCCAACCTTTTAAATCCAGGCAAACTGAATTATCTGTATTAAGAGGATGTATTTTGTGGGGTAACAGGGTGGTTATTCCTACAAAACTGCAAAAAGAGGTTTTGGAAATGTTACATGAGGGTCATCCGGTATTGTCAGAATGAGGGATTGGCCAGGAGTTATGTATGGTGGCCAGGTATTGACAAAATGGTTGAAAACTGGGTTTCATCTTGTCCCAACTGTCAGGTAGTCAGGCCTGCCCACCTCTCGCCCCACACAGGAATGGGAATGTCCTAGGGGCCCATGATCCAGGATTCACATTGATTTTGCTGGCCCTACCAGAGGGCACACTTTCCTTATTATAGTTGACGCATATTCCAAATGGCTAGAGGTTATCCCTATGGCATCCACCACAACTGAAGCTGTCATCAAACAGCTTAAAAGCTTTTGTAACTCACGGGTTACCTGATGTGCTTGCTTCTGACAATGGACCTCAATTTACATGCAACCTTTTTTAATCATATCTAGCACAACAGGGTATCAGACATGCCCTGACAGCCCCTGGGCATCCTTCGCTAACGGCGGGCTGAACATATGGTACGATTTACCAAGGAAAAACTTCAGCAATTGGGTCCAGGGGATATCACTGAGAGAGTTGAAAAACTTCTCAGTGTTCAGCATATCACTCCCAACCCCTCAACTAATTTGTCCCCAGCTGAATTGGGTAGGAAACTCAGGTCTCCCCTTGATCACCTTCATCCCACTTACGCACCCAAAGCACATCTTGATTCCACTAGCAAAATTTGCACATTCACTGTGGGTGATTCTGTTTATGCTAAGAACCTTATGGGTAAACCATTATGGATTCCTGATGAGGTAACCCAAATCACAGGCCCCAGGTCTTACAGGGTACAAACAGATGATGGTGTCCTCTGGAGCAGGCACATTGATCAGTTAAAATCCAGATTGCCTCAGGAGCATCGCTTTTGCTCCTCTCTGGTTCCCATACCTACTGCCTCTTCTAGGGGAAGGGAGGATCATGAGTGTAATGAACAAGCAAGAATCAACCCCATGTGTAATGAGCTAACACGACAGGAACCATCCCAAAACCTGTCACAATACCAACAACCATTTTCACAAATGGAAGATTGCACATCATTACCTGATTTAGGTGCTGACATTGGGTTGGAGATGGATTGGGAGGAGAGACCAGGTTGTAGTAACCAAACAGGTTCTACCATTACTACAAGTCCTAGTAAGGAAATGTCAGCAGACACATTTCCTCCCTCACAAGGTGAGAACCTTAAAACATCTGAACCACGTAGGTCTCAACGTACATGTAAGAGCCCCACCTATTTAAAAGAATACATTAGATAGGCTGGGGTTTGAGTATGGACTGAACCTAGTGGGGAGGGGTGTTATGTATGCAGGTTTAAAGTCATTGGTTTAGTTTGAACTGTTCTTGTAAAATGTAAGAAATGATTGGTTTAAAAAGTGCGGGAAAACCCTGCACTCTGATTGGCTGGCAACTGCGGCTGCTGGCTATAAGTAGCAGCCGCAGCCCAGCCAAAGTGGGTTCGTTCTGAGCTGTAGTCACTAATAAACAAAGAGCTTGAAGCACTCCGTGTCTGTCTCTTCATGCAAACCTAACAATTTTAATGGAAGAAAACAGAAGAATTTGAATACTTACAGTGCTATGTAGGCATGTCAACTCAGAAATTAATCTTTCTGTGTTCAGAAAAGTTGCTTTATATGATATGCAAAACAGATTCAGGGACTTTACAGCTTAGTTATAGACAACTCAATCTATTTTAATATACTCTGACAATTACCATTAGAAAAGAATACTTGTAGCTCAGGGTTGAACTGTTGAGTCCTTGGTGCTCTCTGAGCTTGGTAATTTTCTTGCAGATGTCCATGCCCATTAACATGGATAGGGCCAGCCACTAGTATATAAAATTAAAGTAAATCCCAAATCAACCTACCAGCATTGACAATGTTACTGAGTTTGGTAAGGAAACACCTGCAAAAAAAAAAAAAAACAAGCTCAGAGAGCACCAAAGACCCTACAGTTAAATCCTGGCACTTCTATTGGAAATCGTCAGAGTATATTATATCAGTTTCCAGATCAAAATGGCAAGAAACTCTGCTACTGATTTTCAACACTTGTCAGAAGGACAATAGTTTGGGGACAATAAAAGAGACAAACTTTTAGAACCTACCCTCTGCTGAGCTATAAAAAGCTTGGTTTCCTGTGATATGTGAATCCTCTCATTTTAAATGGTAATTTGGAAGTTACTGTGTGGGGTGAACAAGTCAATAATGAATTATTCAGTACACCATGGTTAAAATATATCTCAGTTTGATATACTAAACAGTCCATTTATGAAGCCAACAAGCATTTCTATCAGAAAAAGACTACTTTTGCACAAAACAGGAAAAGCTAATAATCATAATCAAATTATTCAAACTTTCTGAATAGGAGGGGATTACAAAAAAAAGGTAAATATTATTTGGCCTCAGTGGTTGCCCCATCTTGTTTAGGCTTATCTTCTCTAAGTAGTCACTAGAAAGAGACTTCATTTGAGATTATCTTTATTTACTGCATTTCAAATGTTGGAAACCAATATTCCCATCTGGATCAAACTAGAGACTTGTACCTAAAGACTGAAGAACCATAGGGTAGCCTTGGCCTATTCATAAAGTGTTAAGTGGGATAAATCTCCAAATGACTGCACCACCGATTTTTCCTCTTCTTCTCCAGTAAGTTAAAAAGCTATGACTGCAATAAATGCAATTCTATTTGACTAAAGTGACATAACATGTTGGTTTATATTGCACATCATGGCTCAGCCCGATGTATGTATTTCAGCCTAAAATATGAAGGGTTTCCCAAATGAAGGAAAATATTCGTGTCCCAGGATAATGTTGCAAGATCCAATCTGGTCGGTCATCAGGACCAGAGGTTTTGTCTTCCAAGCTTTCAAGACTCATGCTGGAGCCTATCTTCAGGGAACTTCTCTCTAGCCAGGAATCTGGGAAGCCCGGTATAGTTAGAAGGACTTCAGGGAGAGGGGTTCCTAAAGATGGCCTCCAGCCTGAGCCCAAAAGCTCAGAAGATAAAATGTCTGGTGATCAACCAAGATTGGATCCATGAAAGGTTTCACCTGGTTTTAGCTGAAACCAGGTGAAACACTGGATGTGACACTGGAAGAATTAGCTCTGCCCAGAATCAATGAGGTTGGAAAGATTCCCCTTGTTGTGACTGTGGTGCTAATATGCAAACTATTATACATATTGTGCAAGACCGCCCGTGATATGTATTCTATTATTCCTTAAAAGATCTGCATGAAGCAACACCAGAGGCAATCACTTGAATAACTGAATTGGACATCCAGTTAGGAGGCCATTGCCATACCTCATAGAAATTGTGTATATAATTACATAGATGGTGTGTATATGTTCACTTCTCATTATCATGTTCATGTACGCTAAATAATAAACTGAACATAGTTCAGATGAAATTCATAGCTTAACAGTTATCTATACATTGCTTGTTCAAAAATCCAGGACAGCACAGTTACATTAAAGGATAGGAGAGGGTTTGTATTTTTTTAAAGATATATATACTTACTTTTGTTTATAAAAATGATCAGGCAAGAATAAAAATAGCAACTCTTGTTTCATAGAGGAGTTTCTCACAACTTTCTCACCAGAGGGACAATGGTGAACTTTTCCTATAATCTCATTAAAGGAAAAGAAAGCTCATCAGTAGTTCTAATACATAGTTTAGCTTTGTATGGAATTGGCTATGTGTTCTTTCTCACTAGGGACTTAGAGCACATTATAGTGCCACTCACACTTTGTTGAAGTGATATAAAACCTGTCTCCGATGATGGCTAAACGATGCTAGGAAACAATTGAAAGCTCTGGTGGGCAAATGGCCTATATAGGAATCATGAATAATTTGTATACCCTCTTCCTTGATCAAATGTCTAAAATACAAAGATTGTTTTGAGGGGGGAAATGGTTATCAGGTTCCAATAAGCATCTTTTTTTCCTGCTCAGCTATCCACACTTACCAGGGCATTGAAGGAAGAACACCGGGAGGCTTTAATTCTTAGTAAATATGCATAGAATTTTATTCGTGTGTTGCACAGTAGTTGTGGGAAGTTGCTTGGGGAAAAAGACTTTGCATTTAATAGGCAGAAGTGACTTATTAATATGCTCACCTTCTTCTTTAGAAGACTTGATTTGCATGTGACAAAGCTGCAGACAGACTGTTTATCTTTTCTGATACATGGTATATTAAAGCATGAGCACAAAGACTTCAGTCAAGTTCAATTCAAGTGGCCTTTCATCTGCAATATATTGAGCCTTATAATTCCCAAGAAGCAATACCTAATTCCATGAATAAGAGGTGCCTCCCTGCAACTGAAGTCTGAAAATTCTTATGGAAGAAGAAGGAAAAAGAGAAAGAAGAAGAGAGAGAAAAAGATGGATAATGCAGACCTTGGATCCTATCTTGCTGCTTGTTTTTTTTTGTAACTTAAAATGATAGTTGTTGAATCCTAAAGGCATTAACCTTCCTTGCAGGCAGAAGGCTAGGGATGCAGAAATACAAGCATTTTGCCCAGAAGCTACCTTTGATAAAGCAAGGAAAAAACATAAGATTAAAATTTACTCCTGGAAGCTAAGGTTATATCCTGAAAATGAAAAAAAATAATATATTTTTTTCAGGCAAGCCAATGTACATTTCACTGCCATGCCAAGCTAAGTATCTCTCTGAGAGCAATTAAATCACTTATTAAATATTAAGCCTTTTATCTCCAGGTTATTATAATTACTTCACTTATAAAGTCATATGCATCCTTTCCATACTTGATGCCTCAATTTAGAATAGTGAAGAAGTTGTCATCAGGATCTTCTGAAGTACAGCAGGGATGACAGGTCATGTGGCTGTTCCTCATCATTAAGTCTCCCACACCTTTTGCAACAGGTATATCACAGTGCATCCTTAGGCATACCTGCTCCAAAATAAGTGGAAATAATCAATTCAGCCAATCAGTCCAGGAACATTCTGGACTGATTTACATCTCCCTCCCTCCCTCTCTCTCTTTCTCTCTCTCTCTTTGATTTGTTTTACTATGTCCTTTTAAGGATTATTTGTTTATTTCTTATTTTATTTTAGAACATTTATATTGCTGCCTACTTGCACATGGCAACTCAAGATGGCTTACACAGATATAAATAAAATAAAATAAAAAGAATAAAAAGAACAGTAAACAAATAAATTACTAAAATAATAATCCTCCACCCTGGCTACAAAACACTTTCATACAAATCATTTAATGGGCCCCATCCCGCTTTGGGTTCCCAACCTAGAAAGGCCCGCTGGCATAAATACATCTTCAGCGCCTTCCAAAAGAGTGTTAGATTGGGTGCCAGTCTAATATCTGGGGGAATAATGTTCCAGAAAGAGGCAGCCACCACAGAGAAAGCCATTCTTCTGGGTCTCACCAGGTGATGGGACCCACAACATTTCTTGTCTCCCTGCTTTAATTATAGCTATATTAATTATAGCTATATATTATAGCTATATTTAATTATAGCTATATAATTAAAAAAATAAAAGAAGGATCATTAAAAAAGAGAGAAACAAAGAATAAGTCACTATTTTCAGAGAGCACAGCCTTGATCTCACCATGTCTTATGAATTATCCATTAAGCACCAAATCTGTATAGTACCTTATCTTAATCTGGGATGAAACATCTGTGATTCTCTTTTTGCAACAATAATACCAAAACTCTAACTGGAAAACAAAACAAAAAACAAAAAATAAGATGAGCATGGGATGCCTCTTCCCTTTTCCTTCCCCTAAAAATAACCCTTTTGATTTTAATGTTTCTGGGGATTGCTTGCAAGCTAAGATTCAACTAGTACTTCCTCTATGACTGATTCCTTAATTAGACTGCATGATGTCAACACTTCCCTTCCTCAATGCTTAATTTTTATGATGCAAAAGGCTGATATCTTCTTAATACACCATCACATTGCATACATCCTAAGCTTAAGGTTGCATTAAGGTTGCATAGAATGTACTACCTGACTCTGTTGTTACATCCTTTAACCTCAAACTATCCACTATTGACCTCACCCCATTCCTAAGAGGTCTGTAAGGGGCGTGCATAAGTGCACCATCATGCCTCCCATCCCTGTCCTATTGTCCCCATTTATTTGTACCTATTTCCTATATTCTTACTCATGTTTATACTTATACCTATTGTCTTGTAAGTGATTGACAAATCAAATAAATAAAATAAATAAAATAAAATAAAATAAATAAATAAAATTGACAGGGTCAATCCAAGAATTCTGTCAACTAAGCTAAAAGAACAGAACACACTTTCTTCTATTCTGTCATGTTCAATGGCTCCAAGAGTTTCACATACCCATGACACAAAGTTAATTAATGTTACGTTACATATGCTTCATTTGGGACAAATGTATCAACATAGTTATGTGAGCTACAGTTAAATCTTGCCCTAAAAAGAAAATATTAAAAACAAAACTAGATCTTTTTTATAGTGGTGAATCTCTGTAGCTCAGGTGTAGGATGAAGGTAAAGATTTCATTTTCCAATCTTGTGGGTTGATTTCTGAACATTTTGTTACCAGGTGAGGTAATATCTTCAGCTGAGTTTAGGGGAGGTCAGTGTTCTGTTTATAAGGGCTTAGGTGTGGGTGTGTCAAGTGACAAGTCATCTGTGAGTCTTGTGATGGGTCTTGTGATAAGGAGATTACCTCAGGCCAGGGTTGTATAGAGGTGAACTGCTGGTATGTGTGAATGGGGAGGGGAATTGCATGAGTTTAAGGTCAGTGCTGTTTGTGGTTGATTTGAGGTAATCTCCTTATCACAAGACATGACCTGGGATGAGGCACAAAGACAACACAGTCAGATAAGCAATAAGAGCCCCTTTATTATCTCAAACTTTGCCCCCAATGTCCAGGTTACCTTCTGTCTGGAGAAAAACTCTTCCAGGAACAGCCTTTGACTGCAGAAAATTAAGTCCAAAACATGAGCAACACAAACTGTAACTTAAAGTCCAAACAAGCCAAACTGAAGTAATTAGTTTGGCAGGGCAGGAGCAAGAATTTCAGACTTGAAGGCATGACAAAACTCACATGGTTGGGAAGATGCCAGGAACACAAATAAGCCACAACAACACAGGATAAAGTCACGTTTGCTCCCAGAAGCCTGCTGCATGCAACCTGCCTTTCTTATCAACTGTCTTCCCAGCTGTGGCTAATGAAGGGTATCAGGGCCCTTTCCTCCCCCATAAGCCATGTAACCCATGTTGCTCTCTTCTCCGTTCCACCCTGCATGACCTAGGATGAAGAGAGTGGGCCTAGTTCTTCCTCTGAACTCCCTCTCCTTTGTTCTATCTCTTCCCTGCTCTGCCCAGCCAGACTTTGCCCTTCCCCAGCCTCTTCCCCAGCCAATGGAGCCACACTCCCATTCCCTGTCAGCTGTTCAGTTTCCTCCTTGGATTCAGACTCCAACAGGGGCTTGACAAGACCCATCACAAGATTCACAGATAACTCACAGATTACTCATCACAAGTCCTATAACAGGGCCCTCACTTGACACACCCACACTTAAGCCCTTATAAACAGAACACTGACTCTGACATTTCCTAAACTCAGCTGAAGAAGTTACCTAGCCTGGTAACAAAATGTTTGGAAATCAACCTACAAGCTTGTTCTGACCAAGGCTTCCTAGACCTTAACCACTCAAACACTTATTTTAAAAACAAGACTTATTTTATTGCAATGCTGGGAATTGTTTTCATTCCCAGCCAGAATTAATCTCAAACAGTCCCTAGAGATATGCACCCACCTTTCTTTTCTGTGATGTGCTGCCAATAACAGAAGTATCAAATGAACTAGAAAAAAACCCAACCGAAGTACAAAAAAAAAACCAACTGAAGTACAAAGAGCTTCAAGAATGAATCTGAACCGAATGAACTACTTTGCTTCCTGCAAAGGTTTCATCATCTTTGCCTGACCTTTATACCTTATGGGAGGGACAATTACCTCCCAGTCTTACTTCCCCTGAAGCTCACCCCAGACTGGCTCCCCCATCCACTGTCACTGCCAGACTCGTTCCAGACTTCCCCCACTGTCCAATTCCACTGCCATCTGCACCGGCTGCTAGTGAACTACAACAAAGCTCGGAGAACAAACCTTTACCTTCAAAGCCAGATCTGTTTGGAAAACAAAAAGAGCATCCTTGCATTTCTATGAACATTATTCTGGAGAGTGTGCTATCTCAATACAATGGCATAAACCTTGCCCTGGAGGTAGAAATCCATTATTATGATAGCCCTGGCACTGCTTGCTTTTGGTGAAGCTCATTCAGCCTCCTATTCGTGCTCTTTGCCTTATCCACAGAGTTCATTTTATCTACCACAAGGCACCAGGAAGTGAAAATTCTTTTTTCTGCCTTGCAAACAGAGACATGTAAGTATCATTTTTATTCATCCTTCCTACTGCAAACCATATTTATCTGAGGGACAGCTTGCAAGCAGGCAGGCAAAAACATCTTCAACTTTGCACTGAAGCATCAATTGCCATCATCACTCTTGAGACTTTCGTGGGCTGATTAAAGCAAAATCATTCCAACCTTTCAGTGCATCTCTTTGGAAGTCATAAGCAAAGGGCATGAATTATTAACTAATGTGTTATAAGAAACCTCCTCAAAGTTATCTTCATGTAATTCTAGCCCTGAAGGCCATCAAACTGGGAAATTTGTTATGACACAGATAGCCCTGCCTGGAGGGAAGTGGGTGTTTAAAAAGTGACGAAGGTAGAATTCAGTTCTCTGTGTGCGCCTGGCTCACTTTGCATATCATTGGCCCAAGGATAGGAAACCTGGGACTTCCATTTGTCCTATTGAACAGGGAACCAATCTGTGGGATAGAAATGTATGCATGTATTATGTCAGCATGCATTTTCTCAAAAAGGAGGACACCTTTGCACAGTGACATTGGTCTTAGGCTTAGAAATACTTAATGACAATGGTTCAGACATAATGCATTTCCTTGGGATGTAATTTAGGTGGGAAAGCTGCAGACTGCTAAAGAGAGGACTGTGCCATCAAAGGCAGGCAAGGCAAGAATTTCTCTGACCAGTGATAAGGAAACTGAGAATCAGCAACAACCACAGAAATTGGCAGATGGAGCATTGCAATGTGAGCCTCACCTCTTTTGCGCACGTACGAATATTGGACACACATTCAAATGAAGTAGGGTTTGAATCATGACACTCCAGCCATCATCTGGCTGATTTCGATGCAGATATACCACCAGCAATTCCCTGCAGATGCCACTGGTTGATGAATGGATTGACCGGGAAGTAGCAAACTTGCAAATAATTCCTCCTTGATGAGTGGCTGAGCCTTTGAAATTTTGTTCCTGACCTTTTTTCTTCCTAGCTCTCACTGATCTGAAGTGGGCCAGTGTTTAAACTGATTGGAATTGTGTCAAACTTTGAGTGTTAATAATGCCATAATGGGTGATAGTTCACCACAATAGCACAAAGAATGTTAGACAAAAGTGGTGGGGAAAATGGAATTTTCCCCTTTCCTTCCCATCTCTTTAGCTAAGCATAACCTCGTTTCTATCAGAAACTGGCAATAGAATCAGTTGGGATGAGAAGAGTGCTGCTTGTCATTGTGGTGCTTGTAATAAAAGAATAGCAATTGAGTTTATGGGAGGGCAAATTGGTCTCCATTTTAAGACAATGCCAACACCACCCTCCCCCCTCCCCCCAACACACAAAAGCAGGATGTTGTGGTACTGACAAAAGACACACTCAGCCACCAGCAACATAAGCTGCTGCATAATCAATGAGCAGCACTTCCTAAAAAAAAATGTTCCCATTGTTAATAGGGCTTAACATAATATAGGGTACGCTAAACCAAAAATTGTGTCTTGCTTTCCGTAAGCCTGGAACTTGAATGAAGTTTCTGTGAATGGGTTCAGCATTCCCTGGGCTTAATGGAGGCATGTTCTGATTAAGATCAGAGTAGGACTCATTCTCAATTCCGTATTGAGAGAAGTGCAAATGATGAGAATCAAAATATATCAGGATGAAAGCTAGCAGAGAGCTTGCAGGGTAGGAGACTGAGAAGAGGTTTATGGAATCAGGAGGAATGCCAGAACTACATAGATGCAAAGTCTCTTTGTCCTGATTCAGGGGAGCAATAAACATAGAATCAAGCAAACTGCTGTACCTACGTAAGCTGAGAGTGAGTTGCTGAAATATAGAGTCCTTTGAGAATTAGAAGCATGGTGGTGAAAACATCACAGAAATCAAAGGTCAGTTTAACCTTCAGCCAGCAAGTAAAGTCCTAGTACAGAAATCATCAGCATCATTATCATCTTCATTTAATGACCCCATAATCCCTTGTGGGGTGGAGCCTGGGCAACTGAATAGAGCTAGGAGAATGATTTAATGGCTGAATGTCCTTCCTGTCACCAATGTGGAGTTTTGTTCAGCAAATATACTCCGAGTGTGCCCAGAGAGAGAAATATCTGCCTCTACTTAGAATCGAACTCACAGCCTTCTGACTATCAGGCAAGAGCTCCACCTCTAGGCCACCACACAACTCCTAGTACATAAATCTAAATCAGGATACAATAACAAAGAAAATCTATGAGGGGAAGTATTATTAAGAGGATACATACAGTGACAAGGCAAGGTTGATACCAATGTTGTTCTATTACCTAACTTTTCTCAGATTAGGACTTTTATACTTCCTCTGAGAATATCAATCCAAACTGTGTTGTGATTTACTTAGGTTTTTTTAGGAAACAAAACTGTTTGGAAGTAATCTTCCTCCTTTCGTAATGATGCCTTTTTTGTCTCTGCATCTTAGTTAATGAAACCAAAAAGTTGATTTTCATGGAAGCTTGTTGACCTGATCTCTATAGAACAGGGCTGTCAAACCAGGGGTGGAATTCAAATTTCTTAACAACTGGTTCTGTGGGCGTGGCTTAGTTGGTGGGTGTGTCTTGGTAGTCATGTGACTGAGTGGGTGTGGCCAACTCGACATCACTCCCATCAAGGGGGTGCTTCTCCTCATCTGGCCTCTCATGACAGTTGGGATGCTGCAAAAGTGTGAAAAATGGTCATGTCACTTTTTTTAGTGCCATTGTAACTTTGAATGGTCACTAAGTCAAGGATTACCTGTACAAAAATACAAAAAGCTTCTTTGTTTGCAAAAAGCTGCCTTAAATACCAATCATTAGATTAAAAATACCTGCAAGCCAGAGTTATAAATCAGGCAGGGTGCCAAAGCACCTTGAGGAATTAAAATAATTAAAATGCAATGATAACTATCAGCAGCCAACTCTTGCTCATAAAGTGAAACCCTTTAGCAGAGAGGTCATTTAAGCTCTCCAGAAAGAGCACACCCAGGAAAAGCAATCCTTAGATCCATTTGCACCACTTAAAGATACCATCTGGTGTCACTCATCTCACAAGATATCCTAAGGAAATCATCCAGATTTAAGGAAAGGTCACATGCCCCCCCAAAAGGCAATAAAAAAAATCAGTGCCAAGCTTGCATCCTGCCTCTTAGAAGTACACCCCAAAAGGATAATGTCAGATTACCACTAAAGCAGTGAAGGAAGACCCCCTCCCCAGATAGAAAAAGAAACCATGAGGCAGGAAAAAATTCAAATTCAATACAAATAATTAAATCACAACAGTAGCTGTTGCTTGTTAAACCAATTACCAGAACAAACAGACACAGGAACTAGCCAGATTTCTCAACCCAGTTTCTTTTCAGGAACAGAAATTAATCTTTTTCCTTCCAAACAAGGCTGAATAGGGAAAATTATCCCATCAATAAACACAGGATTAAATGTCACCAAGCACAGAATTAAACTTCACCAAAAACCAGTTTTAGAGCAAAGCTCAGAAAGGGTATGTAAACTCATGTTTGAATGTCAGTCTTTCTAGCTAGCCAAGAAGCCTTGCTGAATGTCACTCATCTTGGTTCCTTATCATTAAAAAGCTTCTTTCCCCAGCTCTGCTTCGTTATTCAATTATTTCTTCAAAGTTGCATTGCATGCCCAGGGGAGTATTTCCTCCCAACAGCAGTCTAAAAAGCTTAAAACAACCCTTCCCCTTTAAGAAAGTATCAAGAAACAAAAAAAACCTCCTTCAGAGACTGTAAGTCTAGGCATACTGCCAAGAATTGTAATAAGGGTGGAAAAAAACAAAAGGAGATTTCTTCTAACTACCGGTTCTCCAAACTGATTAAAAGTTAACAAGGGGTTCTATAGAATCGCACCTCTGTGTCAAACTCATGGCCCTTGGGCCAGATGTGTCATGCACTGGCCATGCCCACACCCAGTTTAGCAAAGGGAGGGAAGTTGGGATACATCATGTGCCGATGCAAGTTTGATACCTCTGCTATAGAAGATCTACAGCCCTTAGAGATGTCACGAAGTCTTGACACCAAGAATTCTACTGCCTCTGCCATACACACAGTTGAAGTCTCTACCAGAGGTGATGACAACATTCTTATCCCATTCAAGCTAATTCACAATTCACATGAGAGACTGTCTTTCTTCTTCTCGTGTCAGAGATTTTTTTTTTAGCAGCTGTCACCTTCAGGCTGTCATTTTACTTTTTCAGAATGACAGCAAAATGTAATTGACGCTAGCCTGTAGAATATTGGGGAAAAGATAACCATGAACTCTAAGCTGATCTAATTCAGGTTCAGACTTGTCAACTATTATATTCAATCATTTCTCAGTATTCATACAAAGAAGAACAGTGACACCGTGAGCTCTCTAAAATTGCCAGAGAGGAGCCATTGACACTACTAGATGACTTCCATTTTAATTATTTTAAGTAAATCTAAAAATGTATCACATTGTATGATATAGCTATTATGCATAATCCTTGAGTTCTTTCATGGGGTCTCATATGAACTTAATAGTGTCTAATTTGGACCCATTTGTTAATTTTAAAAAACCATTTTTTTTCATTATGATGGTGTCTGCCTCCTGAAAAGATCCTTTTTCAGAAATATTAGGGGAGGCAAACAAATTCAACACAGTTGTCACTTAATCAGCATCTGCTCTTCTATCTTTAATATCAGTGCAATGCACGACCAGAATATTACTTCTTTGTTTCTCAAGAATAGCTTTACCCATTTTCTTTTCTTTTTCTTTCTTTCTTTCTTTCTTTCTTTCTTTCTTTCTTTCTTTCTTTCTTTCTTTCTCTCTCTCTTTCTTTTTCTTTCTTTCTCTTTCTTTCTTTCTTTTTTCTTTCTTTCTTTTCTTTCTTTCTCTTCTCTCTCTCTCTTTCTTTCTTTCTTTCTTCCTTTCTTCCTTTCTTCCTTTCTTCCCACACAGTAAATTGCTGATAATGAAGCCAAATCAGTTCAGATTACCTTCCATCTTTTTCTACTAATGTGACAAACTTATTAGCACTTGAATAATCATTGTCCATTTCACGTCTGGCCTCCAGCATGAAATTGTAAATACTACAGACAAGGCTTTTTCCTTACTGATTCTAGTACTAGTTATGGACTATAGTACTAGATATGGACTGTGAAAATCTGAATAACTGCTAGAAGGAAGGAAAAGAGGAATTTTTTTAGCTTTCTTTTCTAGACTATCCACATTTTAAGTAGCTAATGCAATGTCCTACAATGGCTGATATTTAAAGAACCCTTGTATGGATGTATATGCGCTGTTTGAATTACAACAATTCATTTAGTGACCATTCAAAGTTACAACAGCACTGAAAAAGTGACTTCTGAACATTTTTCACACTTATGACCATTGCAGCATCTCAGGGTCACATGATCAAAATTCAGATGCTTGGCAATTGATTTATATTTATGATGGTTGCAGTGTTCTGTGGTTGTGTGATCCCATTTTGTGACTGTCTGAAAAGCAAAGTCAATGGGCAAACCAGACTCACTTAACAACATTGTTACCAAGTTAACAAGTGCAGTGATTAACAACTGTGGCAAGAAAGGTTGTAAAATGGGCCAAAATTCACTTAACAGCTGCCTTGCTTAGCAGCAGGAATTTGGGGTTCAATTGTGGTCATAAGTTGAGGACAACACTTATTTATACCACAAAATGACGTTTTAGTTTTATCAATCTGACTGCTAGGATTTTACAACAGTTGCTTTCTGAAACCCCATTTAATGTTTGCAGTTGTGAAGCACTGAGTTTGTTTGGATTGTTCTGGGTATGGTGATTGTGTCATGCCCTTGTCAGAATCTGATTTGGAGTGGGAGGTCAAGCAGCTGACAGGGAGTGGGAGTGTAGCTCCATTGGCTGTGGAAGAAACTGGGGAAGTCCAGCTGGGCAGAGCAGGGGAGAGGTAGAGCAAGGGAGAGGGAATTCAGAGGAAGATCCAGGCCCACCCCCTCTTCATCCTAAGGCACACAGGAAGGAATGGAGAAGGGAGCAACATGAGTTGCATGGCTTATGGGGGAGGAAAGGGCCCTGATTCCCTTCATTAGCTGCAGCTGGGAACACAGTGTTTAAAAAGAGAAGTTGCTCACAGCAAACTGTTGAGAGCAAATCGTGAATTATCTGGTATTGTTCAGACTTGTCTGGGTTCCTGGCATCTTCCCAACTGTGTGTGTTTTGCTGGCTCTTCATGTCTGCAATTCCTTCTCCTGCCCTGACAAGTTAATTACTGCAGCATGGTTTGTGTGGATTTTTATTTACAGTTTGTGTGTACTTTGTTTTCGGACTAAATTTCCTCCACATAAATACTGTTCTTGGGAGAGGTTTTTTTTTCCAGCCGAAGGTAACCAGGACACTGGGGGCAAAGTTGGAGGTACTAAAAGGACTCTTCTTACTTATGTGACTGTGTTGCCTTTGTGCCACGTTCCAGGCCATCACAGATTGTGACTCATTCATTCATTCATTCATTCATTCATTCATTCATTCATTCATTCAATTTATACAGCCATCCTATGATTTTTATATTACTGTAGGCAGATTACAATAAAATAATACTATAATAGCAAAAGAAGTGAAAGAACTGGAGAAGATAACAAAATACAAAGACCTGCAAATAGAAATAGAATGACTATGGCAAAAGAAAGTAATAGGCACTTTGGGTGCAATCCCAAAACAATGGCAGCACCACTTCGACATCATTGGCATTGACAAACTCACCATCAGTCAATTGCAAAAGGCAGCTTTAGTTGGAACAGCTTACATGCTGCAGCAATACCTTTAACACCATCAAACATTGACATCTACCTATACCAGGTTCTTGGGACTTGATGGGTAGACAAAAATGCCAGATCCAGTTTGAACATTCAGCTGATGTGTGATGAACTATATAATATAAAATGTAATATCAGTTGGGTATCATCTAACGTCTTATTCATCCAGCTAGGAGATTGGCTGCATCCCAGGCCCAGGGCTCCATACTTGGGCACAAAATCAAGTTTTGTGAAATTACTAAATCCAACCTTATATAATGGACTAGGATCACAAAAGCTTGGATTGCTCTCAGATAAGTTATGTCAATATCAATCTTTATTTATTGATTAGCCGCTGGGACATATCAAAATGCAGAGCTCCAAAAACAAAACACCACCAAAACTTGACAAAAACAACCCAAAATGGAATTGAATAATTACAATTCAGAATAATATTAGAATAAAATACAATCCAAAATGGAATCGGGATAGAATACAATGATTTAAGATACAGGTTAAATATGATTAAAATTATATTACAATGTCACCCCTGCATCTACCCCAAACAGTCTTAAAACTATTTTTAAAATTACATTTTTAAATCAAGTGATCTTTCCTACAATCTACCACACTCTGCTACACCAACTTTGTCCTTATTTCTAACAACTTTACGGCAAATTTGGTAATCCATGTCACCAAATGCAAATTAGAACCTAGCAAACAATGTTGCAAGAAGCGCTCTTTAGACATACGAGTATTGGTATAAAAGATCCTGTCCAGCTCATGTTCCCTCAAATCTGAGTACAGGGGCAATCAAAAATTACATGGGACATTGTTTCAACTTCCCCCGTCCCACATAAACAAACTTTCACTTACAGGGATCCCCCTATACCTGCCCCAAAGCATGTTTATTTATTTATTTATTTAATTGGATTTATATGCCGCCCCATCTCCGGGGGGACTCGGGGCGGCTTACACAGAAATACATAAACAATACATACAACATTTATCAAATTATCTAATCCAATTATAATAAAATCTAATTAAAATACACTTAAATTAAAATTCCCAATCCTGCTCAGTCCAGGCCGGCCTGTGCAAACAGCCAAGTCTTGAGATCACGGCGGAAGGAACGCAGGTCCTGGGCCAAATGCAGCTCTAGAGGTAGCTGCTTCCAAAGGGTGGGCGCCCCCACAGAGAAGGCCCTTCCCCGGGGGACCGCCAACCAACATTGTCTGGCTGACAGCACTCCCAGGAGGGCCTGCCTGTGGGAGCGTACCGGGCGATCGGACCTCGATGCTGGTAGGAGGCGCTCCTGCAAGTACCCCGGACTTGAGCCATGCAGGGCTTTATAGGTTAATACCAGCACCTTGAATCTTACATGGAGGGCAACTGGCAACCAATGAAGATCACGCAGGAGGGGTGTCACATGGGAGAATTGGGCCACTCCCATCACCGCCCGCACAGCTGCATTCTGTACCAGTTGAAGCCTCCGTACAGTCCGCAAGGCAGCCCCAGGTAGAGAGCATTGCAGTAGTCAAGACGGGAGGCAACGAGCGCATGACTTTGTTTGAAATTGATCCAGTCTCAGCTTGGTAAAAAAATCTCCTTATGATGGGAGATAAAGGCAAAGTTAAATATTTTTCTATTTTAAAAATTTGTTTATTGGCCGATAACCAGGGGCAAACTTTTGCTGCTGTCCACTGTGTGATGTCCGATTGTGCACTTATGTCCTTAAATCTCTGTGCAATCCACATTCGGATCTGCCTATGATCGTACTGCTGCCAGTTTAACGGAATACCAAAGCTAGATACCTTCTTCAAAACTCTTGATAACCAAATATTTTTATTACTTGAGATAATCTGCTCCATTAGCGCTAGCTTTGGTAACCTACCTTCCTCCATCTCCATTATTCTTAGCCATAATAAGTTATGTTTTCACAGCCTAAGAGCCAAAGTGATATATTAATTAATATGTTGGACACTTATTGAAAAAAAAAACCAGGTTGAAATCTATTCTTGGCAATGGAAGCTAAGTGGATAACTTTAGTCCAAACACTTTCTTCTTCTTCTTCTTTTTTTTAATTAGATTTATATGCCGCCCTTCTCTGAAGACTCAGGGCGGCTTACAATTTTTGGGATACAACCCAATGTGCTCAGCAATAGCCTTCATTCCATTGCATATGCCTGCTTATTACTAAGCGGCATTTTTACAAAGTCAGCTTATTGCCCCCAACAATCATGGGTCCTCAATTTACCTACCCCAAGAGGATGGAAGGCTGAGTCAACCTTGGGCCTGGTGGGATTCGAGCCTACAATAATTGCAGGCAGCTGGAACTTAAGTGCTAGGCATTTAGCAGCCTGCATCACCAAGGCCCTTATTACCCCACAGCCAGTAGGAAAGTGATCAAAGTAATGGATTAAGAGGAGAAAGACTTAGGCAAGGATCTTCAAACTTGGCAAGTTTAAGACTTGTGGACTTCAACTCCCAGAATTCCTGAGCTACTATGACTGGAGGAGGAATTCTGGGAGTTGAAGTCCACAAGCCTTAAAGCTGTCAAGTTTGAAGACCCCTGACCTAGGCTCTAGTCTGGCGGTCGCCAACTGGTGGGCCGCAGAGATCTCACCCCCAGAGCACCCCCCCAAAGCAATTAATCCAGACTGTGCAGAAACACAAGGCTGTGCCATCCACATGGCCCGCAGGAATGCTCCTCGCCCACTCACTCCTTACCCTGCAAACTTGCCTGCTAAATAGCTATTTTTCCTGTTTCTGACCATCATCTGTTCTGCTGTGCCAGGAGATTTAGATTAGCTAGGAAGCAGGAAATGGTTGGAATTCTTGCTTTCTAGCTAGTCTTTAGATTGTCGGCTCTGCTTTTAAGCACAGCCGAACCTCCCTTAGGACTGAAGGTTCAGTTATTTAGTGCAGACTCACGGCAAGCAAATTTGAGAGACTGAACTAGCCGATGGCAGATAGATTCACTGAATGATTCTGTGAGCAACTCAATCTGCCTGCCTGCTTTGCCTGATTTTGGGTAACAGTTGCTCTTTTTTTAATAAAAAATTCAATATTTATATAAATATTTATAATATTTACATACAAGCCATGCCCAGCCAGTCACATGACCATCAAGCCACACCCACAAATTAGGCCACACCCATAGAACCAATTAGTGGTCCCTGGGATTTAAAATTATGAATTTGGTGGTCCCTGAGGTCCAAAAGGTTGGCAACCCCTGCTCTAATCTGCCTAAAGCTTTGGGAACTCAGTGAGTAACACTGGGCCAGGAACTAAATTCAGATCAGGTACTTTCATTGTGTTGCTATGGAAATAAAATCAAGAAAGAATGCCATGTAAATCATCAGCACTCTTGAAGAGAAAGCAAGATGGAAATATAATAAACAAATAGTGATTTTAAAGAATTTGATTAAAGTATCTATTAAATACTTGAGAATAGAATTTAAAGGCAGGATATGTCAGTGCTGAAATAAATAAAGATAAATGCTTTATGGAATAAAATTACCACTATGGTTTTCAGAATGTCAAAACAAGGCTGAATTTCCCAGCATTAAAATAAATAAAAAAGATTTATTTTAATTTCCCAGCATTAAAAGAAAAAAGGCTTAAAATTCTGTAGGTTTTCTTTCTTCTTTTTTTTAATAAAAAGTTTTTTATTTTTATATTTCAAGAACATCTCTTTTGGTGAACAGCGTGGTTCCAGGTTTTTACATTTCCATACAAACATAACCTTAGTTACATATTCATCTTTCACATTCAGTTTCATATCACATCATTACATTACATAATTTCTATAAATTTTCTCAAATATCCTTATATTTTTCATA
Organism: Naja naja; assembly: GCA_009733165.1. NCBI lineage: Eukaryota > Metazoa > Chordata > Lepidosauria > Squamata > Elapidae > Naja > Naja naja. Next base: position 199,922,061 of record CM019150.1, on the reverse strand, counting down.
CTTATATATATTTTCTATTCATATCTTAGCTTATTTCATTTCTCTTCTAATATTATCATATCTTCTTTATATAATGTTTAAAATTTTATTTCTTGTTCTTTATTCATTATACTTTTATATTTTTATCTGTCACATTTGCAATTTTATCACATACTCTTATTTCATTATTCAAAACATTTCATCCTTATTCTAATATCAAAAAAAAGAACTCCCCCTTTGATTACTAATTTGAGTGTACCACCCCTTTGTCTTATTCAATTAATACCCCTTTAATTCATAATAATGATTTATCATAAAATGATCACTTTTTAGTTATCCCTTTGTAATTAGTAACAATAAATCTCCTAATTATTACATAAAATATATACATTTTAAGCTGGATTCCACATGGTATTTCCCCCCTTAATTACTTTCTATTACATTTATTATTGCAAAGACCTTAATCTATTCAATTAATCATAAAAACTGATGTTAATCTTTTTATAACAATCCTCATAGTTCATTTTAACTATATTCTTAATTTTATTAAACTTATTTAGTATATTTATCATAACTTCCCAATTTCACATTTATACCAATTACATCTATGTGTACTTTAACAAGTAGTCCAATAACAAAAAAAACATCAGTTCCAATCTTTTCATTTTTAAAGTCTATATTTTTATACGTCACAACAAATTACTATTACTTCAAATACATTTATATTACAGCACGTCACCTTGCAGAATCCCCTTCCTTATTCCTAATCTACCCATTATCTCTATGTCTCCTAACTAAACAATTTCTTATCATTCTTGTTCAATTTCCATATCTCCTTCTTTTCTGGTCCCTTCTCTTACTGCCTCTTTTTTCCTTCATTTTTTCCCCTCTATTTTTTACTCCAGTTTTTATCCCCCTCCCTCTTTAAATTTCTATTTTGTTGCAACAAAGTTTCTCTTATTTTGTATTTTGTACTTTTGAAAGAGCCAGGAACTTTTTAAAGGGTTACTAAAAATTTCCTCCTTTACCATTAGGTGGCACTCTCTGTTATGTCCAAGTTCCACCCCTCCCCCACCTTTCTTTTCTTTGTTTAGGGCTTTTAAGTTTTAAAAATCCAATAAATTCCATCATCAATTACTGGTTTGCTTGTTTTTTTGATACATTCAAGTTCAGCTTTTAATTATGCCTATTTAGTGCCAAATTCATATATTTTTTCTGTAGGCTTTCTTTCTGAGATTTGGAGATTTAAAAAAAATGTTTGCAAATGACTGCATATTTTCAGCTATAAAATTCCTATGACATTAATTACCATTAAAAAGGTGGAAAAATCTAACTGATTGTCTAATGTTTCATTTTCTTTAACAAATTGGAAGAAACCTGTGGTTGTTATACTGAATTATTTGGGTGTGTGTATAAAGAAGCAAATAAGGTAGGAAATTACATTTAATGGTGAATTGTAAGGGAAAATGCCATATATGCAATTCATTAGCATTTCCCTCTATGAACCTTGGAAAACTGTTAGCCCATGTTTCCCAACCTTAGCAACTTTAAGATGCATGGACTTCAATTCCCAGAATTCCCTAAGCAGGAAGCATCAAGCTGTCTGGGGAATACTGGGAGCTGAAGTCCACACATCTTAAAGTTGCTAAGATTACACAACAGTGTTGTAAACAGAATACATTAAGGCACTTTAGAGTAGCATTATCAGCACTGCTGTGATTAATAGATACTTTTAATATGAAAAGAATATAATATAATCACATTTAATATAATGTGACCAATGCTGAATAAGCAAAGGAATTAGTTTATGATCTCTTGATTATTTTCAGATTTTATGTTCAAGACAAATAACAAATAAAGGTATTATATAGCTAAAATTATAAACATTTATGAAAAGTTCAGGGCAAATAAATTATTTACCTAACATTGAAAAGCATCAAGGTAGGTCCCAGGTGAATTTTTCTGGAGAAAGCATTCTCTTAGCATAATGACCTTTCTCCTTTCTTCTCATTGATCTCATTAACATGATGGAATTTCCTTGAGAAACCCTTCCTAAGATTTCAGTATGCAGAATTTATCAGCAAGGTGTCAGAGTAATAAGTCCTTTTTTAATAGCAAAGAGATTTGGGGATAGGGGAAATAAATATCTCTTTTTCTGCTCAGTCTTTCCATCTCCATGACTCCAGGTAGAATTCAGGCCCTACTTCTTCTTTCAATATCCTCTTTTGCTTTCTAAATGGGCCTTTACCTTGTGACTGACACAATCTTGTGACAAAAGAGAAGTAACAACTACATTCAACACCCAATATCTATTTACTTGTTCATTCACTCACTTGATTTACATGGCCATCCATTCAGAACTGTTTAATGACAACGAAAGGAGGTCCCGATGGGCTTAGTTACAGTAGAATTCTATTAAAATATTTCCATCTTAATTTTTAATTATTTTAAATTGTTTTTATGATGTATGCCACCCAGAGTCACTTGTTAAGCTAGGCAGCTATAGAAATCAATAATAAATAAAACCTGTTGAATTAAATTACTTTACCTAGCTTAATTTGTAAGGACACTATAGTACAGGAGTATCAAACTCAAGGCTTAGATCTGGCCTGTGGGGCCACTCTGGAAACAGCAAAGAACTGGCCCACAGTGCCTCTGACAGTGAAAATGGAGGTTGGGAGGGCCATGCAAGGATCATTTTTGGCCATGAAGACCTCCTGCAGCCATCTGCCAGTGAAAACAGAGCTCAGGAGGATGAGTGTGGCCTACCAGGGCTCCATTTTCAGCCATGATGGCCTTCTTCAGCCTTCAGCCTCTGCAAAAACAGAGCCCAGGGAGGGCTTCCCAAGCTCTGTTTTCACTGGCAGAATGCTGCAGGAGGCCATCACAGCTGAAAACAGACCCTAGGTGGACTGTCTTTTAGCTGGCAGAGGGCTGCAGGAGGCCATTGCGGCCAAAAACAGAGTTTTGACGAGTGACATTGAGCTGGCCACACCTACCCTGACCACACCCACCCAAGGTCAAATACAACCCTGATGTGGCCCTCAATGAATTTTTTTTTAAATTCATATTTATATGTCGCCCTTCTCCGGAGAGTCAGGGTGGCTTACAATTTTTGGGAGCACAACCCAATGCACTCAGCAATAGCCTTCATTCCATTGTATATGCCTGCTTATTACTAGGGCTTCCCCCGCCCCCAAGTGGCATTTTTACAAAGTCAGCTTATTGCCCCCAACAATCTTGGGTCCTCAATTTACCTACCCCGAGAGGATGGAAGGCTGAGTCAACCTTGAGCCTGGTGGGATTCGAGCCTGCACTAATTGCAGGCAGCTGGAACTAAGCGTTTAACAGCCTGTACTACCAAGGCTCTAGGTTTCCATACAAACCTAAATTGAACCTAAATTAAATTGAACCTAAATTAAATTGAACCTAAATTAAATTGAACCTAAATTAAATTGAATTTGATACCCCTGCGATAGTACATTCTAGTACAATCCACTGGTTTTCTAGGTTGGCATAAATACATGAAAATGATAGGAAATTGCGAAACTTTTAAAAGCTAGAGCGCATGAACATTATGTCCCTCAGATTTATCTTGTTTTATTTATTTATTTGTTCATCCACCATCCATTATTTCTGATAAATAATAACTGATAAGTTATACTCATCTTTATTTGCAATAATGTCTTGGGTTTCCCCAAAGGCCCAAGACCAAAAAGAAAATTATGAATCATTGCATTCTAATGGTTTGTTTGGAAGTTAGTTTGAAAATGTGTTCACCTGCTCAGAACAAAGACAGAGAAAATTTGAAGTAATAAGGGAACAGCCACATCAGTTTTCCTCTGGTGGTGGGGTATTTTCTGACTGGCATATTCTCAATGCAGATGTTTTCTAAAAGGGCACCTTCCCACCTTCGTGGGAGCTCCCACAAGCATGTTCTTAAGATGTCAAACATTTTCACCAGTCCAAAATGATTGCTTATTTCTGCTGTCCAATGATCCTTCATCCTGTTTTATAGCTGGTGGTAAATGTACTTGTCAACTTTCTGGCAGAGAAAAGTTACAAAAGTTTTAGCCCAATGAGTTATAGATGCTTAAAGGGAATAATTTATAACTTTTTGAAATGTATTATTAAATGTGTAATGGAAACTCTGGCAGATCCTTATCTCCAGTTCAGGAGAGCTTTTAGGAGCTACTAAAATAATCTCTTTTTAACACTAGCTGCTCTTAACAGGATGGTTTTTACTGATATTGGCCATATATCTTCTATGGTAATATGCACTTTCAGGAAACAATATTATACAGTTCCAGATTGCATGTCCTTCAGTGGGAGATGGTAGTAAATGCCTGAAGGACCATATTTCATCTAAACAGAAGAAAGGGTTCTCCAGAAAATTAAGTAGAAACAGGCACATTTCCTTACCAAAGAATATATTGATGGTTTGCTTACTCTTTCATGATCCAATTGCCCATTTCTGGACATTCATCCTAGAAGCACAGCCTGAAAATAAATCCTCTTGCCATCTAATATCAACTTATAATCATTAAATTCAGTCAACATCTGAGTTCTTACTTGCAGAAGAGTCTTCTTCAGAAAAGAAAAAAGTACTTTTCTGTCAGCTTTGTCTACTTATTTTTAATCATTCTCTTTGATAAACAATTGCTTCCATTTTTAGAAGAATATTTTGAAGGAGTTCTCATTGTCAGAACACAGAATTCCTCTGTCTAACTTAAATAACTGAGAAATGTTTTTGAGTTCCCTCTTTTTCATGGTAGATGGTGCAATCCACCATTCATTAGTCTCTTTCATGTTAATCTGCATTTTTCCTAAAAACAATCTGCATGAAACCTTAAATTTAAATACAATTATGTAACAGACTTTTGCTCAAGATATTAAGCACCAAATGCATTCTCATTTCATTCCATTCGCATTTGTAAATGCATTTTGGTTTATCTTTTGAAGCCAGGAAATGGAGCCCAATATTTTGAGAAATGCAAGTTTCAAAGAATTGCTATATTCTGATTGATGGTTTTGCAGAAGTCCATTGATATCAGGAATTGCAAAGACCATATCTCCCAATAATTACTTCTTATTTATTAGTTTTAAGTGTAAATACATGCTGTGAGCAATTAGAGAAGTCTGGATATATGGACAGCATGCAAAGCTGGAAATAGCCAAGCCTCCATCTGGTAGGAGAATGGCTATCATACAGTAGACTTTGTACACTTTAATCGGACAATGTACTAAAAAGGCATTTTGTTCTTAATGGCCATATGAACACCAGGACACTCTACTAATTAACCAGCTTTTTGGCAAGCATGGAATCCCAGATGGTCCTAATGAATCTAGGCCACCATCCGGCTCCTTTGTGAATGGTCTGTTTGACCAGGACCTGACAGCTCTTAGCAGCTTACCAATATGTTCATTTAGCTTCAAAATGCATTGATAAAATTGTTGTAAAAGCTCTCTATTTCTAATTAATTCTGATTCATCACTGCCAAGGAATTCTTTGTTCATAATTCCAGAGACCATTAGTCCAAAATCCTAGTTCTGATTTTCATGTGTAAAATTCCACCAACATCCCACTCAAAAAACACACACACTTCCCCCAAAATTGCACAATTGTGTAGTGAGCAAATGGAAAAGAAAAAGAGAGTTAGAAGAGTTTTATTCCAAGTTTGTCTAGGAGAAAATATGGAGTTCTCTCCTTGTTAGAACTCACTGTAGGAAAACTATTAGCTATATGTAACACCTAGCAAGCTTTATTTCTTCTAATGTAAAAGTAGGCAAAATATTAAATAGGAGGAGTAAAGCAAACAGAAAATAGCTGACAGTCTGGTGATTAATACTCATTATTATTTCTTTAATCCTTGAAATGAAGCAATGTTTCATTCTGAAATAACTTGTGCTCATACTCATACTCCTAAACTAAATCTCATTCCCATTAGTTAAGGTCCTCTGGTCATCTATTTATGCTATATTTCCTAGAGAAAGGTTCATGTTTGATGAATCGGAGGCTGAATAGCTCACACAGAAATGCAAAAACGAATTAGTGAAATAAAATGTTTACATAGCTGCAGTTAAATGCTACAAATGCAGCAAAGCTAACTGGAAAATTCTCTATTTTTTGGATCAAAGATGCATAAATGCATTTTATCTAAAAATGTATTCCTTTATATTTTGAACAATTTGAGATATAGTACTTGTATTACATGATCAAAATAAGAGCAGTAGATTGGAGAAATCTGAGTTCAAATGGCATGTCAGCACAAATTTTGTGGATAACTTTCACCATGGTACTATCCTTTCTTCTTTCCATCTTTCTCTTCTTCTTAATACTACATGAGGAGAAGGACTGTCCTATGGACTTTTGAGATATTCCTTGAACTTTTGAAATATGTGTTATATATTTCAAATATGTCCTAAAAAGGACCTAAACAAACTCTGGAGGCTAGAAACAAATGTTTCTGCTAAATAAGTTTATCTTTCTAACCACCCTAAACAGAAAATCATCTTTAAACTATATACAACCTGTTAAATTATAGTAAATATTGTAATTTTCCATATTTTGAAGTTATTTAGTTAGGAATATTTTGGTTCTTTTGTACAGATCACTGCTATTCCTGAAATACATGGGGGTTTGTTGCTACAGTGATATATTATTCAGGAATTAACAGATGCTCTTACCGTGCCCCATTTCCATGTCATCCTCTCCCAAATTGAAATGGAAACAGGTTTTGGTGAAAAATAATGTGCATCAGTATATTATTGTACAGTAGTAAGCAATGCTTGCAGAACTGTGGGTATTAGCACATTGTAGTAGAATTTGATTCCATTATTCTTGTTTTTTAATAAATCCCTTTGTCAGTTGATACTGAGAATGAAAGGTTTAAATACCTGGTCAGAGGTCTTGTTAATATGTCACCATGTGTCACCACGGCTATGTGAGCTGCATTGATTCCTGTTTGGATTATTAGTTCATTTTAAAGAGCTGGTTTTATTACCTATAAAGAACCATTTGGCATAGGGCCTGCCTATCTGAAAGAGAGCTTGTCTCAGGTAGCTGATTCTGTCCACCCAATCAGAGGTGGTATTCAGCAGGTTCTGACCAGTTCTGGAGAACCAGTAGTGGAAATTTTGAGTCGTTTGGCAAATACCACCTCTGACTGGCCCCGCCCCCATCTAATCTCTGCCTCCTGAGTCCCAGCTGATCGGTTGGGTCTTCTTTTGTTGCCCTGCACAGGAGAACGGAGCTGGAAAGCAGGTTAGTGAGGTGGGGAGGGAATGGAGACTTTGCAGTAACCTTCCCCCAGGAGTGGGGTGGGAATGGAGATTTTACAGTATCCTTCCCCTGCCATGCCCACCAAGCCAGACCCACAGAACTGGTTGTTAAAAAATTGAATCCCACCACTGCACCCAACAGGTGTGCTCCAGAATTAAATATAGCCCACTTGTGGCATGTAGGAAGGGCCTGCCTCTTCTGTTGCAGCTCCCACCTTTTGGAACTGCATCCCTCAAAAAATAAGGACTACACTCACACTCTTGGAGTTCTGAAATGCTTTAAAAATGGTTTAAGTTGCAGGCCAAGGTTTGAAGTTTATTGTTTGTTCAATGGCTTGTTTTGTTGATTTTGCTGTCAATTAAATTCTTACAGTCTAGACTTTCCATTTGATGAATATTTTAGCTATTTTGTGCTTTGTCTAATTTGTATGCTTCCCAGAGTCCGCTGGAGTTGGGTGGCAATTTTTTTTTACAACTCTTTAATCCCTTTATTTAGACTGAATGGAACTGAGTGTTTACTGGCCAGATACCCTTCCTGACACCTATGCGGAGTTTGCAGCAGATATTTTCTCTTTACACCCTGATAGAGAACATCTGCTGCTGCCTAGGATTGAACTCTCAATCTTCTAAGAGGGAGGCAAGAGTCTTGATCTCTAGGCCACCATGCCACTCTATTTGGGTGACAAATATATTTTGATAAATAAATAAATAATCTGCCTTCTGGAAGAGATTCAGATGAAAAATGATTACTTCTGAGGGAGAGCTTAAACTCTGTGGCTTTAATATAATACTTATCCAACTTTCTTCCAACCACTGATGCAGAAGAGAAGATTGACAAGTCTTTTGGTCAAGTTCAATCTGAAACTGACAGAACATTCAAGCAAGATGTGCTGCTTATGATGGAAGATTGGAAAGACAAAGTTAGAAACAGATTGTCTAAGAATAATCTAGGAAACTGAAATGAAACAGCAGAATCAATTTCTGTCAATTCAATTATTTCTTCTTTGCTAACACAATCTTCCCAGAACTAAAACAATGTCTATAGACATTGGCATCACACAGAAATGAAACTGGCACATCGCACAGAAATGAAACTGAAATAAAACTGAAAATTTTATTGATGCAAGGACATAGAAAAACTTAGTTATAAAACTAAAGATGTGAAAGTTGATATGCAAGTTCCAAGTCAAGCTAAAGCAGAAGAATGAAACCAACCAGTTTTCAGGATACCAAGTTGAGCATATTTTAAGGAGAACATCAGGAATCACTCTGAAGCCTGAAACCTAATTGATAGAGAACCAGAAAAACTGTAGAAATATGTTAAGGACTTCATAAAGATGAATGTAAAAAGAGACTGTCAAAGAATAAGAAGCAGAAGAAATCAGCCTGGAGAAAATATGTTTATGAGACCACTAAGAATCAGTAGTGTCTCAATGACACATAATCTTCATCAACATACAGTATTTCTCCATTTTTGTTGCATGTCATATCATTACTATGCCTTTCCTGATTAAAGATAAGTAGAGAACATATGCTCAGAATGCTCAGATCTGCAGAGTTAATCTGCAGAGTTCTTCTGCCTCTGACTTTGGTTGTTTCCTTACAGATGTTTCATTACCCAACTAGATAACATCTTCAGTGCTAGAGGGAGTGGGGTTTGCTCTCTGTTTATATCCAATAGCTGGCTCTGACAGTGTTGGGGAGAGGTATTGTTTTCTCCTTTGTTAGAGTATTATCTTCTGCATAATTGTTTGTCTGGTATTCATCCCAGTGTTAAGCACACTTTTTAGCTAATCTGATTTGAAGTTAGTTTCACTGGAAGCCCAAATTGGTATAAAGTTCTACTGTTGTATCCAAAAGACTGTTAAAAGGATATGTTCCTCTGGGAAAGGTAATAATGGGACTGGAGTGACTGGGAACTGGAGTTCAACGGTCTTCTTCTGATTACATGGTAGAAACCATAGCTATTCATGCATAGCTCAAAAACATAAGTTGATTGGATCCTTTATACCCTTTGAAATTGAAACCAGCTGATGCTTCGAAATGCAATTTAAAAGCCTGCAATTTGACCATATGGGGAAGTAGAAAGAGATAATAAATTAGGGACCTGTAAGGGGAGTCAAAATGTTGATACTTTTTATAGAAGAACACTGAATTGGAGTTATCTAAAAAAAGATTCACTAAAACATAGAGCATAAAGTGCCAGATGTGATTCCGACTTGCTGATGCAGCTCCTTGCCATCATTTCTGCATCTCACATTTTACCTGCCTTAGAACAGAGGAAAGTGTCAAGTCAAAGTCAAAAGTTATAAATCAGAGTGAAATATATATCCCTGTCCAAACTAAAATGTTTTAAAATGGGCAGGTAAGCAGAGATGACTGTCCATTTAGAGGTCACCATGAAATCGGGTCAGAAGTGTTGACGTATTACTTATTTATTTGATGTATATCCTTTTTGTCTTATAGCAGAAATAGTACAACAGACTGAAAGATCCCTGGGATCGGGAGAGAGAATTCTAAATATTTTTTGCAAAATTGAACATGTGGATATTACCATATTTTTAGGAATCATCTTCATATTCAAATAAAAATAATAATAAAAAATATTTCCTGAAGAGGGAAAAAATTCAGCTTATATCTTTCCTATTTTTTAAAAAAATGATGTTTACATATACACATATAAATATAATAAATATGCATAAAATACATATGTACAAAGCATTGTACCAACATACAGCAAAGTTCATTCTCTTCTATATTTTATTTTTTGCCTTTTAAAATTTTTGTGTTTTATATAGAGTATTTCCAAGAAGCATATATGAACTTACCAATATGTGTAAATCAAAGCCTATGTTGCCCTCTCCTTTATCATTCCTAACAGCCAGACAACAGAAAGAAGTTCTTGTCCCTTGTCACTATTGATTGCAAGCAATGAAGTGTGTTATAAAAAAATACATCAAGGTTTTAGAAAAGGAACAAAATATGTTTTCTCCTACAAGATTAGTTTTCCACATTGCATGCTGTACTTTTCCTCCATGGAAACATATGAAGTAATTCATCATTTTTTCACAACAACCCTATAAAGCTGATTGGTAGAGGATTTCTGTGGGAGATACAATGAACTGAAGGTGGCTTTGCCAAAAGAGATCTCACAACTACGACCAAGACCAAAGAACCAGCGAGGAGACCATTCCCTGGAGCTTCTCCGAATAAGGAGTGGATCAAAGATTGCCCATACATGATCTGGACAGTTGCTACTCATGAGGAGACCATGAAACTATGGTTTTCTGTTTGAACAGCAGAAGATGATGGGATCAAAAGTTCATGACCATGCTTGAGACCCTTAAAAGATATTGAGTTTACAAACCTCACTTTCTAATTACTTTCAGGAATTAGTTATTAAGTATTCTAAAACTATTAGAGACCTTTGGAATTAGAGGTTTGAAAAGTCTTCATCAGATGAGTTTATCTTTAATTCTAAACAAAATAAACATTAATTACAAACATAAAAATTTAAAGATTTTGAAGTAAGCATCAAAAAATAAATAAGATTTTAAGCTAAAAGAGTTGTAAACAGATTAAGGGTCCAGACAAATTTGAAATAATGACTTTTATTAAAAGATTTTGGAGTTAACTATAAAAAAATAAGTAACTCCTCATGGGAAATAGACTTGTTTTGGTTATTGTTGAAGGAAAATACTGACTTATTAATTAATCCTGTGACTAATTAATGTGATGGACCGTAAACCCTTTGTCTCTAACTAAAATTATTTAAAGATTGAGCCAGATGATTTCAAATCAACACATATTTATTGTAACAAGCAGATTAACAAATAGATATTTAGATTGAATAATACCAGTGTCCTCTCTTCCTTCAGATAACCTCTGGTCTTCTTAGTTTGACAACTGCCTGTGCAGTTGGAGTCTCTCTGTCCTCTTTCCTCAGAAATATAATAATAAAAAGTATCTCAATAATCTCTAGCCTAGGAATTGCCTTTTCCTTTCAGCTTGAGATTCTTCTCTTCTTCCTTGTGGTTTCTTGAGTCTGCCTGCCTATGCAGCTGTGAAGAGAATGAAGAAACTCCTAGAGAGACAAATGAAACTGTCTGCCTATGCAGTACAGTTTCCTGGAGAAACAGAATGAGACTGAGACAAATGGCAGTTGGTTGGCCCCTTTTATAGTACAGTATAAATAAGGGGTGTGGCTATAAAAGCCAGTACATGGCATGTCAGGCTGCGCTGCCATTGGTTGATTTGATCTTTCAAATCCAAATAGTGTAAAGTGCACAGCACATTGGAAATTCTTCCAACAGTTATCCTGGCAAATGCAATCATAACAAACTATAAATGATGGTTTTAGAAACTGGACACTAGTGGAATGTAAAAATTTAACCAGATGAAATAAAGTCATGTCCGATTCTTGGGGATTTTATGGGCCAGATCCCTCCACATCTTCTGATTTTGGAATAATTTTTTTCTGTTTTTAAAGCAGAAGAAAGAAAGCACAAAGTCTCATGAAAGTTAATAGTAGGTCTAAAAAGGAAAGAAAATGTTATAACATTGGATATATTAAAGGAGATCTTTGAAGAATAGAGCCAGAAGTTAATAACTACAGTATCAGTACTGTCAGTAATGATGTATGTTTTAGTGATGGAACTGTTTTTAAAAGATACTAATGGAGAAATGATAGATATGAAACAAATTTTATCTGATAAATTAAAGTACAGGATGTTGAACTACAAATTACAGGCCAAGAGAATGATCTGTAAATTATGCTTTATGAGGTATACAAAAGAAACTGGCTGAAGTTTGAAAAATTAAAAAAGACATATGTACAAATGTTAAACCAAAGGAATGTTTTGGAAACAACAACAACATCTGCTTCAAGTTTCTTTCTTCTGAACGACTCTACATCCATGTGCCCGTTGCATGACTCACTATTTTTTTTCAATTTTCCATATTTTCTTTCGGAGCTGGCTTCCCTAGAATACCATTTTATCATCTTTGTCCCTTTGTCAAATAGCTGTATATTTATGACGCTGTCAGATGCTTGTGAATTTACACGCACCTCTAAACAAGGACAGAGCTCTTCCATTAGGAAGATTGAAATACCTGATATGGGCAGCAGCTCATGCTGAAGAATAAATTCACCAAGACTCTAACCACTGACATCTTACTATGCCATCCATGTATGTCATGCATACACAACCAGAGCTACTAATTACACTGTCAGCCACCTTCTACAGAGGGTCACAAAGGTATTGTTTTGAAAGGCAACTGGACTTTGTTTTTTCTTAAAGCCGTTTAGTTTCTCATCCAAGAAGCTTCTTCAGTTCTGACCAAATGGTGGGAAATGGAAGGATTGAATGGTGCAAATGGGTGGTCATAATTCAGGTGACCCTGAGGGCACCAATAAACTTCCAAGTGGCCTCAATAACTCTCAGAGAGAATGCTAACAACTGGACGAGCTACCGGTAACATAAATACTTCCATTCCCATTTCTGAATGAAGAAGCTTCTTGGATGAGAAATGAAACCTCTTCAAGGAAAAACAAAGGAAGTCTAGATGCTTTTTGAAAAAACACCTTTGGGACAATCATGACCTAGATGATGGAGAATCTCCATAGACTTATTCAGAGGGATTTTCAAGGAAAGAGGGAGTCAAGGAAGCAATCACAAATGTGAAATCCAAGTTATCATTGTGAATTGTCTTATAATCCTCCCTACATATATCTCTGAACCTATGAAGGCTGTTCTGAGGAAATCTTCCAAGTATCTCATTAGGAGATATGACAACACAGTTGCTTCAGCCACTACCACACATGGCTCTGAAAATATCCCATGGCTTTAAAATCTGCAGTCTGTAACCAAATGGAAGTACTGCTACTCTGTGAAAGGGGTACAGGGAACAAAACCCAAGACAGTTGGTAGCAAGAACAGCACTAAATCTTCCACTTACCTCAAGCAATGGCCTTTTTTTTTCAGCCCAAACATGGGACTTTTTGGGTGGTCCTGGATATGAACTAACCCAGCACTGAAATTTCTGCATATCAAAATGTCTATAGGACTACAGTCTATAGGACTGCAGAAAAAAACAATTACTACCAACCTGCCTTCAATCGAGGACCTGTATACTGCACAAGTCAAAAAGAGGGCTGTGAAAATATTTACAGACCCCTCACATCCCAGACATAACTGTTTCAACTCCTTCCCTCAAAATGATGCTATAGAGCACTGCACACCAGAACAACTAGACACAAGAACAGTTTTTTCCTGAAAGCCATCACTCTGCTAAACAAATAATTCCCTCAACCCTGTTCGACTACTACAAAGTCTGCACTACTATTACTGTTAATCTTCCCATCACTCCTTATCACCCACCCCTTCCCACTTGTGACTGTATGACTGTAACTTTGCTGCTTGTATCCTTACGATTTATATTGACTGTTTCCTAGTATGATTTGATTGCTTATTGTACCCTATGACTATCATTAAGTGTCATACCTTACGATTCTCAACTCTTGATGAATGTATCTTTTCTTTTATGTATACTGAGAGTATTTACACCAAGACAAATTCCTTGTGTGTCCAATCACACTTGTCCAATAAAATATTCTATTCTATTCTATTCTATTCTATTCTATTCTATTGCCTGTGGAGACTTGTTGATGGGTTGATTCTGCTAGTAACATGTAGATTTGGCTTTATTTTGGAAGGACAGCATGTAAGTGCAACACTTAATTTAACTCAACAAGTACAATATCCTGTATGTCATGTTTTTCTTTCTTTCTTTCTTTATCCAGGAAAATTGAATGGTTAGCTGTTGGCACTTTGCAATGTTTGTTTTCACTTCGAAATACAGACCATATTTTTAAAATGCATTATGCAGCTGCTTGAAAAGTGGTTTTATTTTTTTCAACATAAAATGGAATTTGTTTACAAATCTCTGGGGCTTTGCTTTGCTTTGATGCTTCTTTCTGATGAGATGCCCTATATTTATTATAACTGATTTAAAAAAAAACAATCAATCTCCACTGGAATTGGCATGCTGTCTTCATTCAGTAGTAATGCTCTGGGGATTTTTATTCAACACATTTTATCCTAATGGAGCCATTCCAGAAGGAAAGAATCATTAGTAGGTTAGATTCTTTGTTTAGGAATACGTAGAATGTTGTCAACTGAGTATTCTTATGAAATGTTTGAAAGAAGTATATTCTCAATGGGTATGTTATACAAACACACATCAGAATGAGGTGACAAAATCTAGCCATGCTTGTTAAGGTAGCTAGCTTGTCAATATCTCAGCCTGGAAATCTGAAGATCTAGGGAATGTGTGCTTTTCAAAAGCCTATGTTGAAATCCACACCCTATTCTAAAATTGCCAACAAATTGTATACTTTAACAGAGAGCAAGCAGTATAGGAACTTTCAGAATTTTATAGGTTACAAGGTAAGAAAAGGTTATCTTAAAAACCTCCTAAAGTACTGCAATTCTCAAGCAAAAGTCCTGAATCCTGGAAAAAGTTTAAGAAGAGTGTTGATATTTTTTTGCTAGCTGCAGGTTATGCAAATAAAGAAGACGAACATTAAATACAGGTAGTCCTTGATTTATGACCATAATTGTAACTAGAATTTCTATTACCAAGCAAGGCAATTGTTAAGTGATTTTATGAACTTTTTCAACACAGATGTTAAGCGAATGCATCTTCCCCCATTGACTTTACTTATTGGAAGCCTGATGGGAAGATTGCAAATAATGATCATCAGATCCCAGGACACTGCAACAATCATAAATGCATGTTGGTTGTCAAGCACCCAAATTTTGATCATGCGACCATGGGCATGCTGTGATGGTCAAAAGGTCAAGGACTTTCATCATTTTTTTCAATGGCATTGTAAGTTTGAATGGTCACTAAATGAATATACAATATATACTAAGACAAGAACTATCTGTAGCAATTTTCCTCAGTGTAGCTAGGCAAGGAAAGGTTGATATTTTTAAGGGCATGGAACTACCTTAGAAGTTTTATACACATTTCCAAAGTACTGTATACCAAAAACAAGTGGGACATGTGAGATTTAAGTTTCAAGTCAACAAGTGGTGATGCTTTTGAAGACTTCCTCACTTACTTAAATCCTACTGAAGCAGGATTTTGGCCAAGTCATGGAATCCTTGATAAAAGGCAGGGTGGTGCTAAGCCTAACAAACCCAAAATTGTGAAGAAAAGGGGCTCTGGAGAACATTGATCTGACTTTGGACAAAATGGTGTGGACCTGTAAACAGATATAATGACTCTGTTAAGTCTTCATAATAGCACTGTGCATGGAAATAGCATTGGCCAACAGTCTCTGAGAAGCTGTGGAATAAGTTTATTTAGCTAGATGCTGTACTGCCTACAGCTATGAAAGCTATTTGATTGAGTTCCAGACTTCCAATTTGGGCCAGACCTTTTCGTAATTGATGATGTTTTATTTTAAAGGCCACTGATTAGTTCTCCCTGCTGCCTTAAAGACTGATATGATTCAAAGGATTCATGAGGGTCATTGAGGTAAGAAAAATGGAAATGTCAGACTAAGGAAGTTTTATATTGGCGATACATTAACAGGGATATTGCAAATGCAGTTTCTAATTCAATTGCCTTTCAGAAATTTCACTCTAAGAATAAAAAAGAGCCAATGTGGATTGATAATCTACCGAAAAGCTAGTCACAATGGCCACTGATTCATTTACACTGATGGGCAAGGATTACTTAATAATCACAAAGGTTTTTAGCTTATCCTGAGATTGTTTTGCAAGGTTGATGCCCAGACTACTTGCCAATTAAAGGATCTCTTCAGTCTGCATTGGTTTCCCTTCATTGGATTGACAGAGGGTAGCCCTTGGTTCTCCATCATAACTAATACCTCTTTGTTCAGCAATATAGGTATTCCATATAACATTCAACTCTGAGTACTTGCAATCTACCAGTCTTGTAGGAAATGGGTTAAAATTGTCATGCAGCTACCAAAAAACCCTAAGAACTAAGATCTACTTGTTTAGCTTATGATTTATTGATCTGAGATTGTGAGATTATTGTGTGTGTGTGTGTCTGTTTTTTATCATAGAAATAGGTATAAGCATAAACATAGTTATGAATACATGAAATGGATACATATACGAAAAATAAAAAGAAACAATAGGACAGGGATGGTAGGCACGTTGGTACACTTATGCACGCCCCCTACAGACCTCTTAGGGTTAGGGTTAGGGTTAGGGTGTGTGTGTGTATCTCCAAAAGTGCTCATAGTACTACATTCTTCTGAGGTAAACCCTACATAAACAAGCTCAAATATTAGACCTGTATCCTATTGGTCATCATTTCAGTGACTTCTGATTTCCTGTTAGTTTCCCCACAGAATATTCTTGATGGAAGCTGGAAGGGAGCATTAAAACCAACCTTCCTTCCTTTCTTCCTAATTTGATGAACAACACTGATGATCAGTGTGAAGGATGGACTGACATCTATTTATCTATCTGTCCATTTGTCTATTTTTATTGGGCTGAACCAGAAGATGTTGAAATAGCACTGTCATTGTAAGAATTTACTTAGAGGCCATATCATGATAAACTGGCTGAGACTAGTTTATAGAATAGCAGTTGGTCTCTGAGTATGTGTATGATTGTTTTATAAACTTAGTAAAATCAATAATAATAAAAGAGTTCTTGCTAACCTTAGGCTTTCCATTTTATCAATACAAGAACAGAACAAAGGGGGGAATTATTAACTACAAGAGATATAATCATCATGATTTAATTAATAGCTGGTTTTAAGAATAATTAAATTTAATCAAACAGTCCATTTATGTTGGGTGACAATATCCAGCTGACCTTGGAAAGCTAAACAAGATCAAACCTAGTTGGTTACTTGATCAGAAACTAGTAAGGAATTCCAGGGCCATAGGCTTTATTGAGAGGTAAAAATAAAAATAAATTCTGGTAGAAGACTAAACCAGATTAGAAGGCTAAACTTGATTACAAAATGTCTTTTGCTTTATTGTTTACATCCAGCTATGTTGAGAATTTGTCCTAGCCCTATCCACTTTTTGGAGCCAAGTGCAAGATGAATTTGAAGAAGGATGATATAAATAAAATGCAAAGGGAGAAAATCTCTGATTGGCCGTTTTTAAAACTAGGAATACTGATCCAATATACTGATTTTTAAAAATTCAGAAAGCAAAGATTGACATTTCTTAAAATAATTACTTTTCATTCATTGATGGTATCTGTCCTCCTCCCCCTTCCCTCCTTGACCTCCTCCTCTCCCTCTTCCTCCTCTCCCTCTTGTTTAAGGTTAGCATGCAAGGATTATTGCCATTATGTGAAAATGTCATGTGAAATGCTACCTTTAAAAAAAAAAGAAGGTAGCAGTACAAATCTAAAATGGAAAAGTACAAAGGATATTAAAAAAATAAATTGAATAACTGCTATTAATTTCTTTTTTGGAAAAAAAAATTACTGAACTGTCTTCCTGGAGTGTGAACACACTCTTCTTTATTAGGATGGGAAAAGAAGAGCAGAGCAGATTAAAAACTGCAGGTACATTATTCTTATAGACATAAACTGTATGGTAAGGACATTTCAGAAAAAGGAATAATGGAACAGTCTGGACTTTTGTGTACAGCTCAAAAAAGGAGCTAAATTTTGAAAAGCCAGTTTCAAGTTTATTTATTTATTTATTTTTATTTGACTTGTATGCCCCCATCTCCCAAGACTCGGGCGGCGCACAACTAAAAACAACAACAATAAATACTTAAAAAGAAATTAAACTAATTTCACAAGCCCCAAAATACAAAAACTAAAATTTACAGTGGTTAAAATAATTAAGAAACCCATCCCCACCCAAGGAGGGGTCACAGCCCGATTGGTCGAACAACCAGGTCTTCAAATCATGGCGAAGGTGCGGAGGTCAGGGGCCATGGAGCCCCAGGGCAGTTGGTTCCAGAGGTCAGGGGCTGACAGAATAGGCTCGCCGCTGGGGACCGCCAGCCACATTGGCTTGCCGACGGACCCCGAGTCCTGCCTATGTGCTCGCACAGGGCGGTTGGCACTGATATCGGCAGAAGACGCCCCTAAATATTGAGGACCCATGTCGTGAAGGACTTTGTATGTTAAAACCAGAACCTTGAATTCACCCGAGTGCAACTGGCAACCAATGCAGGCAGCGAGGTAACATGGGAGAATCAGGAAACTCCATCACCGCGCCACTGCATTTTGCACCAGTTGCAATTCCGGATGGTATGCAAGGGCAGTCCTAAATAGAGAGCGTTGCAGTCGAATCAGAGGTAACAAGGGTGAGTGATGTGCAGGGCATCTCGTCCAGAAATGGGTGAAGCTGATCAACAAGGCGAGCTAAAGGCCCCCCTGGCACGGCCCCACCTGCTCCTCCAACCGACATACATCCAGGAGGACCCCAGATTCCCCTATCCACAGGGGCAACACCTCTCCCTATGGCCAGAGATGGATATTCCTGACTGGGCCGAGATGCTGGTATGCACAGCCACTCAGTCTTGGCCGGGTTGAGTCGGCATGTTCCCGCCATCCAAATCTGCACCAGATCCAAACACCGGGTCATCAGGAGAGGGCATCACTGATCTGGTTTGGGGTGGAGATGTACAGCTGGGTGTCATCTGGCACATGATGGAATCTCACCCCAAAACCACGGATGATCTCACCCACATGTAGATGTTAAATAGAAGAGGGGAGAGGACCAACCCCTGAGGGACCCCACAAGAGAGCACCCTCGGGGCTCACTTCCCACCCCGCCAACACGACAAAATCACCTCGAGAGGTAGGAGAACCACCAAAGAACAGTGCCCCCACTCCCAACCCCTGAGGCGTGCGATACCATGGTCGATGGTATCGAAAGCTGCTGAGAGATCTAATAGGACCAGGACAGAGGAAAACCCCTGTCCCGAGCCCTCCAGAGATCCATCAGCGCCACCAATGCCGCTCCGGCTGTAACCGGTCGGAAGCCCGATTGATACGGATCCAGGTAGTCCGCTTCATCCAGGAAAAGTGGAAACTGCTGAGCCACCACACTCTCAACAACCTTTGCCAAAAGTAAGGTTGGAGACTGGACGAAAGTTGTCTAACACGGTCGGGTCCAGGGCAGGCTTCTTCAGGAGGGGTCTCACCACCGCCCTTCAAGGCGAGGAAAAACACCCTCTCTAATGAAGTGTTGACAACTGCCCGAGCCAACAGGTGGCCTCCTGGTGGCATAAGCCAACCAGGAGGGACACGGGTCCAACAAACATGTGGTGGAACTCAGCCACGCGATAGTCCTGTCCACTTCATCCTCGGAAACAGGATCAACTCATCCCAGATCACACCGCCGACTGCTTGTATCCCGCTTCCAGACCACCGCAGAAATCAGAGGACAACCCGCCCAATCCAGCCATCTTATCCGACAGATATTGACCAAACTCCTCAGCCCTTCCTCAATGGGTCCGCCCTTCCCCATATGAAGGAGAGAGCGGGTAGCCCGAAACAGGGTGGCTGGGCAGTTATTCTGCACTGCATGAGGGCGGAGAGATAAGACCTTCTCGCCAGCTCTCATAGCTACCAGGTAAGTCCTAATATGGGCTCTTAGCTGGGCTCGATTGGGAGGTGGACCTCCACCTGCTCTCTAAACCCTCCAACGACACTTCATTCCCGAAGCTCCTCGGTATACCAAGGAGCCATCCGGGATCCATGGCGCAGAGGGGACGCATGGGGACAACCCTGTCGAGGGCATCTGACGCAGCCTGTTGCCAAGCCGCCAGATCTCGCAGAGCTGTGGGCAAGGGAAGAGGGAAAAGACTTCAGTTCTGGAACCTCTCAGGGTCCATCAGGCGCCTGGGGCGGAACCATCTAAGTGGTCCTCATCCCAGCAGTGGGGGCGGCCTGTTGGAAGACCAGCCGTAGGGAGAGTGATCAGACCATGGAACGGGCAACGCCAAAGTGGCTTGCCCTCTGTCACTACGCCACTGTTCAGAGACAAAAACTAGGTCAAGGGTGTTTCCCTCATGAGTCGGGCCTTGAATCAATTGTCAGGCCCATGGCTTCCATAGAAGCCATGAATTCCTGGGCCAAACCCACGCCCCCCAGGGAGGGCAGATTGAAGTCCCCAGGACTATAAGGCCTGGGAACTCCACCGCCACCCCCGAGAGGAGATCGAGAAGCCCAGGCAGGGCCGCTGTCACACAGCTGGGGAAAGGTATGCAAGCAGCAAGCCCACCCGACCGCTAGGCCCCCACCTCAAGAGGAGGGTCTCACTCACCTCATCTCTGAACTGCACCTCCCTTGGAAACAGGGTCTCCTGAATAACCATGGCCACCCCGCCACCCCTTCCCTGGGCCCGTGGCGGTGCAGAACCCAGAAACCTGGAGGGCAGATCAACCAGAGGGACACCTCCCTCTGGCCCACCCAGTTTTTGGTGATACAGGCCAGGTCCGCAGCCTCCTCCTCAATGATCTCACAGAGGAGGGAGGACTTATTAGCCACAGACCTGGCATTAAAATACACCAACCTAAGCCCAGGGGTCCCAGTTCCCTGCCCCTAGGGAGGAGGCCATAGGGTCGGAGTGTGCCACCAAGACAAAGATGGTGGTACGCAGCCCCAAAACATGATATGGCCCTATGCCTGACGCCTCCTGCCAATCCCAACCACCCTGGGAATCATGTCCCCACTCCACCTTGCCATGCCGCCTCACCCACCCACCCCCCACCATGCACCGGCTGAAGACCCCTTCTCCCCTCCCTAACCCCTTGAAACCCCTCCCTATCCCATTAAAACATCAATTAAAAATTTAAAAGACATCCCTTAAAACCAGATTTAAAATTTGGCCCTTTGTCGTGCATGCCACCTCGGGATCCCAGGATCTGTCCTAAGGTAGGCTTTTGAACCCCTTGGGCCATCCCAAAGACAAGGGAACAGTCTGGAAGGCCCGTAGTTCCAGCAGCGAGTAAGTGAGCATGTTACAAAGGTGGAAATCGATGGGGAAAAAGGAGGAACATTCGTGAAAGATGGTAAAAAGATGTAAAGTGCATAGATGTAAAGTGCATAAAGGGAGAGGTCCAGGCAAAATGTCCACAAAATCCCTGCACCCCCAGCTCTCTCACTGTTGGGACCAGAACCGAATTGGCCAGCCCACTGCACTCCCACCGCAGTGGGTCGGGTCTTGACACTGAACAGAAAATCAACCCCACTGCCCTCACAGAAGTGGAGTCGGGTCCATTGACATCATGACAATGGGGCCGGGCCAGACCCTGATGGGGAAAAGTCCTGAACAATTCCAGGACCGCAATATCCAGGACACGATGAAATAGTCCAGGCAAATAGAGCAGTCACAGACATAATGGGGGTAGGGCAGAAGAGAGTCAAGAATAACACAGATCCGAGATGACATAGGGACAATGATGGCATAGGGGCAAGCAAGAGCCCAAAAGAAGGATCCAAATACGGCATGATTGTTAATGCCAGGACCCTCGTAATAAAAGTCCAGAGTCCAGGATCCAAAGTCCCAAAAAGCCAGCTTCCATGGGGTGTCACCTCTGATGACACAGCAAATTCCAACACACACACCCTCAGTAGGGCGCCGCGCTCGCTCTTCGCCCCAGTTGATGACCAACATAGCAGCTATCTCCACGGAGCCCTTCTTCCCCGAGCTCTCACCGCTCTCATCTCCAAAGCTCTCACCTTCAGAGAGGGGGGCAGCGACTTCAAGATGATCCTGGGGGAAATACCCCAACGATGCTGCAGGCCCCACTGATGCAATCCGGGCTCCCGCCGGAGCTGCCAAGGCCACTGGGGCTGCTGAGGCCTTAGAACCCCGCCACCCCCAGAAAGTTGCCAGAAAGACTTACTTTATGGCACATGGATGTAAGATGCTATGGCAAGCAGCACTATATTCTTTTGACCATTTCCCTCCAACCTCATGGACATAAAATGCACAACATTAGAGATTATTCTCTGTAGTTTCATAGAATGTGTATAGACTGTCGGTGCAAAAGACTCTAATTCTAGATATACATTTTGAATTAGTATCATGTATTGCTTTACTAGTACCATCCTCCAACTTTCCCATGGTATTTTCCTCCCTATTAAAGACAGAATGGGACAACTTGCTACAACCAACTTGTCATGGGACAACTTGCTGTGGGACAATTTAACAATTCAATTTAATTATTTAAAATAAATTTTAAAAACTATTTTAATGTTTGTCATTCATATTTCATTTTGTCCCTCCTTTTGCATCCTTTCTTTAATGGTTCTATTCCACCATTTCTTGGAAATTAGTGTAAGTCTTGTCCCGCAGCAAATTGTCTTGTGGCTAGTTGTCCTGTGGCTAGTTGTCTCATGGCCACAGCAAGTTGGCCATGGGAAATTGGCTTTGATGAGTTGGCTATGAATGAGTTGGCCATGGCAAGTTGACCATGGTGAATTGTCATAGACCCTATTAAAGCAGCCTCCGTTTGAGGGGTCCTTGGTGCTCTCTGAACTTGGTTGTTTTCTTGCAGACATTTCATTAGCCAAACTAGGTAACATCCATCATTGCTGATGATGTTACCCAGTTTAGGTAATGAAATGTCTGCAAGAAAATAATCAAGCTGAGAACGTATGGCAGATCTCTCATTTTCAACCCTGAACTACAGATATTTTCCTCTAGGTGTAATGATTAAAGGTACCTGGCTGGAAACTAGACTGTAAATTCTAGTTCTATTTTAGGCATGATGCCAGCTGGATAAGTATGGGCTAATCTCTCTTCCCCTACCTCTCCCTCCTCCCCCCCTATGAATAAGACAATTTCCAAAAAAACCTTGCCAAGAAAACTTCAGGGAATCAACAATGACTCAATGAATGCTGTGTCTGTGTGCACCCACATGCACGCACACACATGCACAGAGAAAGAGAGAGAGAGAAAGAGAGAAAGAGAGAGAGACAAACACACACACACACACACACACACACAGAGACATAAAAACTCAACTTTTCTAGTCATTCTCAATGTACTCTAGAACTTCTTTCAGATTATTTTTAGGGATGGATTCAACTTTATGTTGTGAGATGGTAGAAGATGCTAATTTTGCTTTTGCTTCCCACAATTCTCTATGTTTCTATCAATCTCTGCCATCCCACAATGCTCCAATTCTTCTCTAAAAAAGCTCCATAAAGAGGATTTTCCCTGAGTATTAAAGATGAATGGAGACCTCTAGAAAAAATGATTTACATTTAAAAGTGATTCTAACCTATACCCCTTAGGTATCTCATAGCTAGAGAGGTGCAAAATACCTTTTAAAAGATATTTTAAGACAGGTCCAGTCCTACAAAGGCTTTCCTTGTGACAGTCTAGAGAAGATAACCCTAACCCTAACCAATACTCAAATACAGCTCATCAGTCTGGAATCCACACTGCATATTGGACATTAATACAATCGAGCAAGTCCAGAAGTATTTCACTAGAAGAGTACTACACACCTCTGCTCGCAACAGAATACCCTATATCACCAGGCTTGAGATTTTGGCCTTGGACAACCTTAAACTACACCGCCTATGGTTAGACTTAAGCGTAGCACACAAAATTATCTGCTACAATGTCCTACCAGTCAATGACTACTTCAGCTTCAACCACAACAATACAAGAGCACACAACAGTTACAAACACAATGTAAACCCCTTCAAACTCGATTGCAGAAAGTACGACTTCAGCAACAGAGTGGTCAATGCCTGGAATGCACTACCTGACTCTGTTGTTATATCCTCTAACCCCCACTCCTTTAACCCCAAACTATCCTCTATTGACCTCACCCCATTCCTAAGAGATCTATAAGGGGCATGCATAGGTGCACCATCATGCCTACCATCCCTATTGTCCCCATTTATTCATACCTATTTCCTGTATTCTTACTCATGTTTATACTTATACCTATTATCTTGTAAGCAATTGACAAATCAAATCAAATCAATAAATAAATAATAAATAAAATAAAAGACAAAATTGGACTTCGAAGAAGCAAAGTAGGAACAGTGTTGAAACCTTTCAACTTTAGTGTTGGGGGAAGTGAGCTGAGAATACCACAGATAGCCAAGAAAAGCAATAAATGGTAATTGAACAAATCAACCCAGAGGCACAATTGAGCAGGCTTAGATTTTATGACATACTCTATAGAACTCCATTGTTTGGGTTATCTTTGGCATAGCATCTTTGACATATGGGGAATCTACCAAGTTCAATTTTTTAAAACTTCTCATTTTTCCAATCCTTCGCTTCCATTTTGTATATATTTCTTGTTAAATAAATTAATTGTTCCTAGTAAACACATTGGTACAAACAAATTTGTGAGTTACATTAGACTTTTATCACATATTGTTACTGTATGTTTTATTACATCATCTTTCCCATATAGATAAATTTTAATTGCAATTATTTCAGTTGCAATCTTCAGCCCAAAACACAGGCAAGTGTAGAGTAAAGCAAACAAGAAGTGTTTTGATTTATATATGCAGTAATTTTGGAAGCACAAATTGACCAAGTTTAATTTCTTCTAAAATTCCTAGCTATAAATAGAGCTCTGAATAAGAAAAAGATATAATATAATGTACTCTAGCGGATTCAAACATGAAGCCACTCTTCTTCATATGTGAATTATATTTATGCCATCTATCATCCAAAACCATGAACTTCAATGTTCTTAAAATTAATATCCCTAATATTGTCACTACAGAAAAAATATAGGAAAAGGAAAAGGGAGAGAGAAAGATGGACTGACAGATAAGGAAATGCAAAGTAAGGCAGATTTTATTTGAAAAATCAATATTCTGAGACTATGTTGAAGTCTTGAAAAGGAAAAGATATGCCTGCATGCTTCAAATCCCTAAAGGGTTGTCACACAGAAGAAAAGCTATGAGTACAAATCAAAGAATAATGAGTATAAGATACAGAAAATTCAGATTCCAGTTGAAAATTAGGAAAAATAAGTTGTGGGCTTTCCTCATTGAATGGGAAAGATTACGGTCATAAATATTTTAATTTGAATTCCTACGTGGATCAGGGACTTGGTTATGGTGGCTTAGATGATGTCTTCCAACTGCATGAATTTGAAATATGCATATCTGAATATAAAACATATTCAGATCAAATCCAAGGCAGCAAAGATATTCAGATATTGCAAATAATCCATCAGTGAGGTTGATTATTTGACTGTCGCTGTTCTATAAATTGGATAGAAACTGAAAAAAACAAATGAAGTCATATTCATTATTCATGTCTTGGGACTGCCAAATAAATATAATCACAAAGAGGTGGCAGAGAACAACCATGATGATATATAGAAATAGTTCTTGACTTGCAAGCACTATTGGAACTAGAACTTTCTTTGCTAAGTGATGTAATTGTTAAGTAAGCTGTGCCCAGTTTTACAACCATTTTTGCTGTGGTTGTTTAGCAACTCATCTGATCATGAAGCGAATCTGGCATCCCCATTGAATTTGCTTATTGGACGTTCCTGAGAAGATTGCAAATGGTGGCCATGTGATCCCCAGAATGCTGGGACGATTGTAAATACATGTTGGTTGCCAAGTTCTTGAACGTTGATCACTTGATGATGATGCTACAGTTGTAAGTGGGTGGACCATTCATGAGTCATCAGCACTGTGTTGTAACTTCAGCGGGTCATTAAATGAATGGTCTTAAGTCAAAGATTATCTGTATCCTGAAATATTGACTATGTCATTCTGTATTAATTTGTCAAGATGTTGAACTGTGAATATGGACTTTATAAATAGTAGGCATAGGGGTGGGCTGCTGGGGGTTCGCAGGGGTTCGAGAGAGCCCCTAGCATAGTTTCTATGCAGTTTGGAGAACCCACAAATCCCACTCATGGCTGGTCCCGCCCACCCTGCCCCACCCATCCCCATGCAGTCTGTTTTGGATGCAGGTAACTGCAGGGTGCACACGAAGGCTTGGGGAGGGTGAAAAACAGGCCTCCCAGAAGTTCAGGAAGGCCAGAAATGGCCCATTTCTGGCTTCCAGAGAGCCTCTAGAGTCCTGAGGTCATCCCAGAGCTCGAAGAAAGCCTCCGGAGCCCAGAGAGGGCAAACATACACACACACAACCCTATGGTGCAGGAGGCCAACTAGGCCATGCCCACCCAGCAACCAGGCAGAGAACCCTTTGCTAAAATGTTTGAAGCCCACCCCTGAAAAAAACAGATTTTTGAGTAGTGATCATTAAGATTTTACAATTAGAATAAATAGGAGAACCTGTAAATTACAGATGGCTGTTGCTACTCTTAAAAGAATAAACTTTTGGCAGAATTTTTTATTATTATTATTTTTATTTACATTTATATGCCGCCATTCTCCAGAGACTCAGGGTGGCTTACAATTTAGAGTTAATAACCAATGTGCTCAGCAACGCCTTCTTCATTCTATTGTATATGCCCTGCTTATTACTAGGTTTTTTTGGTCCCTAAGCGGCATTTTACAAAGTGAGCTTATTGCCCCAACAATCTTGGTCCACCTACCCTGAGAGGATGGAAGGCTGAGTCAACCTGAGCCTGGTGGGATTTGAGCTCACACTATTGCAGGCAGTTGAACTAATATGTAACAGCCTGCACCACCAAGGCTCAGATTAAAACATAGGTGCAATTCCTATGACTTCCCAGCAGCATGTGGTATGATCCAACATAGGGACTTCAGGAAATAGCAGAAATAATCAAATGACTGTGATGATACGATGAAATCCCTGCAGATTTCAATAACATAATTCTGACGGCCATCTTGACTTTTCTTAACTCTCTATCAATACACCTAGATGGATATTATTATATGATGAACCTGTTTGTAAAGAGTTCTCACACGAAAAGTAATATTTTTATTGAAATGCCAGCATTAAGAACTGATGTCTTGAGTTAACTTTTGTAAAAAAAAAAAAAAGTCTTATAAAAGTGCTTCTCCTGGAAGAATGAAGCATTGTTGTCACCTCACTGATCACACAGCAGGAAAACTGTGTTGAAAAAGTTACTGTTAGCTCTTTTTGGCCATCTCCAGTAGAGCTTGAAATATGTGGCTGCTGTTTGAAGTAGAATATTAACAGAAAAGGAAAAACTCCAACATTCACACAATTGTTGGTAAAATGGAAATGACAAGCTGGGTCTTCTTCCATGCTTTTTTATTTATTTGTGTAAGAAAATTTTATTTATATGAGCCACGGTGGCATAGTGGTTACAGTGCAGTACTTCTACTGACTGCCAGCTACTTCTGCTGGCTGTCTGCAGTTTGGCAGTTCAAATCTCACCAGGCTCAAGGTTGACTCACCCTTCCATCCTTCCAAGGTGGGTGAGATTGTTGGGGGCAATATGCTGTCTCTGTAAAACCCCTTAGAGAGGGCTGTAAAGCACTGTAAAGTGGTATAAAAATCTAAGTGCTATTGCTATTGCCATATGGCTGCCCAACTCATTCTCAGCTTACAAAGGTAAAAATACCTCATATAAAAAACATTAAAAAGTGAAAACCCTTCCCCACCTCCCTTGTGACAACCATCAGTCAAATAAGCCACTTGATGGGCTCCATCCCACTCTGGGTTCCCCAGGCCTGTTGGCAAAAGTCTTCAGGGCCTTACAAAAAGGGGGTTGGGGATGATCTTATTTCTATGGGAACAATGTTCCACAAGGAAGGAGCTACCACAAGGAGGGTCCTTCTTCTGGGTCCCACTTAGAAATACCTCTTAGGAGACAGACCTGCAATATTCCCTGCTTCCCCACTATGGTTGATATGACCAGGAGAAGACAGTCCTTCAAATACCCTTTATTATTGAAAGCAGTTCTGTCTAGGGAATTATGGGGGAAATTGTTATGTATGCAGGTTTGAATGTCATTGGTTTAGTTTGAACTGTTCTTGTAAAATGTCAGAAATGATTGGTTTAAAAATGCGGAAAATCTGCACTCTGATTGGCTGGCAACCGCGCTGCTGGTAGCAGCCGCAGCCCAGCCAAATCGGGTCTGTTATGAGCTGTAGTCAATAACAAACCTCGCCTGACTCTTCATGCAAACTTAACACTGGCGACGAAGGTGGATCCTTCCTGAAGAGAAGACGACGCCGAAAACAAGCTGAGAGAGATGGCTGCGCTGAACACCCCCCAGCCCCCGCTCGATCCGATGGCAGAAGACTGGGACTCATACGCAGATCGCTTTCCAAATGTATTTGAGGGAAACGATCTCGCCGACATTTCTGAGAAGTGAAAGAGCGGCTTTCTCACGCACTGCGGTCCGCAGTTTTCAAGATGGCAAAGGCATTGGCAGGAGCTGCAGACGGAAGGTAATGGAATGGCCTGATTTAGAAAAGCTTTTAAGAGCCCATTACCATTACAAGTATCGCCTCATTAAGAGACACGAAGTTTTACCGCCGGGATCAAGGGGAAAGTTAAAACGTTAATGACTTCGGCAAGTTTAAGAGACATTGGGGTGCATGCGAAGTTTAACAACTTGGAAGAGGCATGCGCGCGACGTTTGTTCTAGGCCTCAAAGACAAGGTGCTTCAGAGCAAATTATTATTAAAACCTAAGATCACGCTGAAGGAAGCCATAGAAGAGGCTCCTCAGCAGAAGCCACAAGTCCTCAGCAGCAGCCATGAAGAAAATTAACAAGGCCTCAAGCCATCCTGATGTGGAAAAGTCCACAACAACTCATAGAGCAAATAGATTCTGAGTCAGACTGTAGTGAGGTGGAGGAAGGAATTTATAGACTCAGAATGGAGAGAAAAAGAAAGACCTGGGAAGAAAGAGGCAAGATTTTTACTGCAGAGGTTGTGGGGAAGCCACCCCAAGACTGAATGCAAGTTTCTGATACCATCTGCCTCTGTGAAAAAAAGAGGTCACCTAGCAAGAGTCTGCAAATCATCCAGAACTCCACCCACAGAAGAAAGTTTCCTGACAAAGAATTCAAGCCTAACAACTTCAGTGAGAAAATGGGGTACAGAAGCAAATGGGAAGAATGAAACTCATCAAACAGTCACCATTGGTCATTCTTCACCCTTAAGAAGCAGAAAAGTACATGTGAAGGTACTATTGAAGGAAGGCCTTGCCAAATGGAAGTGGACTCAGGCTCCTATTTATCTATGGTGTCATGGGACACTATTCACAGACTACTCCCAAACATTCAGAAGAAGCATTTCCAGAAGCAAGCACTGACTCTTAAAGACTACCAAGGAACAAGATTCCAGTAGTTGGAACAAGAGAATTCAACGTGAAGTTCAAAGGCCACACCAAACGTTTGCCCCTGACCATCGTGGACAAGGATCGCCCAAGCTTGCTGGGACTTGAGTGGTTCAATCACTAGGCATCGAGGTGACTGGCATCAATCACGAGCAACACTGAATGGGAGGAGGCCTTGAAGTCTGAGTTTCCAGAGGTCTTCAGCGACGGATTGGGCAAGTATGGGGACCCCTATCACTTTCAACCTAGATCCCAAGGTGCCCCAATTCGTTTAAAGCCCAGAAGGGTCCCATTTGCATTAAAGGAAAAAAATAGATGCACAATTAGATAAACTAATTAGCTCTAAAACTAAGGAGTTTTAGAGCCCACTGACCACTCCAGGTGGGAGACACCCATAGTCACACCAGTCAAGACTGATGGGTCAGTAAGAATCTGTGGAGACTATAAGGACATTGAACCATGCGCTTCAACAGAGCCATATCCAGTTCCAGTGGTGCATCATTTATTACATTCACTTGGCAGGGGTCTTTGCCAAATTGGATCTGGCCCAGGCATATCAACAACTAACAGTTGATGATGCCACTGCAGAGGCCCAAACCATTGTGACTCATAGAGGTGCCTTCAAATGTAAAAGGTTACAGTTTGGAGTAAGCGTGGCACCAGGCATCTTTCAAAGCTTTATGGAAAGGATGCTCCAAGGACTGCCAGGGTAGTGCCTTACTTTGATGATGTGTTAATCTCTGCTGAAAATGACACTCATTACAAGAGAGACTCAGAGAAGTCCTTACCAGATTCAAGAAAGCGGGTTAAAAGTCAAGGAAGAAAAATGCACTCTTAGAACTGACAAGGTTGAGTTCTTGCTACATGATTGACAAGCATGGCATCCACCCCAGATGCCAAGGTTCAAGCAATCAAAGAAGCCCCTAGACCAAAATGCAAAACAGATTTGCAAGCCTTCCTTGGACTTATTAACTTTATCACATGTTCCTACCTCAGAAGGCAACCATTGCAGAACCATTACACAGATTACTGGAAAAAATCTGTTTGGGTCTGGGGCAGGAAGGAACAATCAGCATTTAACAATATTAAAAGACTAATCACATCTGATGCTGTACTGATACAGTTCTCTGAGAATTTGCCTGTTGTACTGACTTGTGATGCATCCCCTTGGAGTGGGGGGGGTTTGAGCCACAGGCTTCCCAGTGAGGGAAGCCCCTATTGCATTTTACTCTCACACTTTGACCAAAGCAGAGAGGAATTACAGCCAATTGGACAAGGAAGCATTGGCAATTGTTGCAGCTGTCAAGAAATTCCATGAGTATTTATATGGGAGAACATTTACCATTGTCACAGATCACAAACCTTTGTTAGGCATTGTGGCAGGAGACAAACCTACACCCACTATCCTGTCACCAAGAATGCTGAGGTGGACTGAATTTCTTGCTGCTTATTCATACAAGCTCATCCACAAGCCTGGCAAAGACATTGGACATGCTGATGCCTTGAGTCGCTGCCCACCTTGCCACACTGAGGACTTTGAACTTGAGGCACACACCTTTTTCCTAGAAACTGCCAAGCTTCCAGTACACGCTGCTGAAATTGCCAGAGAGACTGCCAAAGACACTTTATTGGCTCCTGTTATAGGCTGGATTAAGAAAGGTTGGCCTTTTCAAGATCTACCTCACCTTGCCCAACCTTTAAATCCAGGCAAACTGAATTATCTGTATTAAGAGGATGTATTTTGTGGGGTAACAGGGTGGTTATTCCTGCAAAACTGCAAAGAGAGGTTTTGGAAATGTTACATGAGGGTCATCCAGGTATTGTAAGGATGAAGGGATTGGCCAGGAGTTATGTATGGCAGGTATTGACAAAATGGTTGAAAACTGGGTTGCATCTTGTCCCAACTGTCAGGTAGTCAGGCCTGCCCCACCTCTCGCCCCCCACAGGAATGGGAATGTCCTAGGGGCCCATGGTCTAGATTCACATTGATTTCGCTGGCCCTACCAGAGGGCACACCTTCCTTATTATAGTAGATGCATATTCCAAATGGCTAGAGGTCATCCCTACATCCACCACAACTGATGCTGTCCAAGCAGCTTAAAGCTTTTGTAACCCACGGGTTACCTGATGTTCTTGTCTCTGACAATGGCCCTCAATTTACATCCAACCTCTTTGAATCCTATCTAGCACAACAGGGTATCAGACATGCCCTGACTGCCCCTGGGCACCCTTCGCTAACGGCCGGGCTGAACACATGGTACGTTTTACCAAGGAAAAGCTTCAGCAATGGGTCCTGGGGACATCACTGAGAAAGTTGAAAAACTTAGTCAGCACATCACTCCTAACCCATCAATAACTTATCCCCAGCAGAGTTGTTGATGGGGAAACTTAGGTCTCCCTTGACCGCCTTCATCCCACTTACGCACCCAACGCACCACTAGATTCCACTAGCAAAGTTCGCACGCTCAGTGGGTGATTCTGTTTATGCTAAGAACCTTATGGGTGAACCTTCATGGATTCCTGCTGAATATAACTCAAATCACAGGCCCTCGTTCTACAGGGTGCAAACAGAGGATGGACCTCTGGAGCAGGCACATTGATCAGTTAGATCCAGATTACCTCAGGAACATCGCAATTGTTCTCTAGTTCCCATACCTAATGCCTTTTCTAGGGGAGGGGAGGAACATGAGGATAATCAGCAAGCAAGAATCAACCCCATGTAAAGCCATTACGACAGGAACCATCCCAAAACCTGTCACAATGCCAAAATCCATCCTTACAAGTGGAAGATTGCACATCACTACCTGACTTGGGTGCTGACATTGCTGAGATGGGTTGGGAGAGAGACCAGATTGTAACAATCAAACAGGGTCTTTTCACTGGAAGCCCTAGTAGGGAAATGTCAACAGACACATTTCCTCTCTCACTGGGTGAGAATAAAACTTCTGAACCACGAAGGTCTCAACGACACGTAAGAGCCCCACCTATTTAAAAGAATACATTAGATAGGTTGGGGTTTGAGTATGGACTGAACCTAGTGGGGAGGGGTGTTATGTATGCAGGTTTGAATGTCGTTGGTTTAGTTTGAACTGTTCTTGTAAAATGTCAGAAATGATTGGTTTAAAAGTGTGAAAACCCTGCACTCTGATTGGCTGGCAACCGCGCTGCTGGCTATAAGTAGCAGCCACAGACCAGCCAAATTGGGTCTGTTATGAGCTGTAGTCACTAATAAACTCTTCACTGAAGCACTCCGCATTTGACTCTTCATGCAAACTTAACAGAAATAGTGGTTTTATGGGGTACCAAGAAAGTTCCAGTTCCAACTGCCTTTTTATAAACAATATTGTATCAAATACAAAATATAAACATATATGCAGGGTTGGGATGCTGGGGGTTCTCAGGGGATTGGGACCTCTGCTAAGATTCTGCACAGTTCGGAGAATCCCCAAATCCCACTCTTGGCTGGCTCTGCCAACCCCTCTCCTCCCCTCCCAGGAGTCCCCATGCACCCTGTTTTGGATGCAAGTAAGTGCAGGGCATGCACAGAGGCTTAGTGAGGGTGAAAAATGGGCCTTCCGGAAGTTTGGGAAGGCCAGAAATGGGCCTGTTTCCGGCTTCCAAAGAGCCTCTGGAAAACCTCTGGAGCCCAGGGAGGGGAAAAATGCCTCCCCACCATGGTGCAGGAGGCCAGCTAGGCCATGCCCATCATGGCCGCACCCACCCAGCAACTGGGCAGAGAACCCGTTGCTAAAATTTTTGAAGCCCACCCCTGCACGTATGCACAGACTCAGCATGAAGGGAGAATCTGCTGGCCACTGTGAATAAAGGATTTGGAAATGATTTCAAAGCCATGCTCTGTGTTCTCTCTATACCTTTTACAGAAAGCAGAGCAGTCAGGGGGACTGATGAGATTATAGAATTTTTAGCCATCTAACTATTTGCTTCCAGGCTAATCCTCTAATAAAGTTGTGCCTGAACGAGTTGATTTTACCTGCCTGCCAGAAATTCTCAATCTTTTATCATTGGCACAGTTATGTCCAGATCTGTCTGCCTATGTGCAGGGGGAGCAATGAGGACAATTATGCTGTGCCCTTCTCAATTATGAGTGAGTTGATGAAATGCTTAGTTGTATCAAAGCTTTTCAACAGGCATACAACTGCTCAGTTAAAATATTTTAAAAAAAGATTTATTTCAATAGATTTTTGCTTCCCGGCAGACTCCTATTAATGGGGCCACTAACTTCTCTGGATAAAAGAAAAATTGAGGGTGGGGGAATCCTGAACAAAGATATAGAGAAAAAGAAATAAGCAGGGAGGGAGCACACACTTGTGGTGCTCCCACAAATGAGCTGCTTAAGATGATGTTTTCTCATCATCTTAAGCAGCTCATTGACTATTTCAAAAATTCAAGATGACAACTATGGTCATGCAATCAAGGCTCCTCTTTTTCACATGTGCACATCAAAAGGGATGGGATTTTGTATGAATTAGAACATAAGAACAGAGTTGGAACGGACCTTGTAGGTCATCTAGTCCAACCCACTACCCAAGCAGGAGACCATTTCTAACAGATGGCAGTCTAGTCTCTTTCTGAAAGCTTCCAGTGATGAAGCTTCCACAACTTCTGAAGGTATTATTGACTCTTGACAAATGTATCTTTTCTTTTATGTATACTGAGAGCATTTGCACCAAGACAAATTCCTTGTATGTCCAATCACACTTGGCCAATAAAATAATTCTAATTCTAATTCTAAGCTGTTTCATTGGTTAATTGTTTTCACTGTCAGATTTTTTTTCCTTATTTCTAGGTTGAATCTCTCCTTGATCAGTTTCCATGCATTATTCCTTGTCTGACCTTCCAGTGCTTTGGAAAACAGGTTGACCCCCTCGTCTCTGTGACAGCTCCTCCAATATCGGAACACTCCTATTAGGTCTCCTCTGGTCCTTCTTGTTACTAGACTATGCAATTTAGGATTGCCTTGGCTTTTTTGGCTGCCATTGCACACTGTTGGCTCATATTTAATTGGCTGTCTACCAAGACTCCAAGGTCCCTCTTACAGTTATTGCTGTTAAGCCTGTTTTCTCCCAATCTGTATATGTAATTTTGTTTTTTTCTTGTCTAAGTGTAAGATTTTGCTTTTCTCTAGGCTGAATTTCATTTTATTAGATAGGGCCCAGTGTTCAAGCCTGTCAAGATCCATCTGGTTCTTGAGTCTATTATCTAGAGTGTTGGCTATTCCTGCCAGCATAGTATCATTGCCATGACCATCATCTTAACCAGGGGTGGGATTCAAATTTCTTAACAACCGGTTCTGTGGCCTAATTTGTGGGTGTAGCTTGGTGGTCATGTGACTGGGTGGTCATGGCTTGCTGACTGGGTGTGGCTTGGTGGTCACATGACTGGGTGGGCGTGGCTTGTATGTAAATATTATAAATATTTATGTAAATATTGATTTTTTTATTAAAAAAAGAGCAACTTTTAAACAATGGTTGCAATGGCTGGGAATTTCAGGAAGCTGCATATTCATTTATTATAATATGTATGCCACTTATTCATTGGACAGGCAATTTCACTTCACTTTTTTCTTAATTACTGCAAAAAACATATTCCAGGGCTCTTTATTCTGTAAAGCCATGTAATGCAAACTTTATTTTGTGCCTTCACATCAATCCTAACATCTTCCTGGAAACATCCCTGCAGTTTTCTTGGCAAGATTTCATAAAGGATTTGCCACTGCCTTCTTCCTAGGGCTGGTGAAACAGTGAGTGGCCCAAGGTCACCCAGCTGGCTTTGGGCCTAAGGTGGGACTAGGCACTAGAGTAAGGTGGGACTACAATTCAGCCTCCTTGTTTCAAGCCTGATGCCTTAACCACTACACCAAAATGGCTCCTAAGCAATGTATCTGGAGCTTAAACACACAGATAATTTCTTAATATGAAACAACCTGAGGCATATGTTTCTAAAATCTACTTTACATTGGATTCTACAATCTGAAAGCCTCTCAACATCCATGGCAATGGTGAGGGAGGAAGGAAAAATAGAAAAAAAGAAACAAGATCTATATGACTCTTGTATAGATATAAGATTACTTTAATGATGAACAGAAATAGTTTGTAATTTCTCAATTTATAAAACAAAGTTTAATCCCAAATTCTATATTTTTGTGCCTGTCAGACAAGTCACACAGATGAACAGGTGTCTAAGCACCAGGTTATAATAAACATGACCAGACAATATAAGAGAGAGAAAGCATTAAAGAAATAATGAACCTTGGAATTCATGTATCAAGAGAACTCTTACATATGCTATCCTCTTTTATATCAATAATGCAGGACAGATGTTCTAAGAACAGACAATATAAATTTAAAAAGAATACAAAATAAGAATAAAAAACTGAAACATAAATCTTGAGCAATATAACAAGCAAGCCATGCTACTGCTCCTAAGATTCAACCTATATATTTTATATAATAACCATTAATGCCTGTCGGAACAGAAGTGCATCGTCAGCATGCTAACCCCGATGATGCTGTTCACAATGTTCATGATCAGGCCCCAGTTGGAACCTGGAGGTGCCATCGCCGGGGGGGTGGGGGGAAGAAAGGACACGAGGGAGAATGGGCAGGTGAAACAGAGAAGGGAGCTTGGGAAGAGGGAGGGCAACAATGGCTCTCCACGCCTGCATGGAGCGCCACACTACGGCGGAGGAAAGAGGTCAGCAGGCCACTTCGAGCACCAGCAACCCACCAAAACTAACTCTTCTCCTGCAAGCTGGCTCCAACCACACACGACCTCATTTCCCTGCTCTGTTGGCACTTCTGGGATGTGAAACCACAGAGGGGACCTTGCCTAGAGTGGCACAACTGCAACAAGCATTGGACTTGCCCCCGGAGGACTGAAGTCGAGAGGCAGGCAGCAAGTGGGGGGGAGGAGGAGGCGGAGGAATGGAGTTGCCATAGCAACTCCTCTTAATGCCGGCAGATGCTGCCTACCAGGCTGCGACAGAGTGGGAGCTCCACTTTCTTTTGCTGCTACTGCTGCTGCTACCGATGGTCAGGAAAACAACCTGACCATCGCTCCGAGTGGGTCGCAGGGGAATACCAAGGTGAAGGCTAAGAATTCCATGTAGGTGGAGCAATGCAAGGCATGCGGCTGCAGCAGGGCCTTTAGTACCCCCCTCTCCAGCCCTCCAAAAGCGCCTCCGCATGCAGCGATGGCTGGGGCGGTGGATGCTCATGGCCCTGCTGCTTTTAAGCAGGGCCATGAGCACACACACACACCTGCCCCAGCCCTCCCAAAGCACTCTGCAGGTGGCAGAGGCGGCGGATCTGGTTGCCTCCCATTTGATGACGCTGCTTATGGGTGGCGGCCGGGTCTGCCACCTGCCACATGGTAAGGAGATCTGGGAAAGCACTGCATCGTGGATTAGCCAGCCAGCCAAGCCTGGGGATGTTGAGGGGGGCAGCTAGGTAGGCTTGGCGAGGCCTGGGGAGCCCCAGGGACAGTGAGCAGGCAGATCGGCTCCGGGCTGCTTCTTTCACCTGCTCTTGCTGGGAGAGCCTCTCCCGGCAGAGTGAAAAGCTTACAAGGCTTTTCCTTTGGGAAATGGCTCCTGGGCAGCAGAGAGAAATGGGATTCAACTGGGCTGCTTCTCTGCTGCCCAGCAGCGAAAGGCAGGCAGCAATGGCTGGCCTGGTGGGCAAATGCAGACTGCAGGCATGTCATGCATGTGCATGATATTGCGCATGTGCAATAGGGACTGATTGGGCAGGGAGCAGAGAAGCGGGTGGAGAAGGGCGGGGCTAGCCAGGGGGGCATTTAACCGGTTCTCCGAACTACCAGGAGCCCTAACATCCAGTTCTATAGAACCGCACCGGACCGGTAGAATCCCACCCTGATCTTAACTTTTCTTACACTCCTCTGTGAATGCCACTGATGGCAGACTTCACCTTTAGCTCCCCTTCAACATGACAAAAGACTCAAAGACATGGCCTGAATGGATTACAATCTTTATTGCAGACAAGAATGAAGTTATGCATACAGATAATCCTCAACTTACAATCATTCTTTAACAACTATCAAAGTAACAACAGCACTGAAGAAATGACTTGTAACTGGTCCTCAAAGTTATGACCATTGCAGTATCCCCATGGTCACATGATCAGAATTTGGGTGCTTAGCAAACAGCATGTATTTGTGGTAGTTGTAGCATCCCAGTATCATATAATCATCATTTGCAACCTTTCCAGTTATCTTTTGACAAGCAAAGTCAATGGAGAAAACAAGGTTCACTTAAGGACCACACAATTCACTTAAAACTACAGTGATTCGCTTAACAACCATGTCCAAAATAAGTTTGTAAAATCAGAAAATTCTGTTCACAAGTGTAGTTGTAAATCAAGGATTACCTGTATAATAATTGATTATCCCCTGCAAGGCAAAGATGTCTATGGCTTTTAATATATTACAGGTAGTCCTTGACTTACAACAGTTCATTTAGTGACTGCTCAATGGCACTGAAAAAAGTGACTTATGACTGTTTTTCATGCAACCATTGCAGTATCTTCATGTTCATATGATCAAAATTCAGCCGCTTGGCAACTGACTCATATTTATGATGGTTTTGAGTGTCCCAGAGCCACATTATCACCCTTTGTGACCTTCTGACAAGCAAAGTCAATGTGGAAATCAGATTCACTTAACAACCAGGTTACTAACTTATCAACTACAGCGATTCACTTAACAACTGAGAAAAGAAATGGGGCAAAAGTCATTTAACAAATGTCTCACTTATCAACATAAATTTTGAGCTCAGTTGTGGTCTTAAGTTAAGGAATTACCTGTATTTAATTGTTTAAACTCAAGGCTTTCTCCTCCCACATTTCCAGAGTGGGATAAATGGCCAAGCACTTGATGGCCTTGAGGATAAACAGGTGTGTATGTTTACACAGTGGCCATTTCTGTCTGGAATTCTCTGCTTTCCACCCTGCCAGCTTTGGTCCATTTGGTACACAAATATATTCTGTATTTACAGAGATTCTCACCTTTTGCATCTACATTTATTTTTTGACATTTTTGAGTGACTTTGGGGTATAATATTAGTGACAAGATACATTCTTGATTCTACCTTCTATCCACTTTTTCTGTCCCATCTTTCTTCAAGTATATTCATAATAGCATGGAAACAGCTTTTCTCATAATCTTATGCACAACTGAGTTTTTTAAGTAGATAGGCTGGGTAATACGCTAAATAAATAAAATGCAATGAAGATAGAATCATTATAATCCCATTTTATACTTTTGCATGTTATGTGTTTCCCAAAGTCTTGCCCTCCATTTCTATCCACAATTCTTGGTGAATGTGGCTATAAGCATTTGTGAACATGGAATATTTGAATAGGTGTTAAAATGGGGATTTAAGGGAAAAGGAGAAGAAAGACTGACCATTTCAGACTTACTTTTAAGGTAGTGTGATGGTTTAGCTGTTCGCCTAATGACTTGAATTTATGAGTTACAGTTTCCATGGAAACAGGGCCAATATTAAAGATTAAAGTATTAAAGATGTTGCTTTGTTATAGAAGTGAGCTTTGCACAGCCTACTGTGATCTAAGATAAATTGAAAATCCAGTTTGCTGTACTGTGTACCTTAGCACAAGGGATGGCTTTCTTCCCATTGTAGTTCCACACAGTAAACAAATACAAGTATTTAAATATGGTATTAGCTTTTAGAGAACGGTGAGCTTAAGTCTCAGATTCTGAACTGAATTGTTTGCATGATTTCATTCTAGCCTCGTGTTCTCTTTGAAAGCCAGTCTAAGAAAATGTCATAACAATTCAGAAATACTATATGTATGTTCACATAGTGAGAATCTTATAGGCACAAAGACAGAAAGATCACACTAATTCCCACAATAGAAGAATGGCTGGTAAAGTTTGTTTTTGTTTTAATTACATTTATATGCCGCCCTTCTCCGGAGACTCAGGGCGGCTTACAATTTTGGGAGCGCAACCCAATGCGCTCAGCAATAGCCTTCATTCCATTGTATATGCCTGCTTATAACTAAGCAGCATTTTTACAAAGTCAGCTTATTGCCCCCAACAATCTTGGGTCCTCAATTTACCTAGAGGATGGAAGGCTGAGTCAACCTTGAGTTGGCGAAGATGGTGAAACTGACTATTTTAATCAAAGACAAGAATTTATCTAGTTTTGAGGAGAGGGAGGAGGGGAGGAGGAGGAGGAGGAAGAGGAGGAGGAGAGGGGGGAGGTTGTTCTAGACTTTTTGCTTGAAATTTTAAAAATATATAGATTTTGGTGATTAGAATGATTTTATTGTTATGGGAATGGCTTGAAATGCTTAGAAATGTCAAGCAAAAGGCATGTATGTATGTATGTATCTGTCTATCATCTATCTATCTATTTATCTATCTCTATCTTCCTTCTCTTAACTTTCTGTTTCATTCTGTATTTTTATTTATAGCCAACTTTAATAAAATATTTTTAAAACTATCTTCAACCCTCTTCCTGTCATAGGGCTATTCATTGGGCTAGGCATCTCTGAGGGAAATGGATAGTGTTTAATAGTTTCTGGGAGATTCTTTTGGAGATTCTGGAATTCTGAAAGATGTACTCTTAAAACATTTGTGGGAAAATGCTATTCTGGGCTTATAAATTAATTTCTGGATAGTTTCTGAAAGTTAAGTATTGAATTGAACCCCCTTCCCTAAAAACTTAAAAGCAGAAAAATAGTGAACAAAATGTTTCACTAAAATAATTCAGTTAATTCAGGAAAAAAAGCAGGTTCTGTCTGGGTCCTGAAGATAGCAGAGTAGCTGCTAAGTAAATCTCCCAAGCCTGTAATTTAAAAATAAATGCCACTGAACTCAGTAAGGCTGGTGTTCAAACAACCATGAAGAAGTTCAAGCAGTGTGGGTGAATATCTAGAAATAATTTAAAATTGTTGGGTGCATAATGCAGAATTGAGCTGAAGCAATGATAGAAAACCATTCCCTTCACTCTAAAAAGATCTAGGAGCAATACCATACAACTTTGAAAGGTCTAGTCTAAAATCAGCTCAGAAAATTCAACCATGCTTTACAGAAGACCAATATGAAAATGATCTCTAAAAAATATGAATTCCTTACCTTGACATTATTTCTTGAAGTGGACTTTAAATCTTTAAATGTTTTCTTCCATCAGAATCAACTGAATCAACTGCTAAAAGGGAAAGACAAATAAATGGACTTCTAGGATATGTAGAAATGAGAGGTAATAAAGAAGGATTTAAGTTAATATAATGATTTAAATTCCTCCTCCTAAAATCTGGCAACCATTAGAAGACATTATTGCTGAGCTGCAATTATGGGCAGCTGTGTTTATTTTTCAATGAAAACTTAATTACATTCTCTTCTATCCCTCACTGAAAGAAAAGATCACAGTATTGTTTGAGAAGGAATTCATGGCTGCAGAGAAGAGCAACCAAGATGATTAGGGGACTGGAGACTAAAACATACGATGGACAGTTGCAGGAATTGGCCATGGGTAGTCTAGTGAAGAGAAGGACCAGGGGAGACATGATAGCAGTGTTC
Source organism: Naja naja (assembly GCA_009733165.1). Classification (NCBI taxonomy): domain Eukaryota; kingdom Metazoa; phylum Chordata; class Lepidosauria; order Squamata; family Elapidae; genus Naja; species Naja naja. The sequence continues at coordinate 199,880,988 of CM019150.1, read as the reverse complement.
CAATATTCGAGGGGCTGCCACAGAGTGGAGGGGGTCAAGCAATTTTCCAAAGCACCTTCCAAAGACCAGACAAGGAATAATGGATGGAAACTGAATAAGGAGAGATTTAACCTGGAAATAAGGACAAACTTTCTGATAGTGAGAACAATCAACCAATGGAACAGCTTGCCTTCAGAAGTTGTAGGAGCTTCATCACTTGAACATTTCAAGAAGAGACTGGACTGCCATCTGTCAGAAATGGTGTAGGATCTCCTGCTTGGGTGCGGGGGTTGGATTAGATGACCTACAAGGTCCCCTCCAACTCTGTTAATCTGTATCTGTAGCATGGCTTTGATCTTGATATAGGAAAAGGAGTCGCAGAGCCTGTAGGGTGGAATCAAGAGAGGAATCAGCTTCAAGTTGTTATGTTCCCACAAGCCCTCTAAAGTCCAAACTATCTTGGATTTCCTTAACTCTTATCTAGTGTGAAATTAGTGCTAACCGTTAGTTCACTAGATTCTTGGGTATAGGCACGAGCAATAAATCAGTTTAACTGGAACTTAATTCTTCATGCCTGACACCCATTGTATATGCAAGCATGCATTTTCAGCAGAGTATTCTCCTATTCTGTTTGTTGATCCTTATTTATTATCAGTTCTAAAAGGCCAATTTGGTCTAGCTGTTAAAGTGCCAAGCTAGAAATCAGAAGATTGTGAATTCTAATCCCACTTTAGACATGAAAGCTGGTTGGTCATTGGTCATTCTCTTTCAGCGCACACCATCAGCCGCCAATCAGATAACAGATAATCAGAGTTGGAAGGACCTTGTAGGTCATCTAGTCCAACCCCCACCCAAGCAGGGGACCCTACACCATTTCTGACAAATGGCAGCCCAATCTTTTCTTGAAAATCTCAAGTGATGATGCTTTCACAACTTCCAAGGGGAAGCTGATCCATTGGTTGATTGTTCTCACTGTCAGAAAGTTTCTCCTTATTTCCAGGTTAAATCTCTCCTTGTTCTGTTTCCATCCATTATTTCTTGCTGGGCCTACAGGTGCTTTAGAAAATAGTTTGACACCTTCCTCCTCTCTGTGGCAGCCCCTCAAATATTGGAACACTGCTATCATGTCTATCCTGGTCCTTCTCTTCACTAGACTAGCTAGACTAGATCAACATTTGATTGATCTGGGGAGGGAGCAGATCATGAATTCGTTTGTGGTAAAAGTAGTAGGAAGAAGAAGAATTTATTATCAGAACTGCCCTTCAAAGTATCCTTCTACTAAAGAATTCCCCATGTTCCTATATGCCCATTCATGGGGAAAGGAAATAGGTGAGGAAGGAACAAAGAGACATAAAATGATATAAAATGGAAGAATACAGCGCAAAGTGCTCAGTGTCAGGTCTATGTAGGGAGCACTTCAAATCGTATAGCAGTAGGAGTCGTTCTGAAGTGCTTTTAGAGTCAAAACATTCAGTGTCCACATTACAATAAGCAATCATCAAAATACAGAAACAATTACAGCAATTTGCAATATTAACCACAATATTATTTACAGTGACTCATTTTGAACACCCATTGGAGACAATATTTAAATATACAGTATTCTTACATTAATAACTATGATATAATTACTGATAGAAGAAAACATTTTTTGCTCAGGGTTAAATTGGGGGGCTCCATGGTGTTTTCTGAACTTACTGGTTTTCTTGCAGGCTTCAGTTTTATCATTATCAGTGCTAGAAGGGAGTGGGCTTGCTCTTATTTTTATATTCTATATATATATTATATACTAGTAACTAGTCATTATTGGTGGAAGTGGTTTTAGTGGTTCCTTGATTGGCCTGTTGTTCACTGTTAGCTTGTTTATCTCCATTGGTAATTCCTTGATTGGGATAATGTTTACTTAATTGTTGTTCTGGTGTTAATCCTGATTAACACCCAAACAACACCAGGGACCCTACATGAAATAATTACAAATAAATTAAACATGGCAAGGTACTATGGAATTTAAACAATTTATTCTCTTGAGCTTTTGTGGCTACTGTATCAAGGAAATGTTGGAAATTTGTTTCTTCTTGTCTTTTCATTTGTCTTTACGAAAATAATTCACCTGGAAGAAAATGGATTTCCATTTGTTTCAGACTGGTGGTTCTATATATTTAAAAGAACTTTACAGAGCAGGTGCTGATGGAGCAAAAAGCAGAAGTTTATTGGAAAATTCAGGATGTATCATTTCCCTCATGATGGATAACTTATCTTCCTCATCCAGTACAACTTGTCTTACTAAGGAGGGAGACATTGAATTGGATTAAATATTTATTCCACTTATCTGTTTGCCTTCCTGCTCCTAGAATTTGTTTTAAAATGGTGGCTGATGAACCATGAAGTTTGAAACCTGTGTGACGTACACTGTAATTTGCTACTGATGAATTTTCTCCCCTGGCATAACTTTAATGAAGAAAAATACTGCTTGTAAGTCAGGGCAATTATCCAGGAAAAATATGGAGTTGTATTTTCCCACAATTCATGCCATGTAACTCTTTGGAAAATAATGCTTGTGAATCAAATAAAATGATGTGTTTGTCTTGGTGGAAATGCATTCTGCAGAGAAAATGGGAGGAAGCTGATTGAGCACTACAGGATTTATTTCAACAGGCAAATGGATGCATTTTATACATTTGGAAAAAGATTGTGCACTGGAAGATGGAATCAAATAGAAAACTTAGTAGAAATGCATGAAAAGAAAATTAAATGTATAAAATTAGGTTTCCCTTTAATCTTCACAATTGCATTAATTGTATATTAATTGAACAGAGTCAAATCATGGAAATTAAGGATGGTCCAATGCAGATTATCCAAGGCCCACATAGAAAAGATATTCAGTAGATATTCAAGCTGAATAGAGAAGGGTTAAGGAACAAAAGGTAGTTAGTTAGTTTAAAGTTGTTGTTTTTTTTAATTCCAAACCAAACTCAAAAGCTCTCAGAAAATTCTGATCTGTTTCTTTTACGTCATCAGCCCAGTCATTCAAAATATATTAGAGTCTGCTCTTCAACCACCAAAAGATTACCTGCTAGCATAGCAGTTTCCAATCTATAGCAAGTGCTCCCTGGTATCTGCAGATGGTGACAGTTTTAAAAAATCAACATGTCAGTCATGAACCATCATCTTCTTTTAATGACCCCATAATCCCTTGTGGGGGGGGAGGAATCTGGGGAACTGAATGGAACCAGCACAGTGTTTTAATGGCTGGCTGCCCTTCCTGATGCCAATGTGGAGTTTTGTTCAGCAGATATATTCTCAGCGTGCCCAGAGAGAGAAACATCTGCCTCTACCTAGGATCAAACTCACAGCCTCCTGATTGTGAGGCAAGAGCTCCACCTCTAGGCCACCACAGCACTCCAACCTGTCAGTCATGAACACATGGTTGAAACATAAACCCTTTGTATGTGCATCTACTGCCCACCTTTCAGCTTGAAAACATGCAAATGCAAGTAGATAAATAGGTACCACTTCAGTGGGAAGGTAACAGCATTCTATGCACCTCAGCATATAGTCATGCTGGCCACATGACCATGGAAAGGTTCTTTGGACAATGCTGGTTCCCTCAGCTAAGAAGCAGAGATGAGCACTGCCCCCTAGAGTCAGGCACAACTAGATGGAGAAACCCTTTGCCTTTACTGTATATTGTATACACATACAATTGTATAATTGCAATTTCCCCAATCACTTTTAAGCCTTTTACAGTTGCTGCCAGGGGTGGGATTCTACCAGTTTGCACCTATTCACTAGAACTGGTTGTTAACATTCTAAGCAGTTCGGACAACCAGTTGTTAGAAGAAATTACTGGCCTAATCCTGTAAGGAAAGCAGGAAGGAAACATTCTGGTGTTCCTTACAGAAGCTACCTCTCCATTAACCCTTATTACATTCTTGGCAGGACTAGACTTCCTGTCTCAGGAACATCTCTGGATTTTTTCCCCCTCCTTTGCTGGTACTTTGCTTGTGTGGAATGATCATTCAAAGTTACAATGGCACTGAAAAAAGTGACTTATGACCATTTTTCACACTTACGACTGTTGCAGCATCCCCACAGTCATGAGAGGCCAGGCAAGGAGATGTGTGCCTCGATATGAGTGATATTGAATTGGCCACACCCAGCCAATAACATGACCACCAAGCCATGTCCACCAGTCACACGACCACCAAGCCATGTCCACCAACTAAGCCACGCCCACAGAACCGGTTGTTAAAAAATGTGAATCCCACCCCTGGTTGCTGCCAATGTGTGTGGGGGTGTACAAACATATACAAACACACGCACACATGACACACGCACAGGGAAAAAAAACCTCTACAGACATGTATAAGAGGAAGAGAAAATAAAATATTGGAAAATATCACAGATTTGTTGTTCCCTAAAATCTCATTGGTGTTCTCATTGGAATTCAGCCCTTTTTATTGCAGGCACCATTATAGCCTGAAAAGAATAGTGAAACAAGAGCAGCCTGTGAACATTTTCTTAGTTAAGTCCAATTTAAGACCTTTGCTTCAAACCTACTTTTGGGAAACTATACTGATGCTGTAAAAAATCATAAAGAAGATATATGAACATGAGTGCCTGCCTTTTGCTATACTGAGCTAGATCCATCAGTGCTTTATTATACTCCCTCTGAATAAAAGAAAACGTGTCTTGCAGAAAGGTATTTAAGAAACCTCCAAACTGTGGCAGAAAGCTTTTTTCTTTTTCCTTGTTAAAATAACCTTGCAACATACTCTTGCTTGACCAACCTTGATGGGTGAACAATGACTTTAAATGATGTAAAACTCTTTATGACAAAGAGGAAAAACATTCTTGACAAGCATTTGTTTAGACAGCAGTGTTAACTGCAGATGTTATGCATGGACTGCCATCATTCTTCCAAATGTCAGAATGAGTTAAATTAAGCTCAAGGTAAACTCTGGTCAGCCACCCTATGGATTAGGAATGTGTGGAATGATGAAGGATGATATCCATCACCATGGAGCGATGTATCAGCAGTATGATGATGGCACTCAATTATATGTGTCTACCCCAGTGAACTAACCAGTACTGTTGTTGTCCTGTCCTGGTGCCTGGATGCTGTTGGGGTCTAGATGGGGAAACCACAGACTTCGACTGAACCTTGGCAAGACTGAATGGGTTTGAGTTTCAGGACCTTCCAGATATGTGTCTTTACCACTTTTGGTACTGGATGTTATGGCACTACACCAGATCTAGTGTGCAATGTAGAGATCTGCTGATCCCATGACTCCTGCTGAGGAGCATGTGTTGCTCATTCTCAGGAGAGCCTTTAAGCAATGTTATGTTGTATACCAATCGCACCCTTAACTAGATGGTGAGGCTCTTTCGCAGTCCTGAATGGATTGTTGCAATGAGCTTTTCACAGAGCTGCCCTTTAAGTATATCTGGCAAATTTAGTTGGTGCAAAATGCAACACAATAGGCAGTACAACAGAACAGACAGCTAGCTCATTCAATAGTAGTAACTATGACAGGGATCTTGGAATCCTAGTGGATAATCATTTAAATATAGGGCCTTGGTGGTGCAGGCTGTTAAATGCCTAGCACTTAAGTTCCAGCTGCCTACAATTACTGTAGGCTCAAATCCCACCAGGCTCAAGGTTGACTCAGCCTTCCATCCTCTCGGGGTAGGTAAATTGAGGACCCAAGATTGTTGGGGGCAATAAGCTGACTTTGTAAAAATGCCGCTTAGCAATAAGCAGGCATATACAATGGAATGAAGGCTATTGCTGAGCACATTGGGTTGTATCCCAAAAATTGTAAGCCACCCTGAGTCTTCGGAGAAGGGCGGCATATAAATGTAATTTAAAAAAAAATGAGCCAGCAGTGTGCTGCAGCTACCAAAAAAGCTAACACAGTTCTAGGCTGCATAAACAGAGGGATAGAATCAAGATCATATGAAGTGTTAATACCACTTCATAATGGCTGAGTAAGGCCACACTTGGAATACTGCATCCAGTTTTGGTTGCCATGATGTAAAAAAAGATGTTGAGACTCTAGGAAGAGTGCAGAAAAGAGCAACAAAGATGATTAGGGGACTAGAGGTTAAAACATATAAAGAACAGTTGCTGGAATTGGGTATGTCTAGTTTGATGAAAAGAAGAATTAGGGGTGATAGGATATCAATATTCCAGTACTTGAGGGGCTGCCACAAAGAAGAGTGAGACAAGCTATTCTCCAAAGCACTTGAGGGCAGGAGAAGAAGTAATCGGTGGAAACTAATCAAGGAGAGAAGTAACCTAAAACTAAAGAGAACTGGAATGACTTCAGTCCAGAAGTTGTAGATGCTCCAACCCTGGAAGTTTTTAAGAAGAGATTGGATAAACTGTTCATCTGAAATCCTGTAGGGTTCCTGCCTATGCAGGGGATTGGACTAGAAGATCTCCAAGGCCCTTCCAACTCTGTTATTCTATTCTATTCTTATGTATGCCCTTGGAAGGATGCATGTTACACCTCTGCTCCATGAGCTGCATTGGTTGCTAGTTTGCTTCCAGGTCCAACTCATGGCGCTGGTTGCCCTACAAGGCATGAAGCCAGGTTATCTCCCCAGGTATATCTATCCATTCTATCAGGCCTAGCAAGAGAGAGATGTTGTGAGTCCCATCCTGTCCTTTAAGGAGTTACATCTGACAAGGCCTAGGAGACAAACCTTTTTTGCCATGACACCTGCTTTTTGAAACATTATCTCTTCTCCAGCAATGTGAGGTTGGCTCTTACCTTTGTGCCCTTCTGGAAAACTCCTAAAATGTGTGTGTGGCGAGGTATTTTCTAGCAAATCTTAGGATCCCCGGGGTTTCAACAAGTACCTTAGATATTAGATGCATCATATGCAATATTTTAATGTGTTCCTTTTTATTATCTTGTTTATTTTTATATTTAATTCTTAAATTCCCTTGACACCTAAAGCAGTAAAAGAGAAAATAAAGAAGAAGAGTTCTAAATGGCTTTTATATAATGGTAACATTATTGCTTTTATTGTCTACCACCCAGAGTCATTTTGTGCCAGATGGGTGGCCATATAAATTTGATGCAAAAAATAAATAAAATAATAGAATAGAATAAAATAATAAATTAAAATAAACCAGTAGAGAGCTCATTAATAACACTTATTACATTGGAGCCATGCTGGGCTGATAGATAAAAGGATCCTTCATCCTTCTGAAACCTGATATCTTCCAGATGTCTGGGGATTACAACTCCCCAAATTCCAAGCCATTTGTTGGCTAGGGTATTTAGAAATCTGCATTCATTGATGCACTTTCATTGTAAATTTCACAATATTAATTTACAAAGTAGCTTGTAAGGGCTTCAGGTTTAAGGCAACATCTCAGCTGGTCTTTGGCTGTTCCATGGGAAAATTTGCAAACAGAATAAATTAAGATATTTTTCAAGGATTCTCTATTAATGAAGGAAGAAAAGCAGCCAGATAAATTAGGAGGAAACACAGACAAACTCAAAATAATGTCTTGAACATAGTTGTACAGCAGATATATTTATGTATATCTACATATATTTGGCTATAGTGGTGTGCATGTTATTGTCAGCATTCCCTGCCTGAGCTGAAGAGAGGCAGATATTGGACATACCAAAATTAGATAAGAAACTATATTGTATATGAAGTTACAGGTAGTCCTCAACTTATTACCATTTATTTAGCAACTGTTCAAAGTTACGAGGCCACTGAAAAAAGTAACTTACAACTTCTCCTCATATTTACAACCATCGCAGTGTCCCATTGTCATATAACCAAAATTTGGGCACTTGGAAATTCTACAATGGTTGTTCTGGAGTCACATGATTGACATTTGCAAACTTCCCAGCAGCTTCCAATAAGCAAACTCAGCATGGGAAATTGGATTCACTTAACAGCTATGATGATTTGTTTGGCAACCATGGCAAAAAAAAAAAAGTTTGTGGAATTTGGTGTTACTAGGTTAATGACCGCATCGCCAAGTGATAGAAGTTCTAGCTCAAATTATGGTCATAAATCATCTGTTATTGAAGCGAATGTTTTCAATAACATTCTTGGTGATGAAGTCCACACATCTTAAAGTAGCCGAGTTTGAGAAACACTGCTTTATTCCTGCTTGTCATCTCTCAATATAAGTATTAAGTTCTATTTTATACCCACTGCAGTATGCGGTATGTCCAACTTTTCTTTTTTCAACCTTTCTACTAGTTTAATAGACACCTTGTTTTCACTTCTCTGACATGGTGCTAAGTTGAAGTTGGTTGTTGATACAATTGGCATGCATGGGGAACTCTAATTCTGAACGATATTTTATTTATTATTATTATTTCAAACAACATAGAACATACAATAAAAGAGTTGGAAGGGACCTTGGAAGTCTTCTGACTGAGCAACTTTCCAGATAAGTGGCTGTCCATCTCCTCTTAAAAGCCTCCAGTGATGGAGCACCTACAACTTCTGAAGGTAAAGCATCCCAATAGTTAATTGTTCTCACTGTTAGGAAATTTTTCCTTAGTTCTAGGTTGTTTTTCTCCTTGTTAGTTTCCATCCATTATTTCTTGACTTGCCTTCTGGTGCTTTGGGAAAAAATATTAACCTCCTCATCTTTGTGGCAGCCCCTCAAATATTGGAACACTGCTATCATGTCCTTCTTTTCATTAAACTAGACATAACCAATTCCTGTAACCTTTCTTCATATGTTTTAGCCTCCAGCCCCCTAACCATCCTTGTTGCTTTCCCTGCACTCTTTAATACTTATAAATTTCTAAAATTTTATATAATATATTATAATAGTATATAATTTATAATATAATACTTAAATGTTTTAATATTTAATACTCCTTACTAAGGAAGATGTGTGATAATTCCCTATAGTTTGGTACACCAATATCTTCCTAACTGCATTCTCCCTCCACTCCTGTATTTCCACCATATCTCAAGGAAAGATATAAGAGGAATGCATACCTGGTCCTTTTTCAGATTGGAAAGTATAGACAGACAAGGAAGTTTCATAAAGATGGAAGATGTACATAAGAAACCTTGCCAGTTGTACTGCTTGTAACAATAAACAATAGCGTCTCTAACAGTAAAGCAAGCTCAAAAACACTAGGGAGAAATTAGGAAAACCTCAAGCACCCTGATAATAAGGTTGAAAAATCCATTGAAAAATTGCAGGGTAGATTTTATTGCAACATTAATTAAAGCCACAAATACTGGTTTCTCAGACAAGCACTTTTGAAAGTCTGCACTCTGGATACCATTTTAAGAGGTAAAGTTTACTTCATTTGCTTTTAGTGCCATTCAGATCAGTAAATCCTATAATTTGTTTCATTCCTCCACCATGATTACCTCTATACATATTACATATTGGTTGCTTTTCCTATTTTCTTCTATGGTTCATCTCTGTGCATTGTCTCTGGTGTGATAGATGCAAGCTATTTTTAAGCTGTCTGCCTTTTTTAAACCTGCAAGATAGAGCAAGTAATAAATAGGCTGATCCAAATTGGTGATGTAGATACGGCCAGCATTTAAGCAAAAACCAGACAGCAAGATCTCATTTAAATGTGAGCTTTAAAAGACTTTTTGAAGGTAATCTGCAACTTCGTTCAAGTGATGGGGATTCTTTCTGGAAAATCTCAACAACATAGCATAGCTAATTTGGTCTGTAAACACAATTTGTATTCTTGTGTCAGGATTGTGCTTTCCATTAAAATGTTGCAACAAAATATCTTGGTTTCTTGGAAAGGCTCAGACAAGATGGCTTTTAAGACAATCTTCTTATTCAAGCCACATCTGTTTCCTATAAAATAAATAAATATCCAAAGAGGTACATTAGACAAAATTCAGTTCAATCTTAAGGCTTTAATATTTTTTCTTGTACAGCCTAAGATGAGTCCAGCTGAACCAAACCAACCACAACTCTAGTCCACTTTTTCTCAACCTTGGCAACTTTAGGCTGTGTGAACTTCAACTCCCAGAATGTCTGGGGAATTATGGGAGTTCATGTTCACACAACTTAAAATAGCCCAATTAAAAAACACTGTTCTATGAATGTTCTGCAACATTCCTGGCCAACAATGCATTGAGAAAGCCCTCAGACATGGACAGGAAGATACCAAATTTAAAGCATCCATGTTATCAGTCTGGAAATAACAAGCAGCCATCAAGATTAGAATCTACTGATTGGCCAGACCTTCATTAGGATATTCATCTATCTTTGCTTTCTGTGAGGGTGTGTAGGTGTGGGTGTGTGTACATATATGATGCACATAAGTATACAACTTTCCTTGGTTGCATACTTGGGAAGTGGGCATGCTTTCAAATAAAACACTGACCTTCAGACTTCTACCAGTCTTTATTTTCAAAGAATAAACCAGGAGCTAGGTAATATGGTAGCTTCTAATTTAACTTTAACAAAGTAAAGAACATTTTCAAAATGCAGTTAGGAGAAGAATCCTGATAAGCACCAAAAAAAGTCCAGGTTCATAGGTACCGTGGGGTGCCATGTTACCTGTTCCTGAGCATTAACATATTTCTTCTTATTCCATCTCTGTTCTTTCAAATTGAGAGATTGGTCCATCATTCCTTTAATCATGTCACTTTCAGAAATTTCCTTGAGTGTTTGAACATGAGGGCCCTTTTCAGATCTACAAAAGCTAATTAACTCTTGGTTTGGTCACCACACTCAAAACTGTATGCCACAGCTGGGATTTCACAGCAGCAGAGCAGATTCAATGAAATGCATCTTCCATGTGCCCTTTCTAATTCCAGAGAGATGGGCAATCACTGGGATGGAAGTGAGAACAAGAAGTAACAAATCTTTGTTTCAAGCCAAGAGGACAGAAGGACAGTACTGAAGACCTTTGCCAATTCATCACAGTGGCCCTTTTGAAAACAGTATTTACCATAAGCAAATTGCAATAGCCAATGAAATTACCTTGCTGATAGCAGTCCTTTCAGTACTTTATGACAGTAGAGCTCCAGTACCAACACAGAATGCTCTGAACCTATTCAACAGCTTACAGGACTGGCAAATTTGGCTGCCAAAAGTTGGAATAGTTATAGAAATATGATCCTCAGTTTTTTTAAAAAAAACACAATAGGCATCTGCTAAATTTTTAGCAGAGCCATAAGCCCTTGCTCTTTTAGATGGAATATTGTTTAGAAAGATTTATTGCTGACAAGAGAAGTGTTGGCATTCCCACCATTTTCAGGCTAAAATGTATTGCAGAATCATTGGAAATCCTGCTGAAGAACTCTGAATGATGATCCTCTAGATTAAGCATTGCACAATGAGAGAAATAATAGGATAACTTCCACCTCTGAATTTTCCGTTTTGGACAGGAAGATGGGAAAATGAGACCTGGGAATTCTCTTCTTTCACTGTACAATCATCTCTCCAGCTTCTTGAGACTAAAGTGGAACCTGAAGCCTAAATGTCTATGGAGATTCTCATCATCCAGTTCATGATTGTCCCAAAGGTGTTTTTTCAAGAGGCAACTGGATTTTCTTTGTTTTGAAAATGTTTTGCTTTTCATACAAGAAACTTCTTTAGTTCTTAAGAACATGTATCCTGTTATTTCATTGTCTTACCAGAACTGAAACTTCTTGGATGAGAAGCAAAATATCTTTAATGTAAAATAAAGAAAGTCCAGTTACCTCTTGAAAAAGCACCTTTAGTAAAACCTGAAGCCTACTTTGTAACAAAGAAAACTTTAGAGAAGTTGTCCAGAAAGATTTGACCCAACATTGGATATGACCTTGTAAAATCTGGAATATCAGATTTTCTTTCACTTTCTTGCACCACATTTCTTTTTTGTTTATTTGCCACAGGACATATAATTGATATGGATCAGATGGACTGATATACATTTGTGCCTACAAGTCAGTTTTTGACTCCTGCCAATTGTCTGGACAAGTCCCTTCAATTTTCAACTTTCACATCTAAAAAGGGAAATACTTTAATGTACAAAAAGTAATGAAGCTTGGCTTAATTATATGCTTTAATAATTAGGCATCTCATTTAAAAAGCATAACAGTTTGTTTTCTCATTTTTGTCTAGCAAATAAATTGGCAAAATTGTTGGACACAAACCAGAAGCAAAGACTGAAATGGTAGAAAATCAAAAGCAAAGCTAGAAATAGTAGAAAACAGGTAGAAAATGGTTGCCAACTAATGGGAAACTGGATTTCTAAATAGCTTTCCCCTTCTCTTTGTCCCTTCAGGTCATTATTGATTACTGGCAACTGCTTGGACAAGCCTGAAATTTTCTTGACAAGATTTTCTGACAAATGATTTCTGAAGAGAAAGTGACTGCCCCAAGGTTACCCAACTGCCTCTGTGCCTAAAACTGGACTACAATTCTCGGTTTCCCAGTTTCTAGCCTGGTGCCTTAATTATTACACCAAACTGGCTCTCTTCAAATAGCTTAGCCCTAAGGAAAAAACATAAATCAGAATTAAACATGTTTTGTGCACTCTTTGACAGCTTTATTAATGGCTGCTTTAATGTGTCTTGTACATTTAATTAATGTAATCAATCCCATTCAAAGTGCAGGGTATTATAAAAAAGGAAAATCCCAATATACTCACTGGAAAAGTGATGGATAATGGACAGCAAGTGGGATGTTTAACCAGTAATCAGCACACTAGTAGCAAATGTGTCTTGCATTGATCTAACAAGTCCTGTCTTTTGGAGCAACAAAAAATGCAGTTAATTAATCAATCAATCAATAAGATGAAACAAAAATGATTCCTGGTCCCAAACTTTATTCAGAATTGAACAGAAGACTAATTTTCTAATGCATATGGTAAGTTATATTTACATAAGGGAAAGTTCCAGAGGTGGGATTCCACTGATATAACAACCGGTTCGGTGATTGCATGCTTTGTGTGCGCACGCGCTCTGCATTTAAAAAAAGGCAAGCCCATACTTACATTCAACTGCAGCCTCTGTGAAGAAAACAGCTGAGGCGTGGCAAACTATTCTGCCACGCAAATTGGCTGTGCTCTAAACAAAGGCACAAGAGGAAAGAGCAGGTGCAGGCAGGTGGGCAGGCCAACCAGTTCAGAGCAAGCTGAACATCGGAACAAAGGGTTCACTTGAACCAGCCCGAACCGGTAGGATCCCACCCCTGGAAACTTCTGTCTCCCCTCTCTGAACCATAAAGTCTGTCTTCCCTCTCTGCACTAGGTGTGGAAAGATTCACTAGCATTTACTAATAATAATAGAAACATTGTTGGAAAGAAAGGAATGAGGAAGAGACATAAAAAGCTACAGACGTCTCTCTTGAAAATTAAGTCTGAATCTTGAAGCAAACTTGTAGCAGTTTGCACCAAGATTGGAAAAGACGTCCTGCCCCTGTGAATTTATCTTTTTATAAGCTTTCAGCTGGTTTTCTCTCTTTTCTTTCCTTGTCAGATTTGTTTCCCTCCCTATTTTTTCCTTTATTTCTTAATATAATCATCCTTTTTCACACCTCCTTCTCTTCTTCCTTTTTTTCATTTCTGCCAGAAAGATAGATCAGAACATTTTTCTATCTAAGTGCATACAAATGGTTAATGTGTGTCACCCAAAAAATAAATAGAAGGACAGAGAAAGAAGGGGGAGAGAGATCAATTAATTTTGTAAACGAGGTATCTTATTTTACAAGCAATTAACTTTAGTTATCAGTGAGTAATTCAATTAGTGTATCATTTTTGTCCTAGACTTGCCCTTATATTAGCAACTCCAGATTGATCAAATGAAAACTGAGCTCGTTTATGATAGGCACAGCATCCCATAGTCATGAGATGCTATTTGTGAACTTCACAGCTGACTTCTGATATGCACTTCCAATGGAGAAATGGGCAGAAAGTTGCAAGTCATGGATATGTAACATCACATTTAACAGCCTGCGTGGATTTACTTAACCATAACTGAAACTGATATCATAAATCAGCATGTTTATATGACATTCCCTTAATATCTATGCACACTTAGCGACAGTTGTCAGCCCCTATTGCGATTGGTAAGGGAGGACTACCTTTATAATTCTTGCAAGAGGAAAGTAATGTGAATTTGTGCATAGGAACACATATAATAATATCCTCCGTCTCATGTAATGAATGGTTTGAGGGCAAATGCACTGAGAGAAGGAGGCTAAAAAGTTAGTCTGAAAGTAAAATGTTACAGGAATAGCATAGCCCCAAGCTCTTTTAATTAAGCAGTGCTGTCTTCCAGGACTCCAGAAATATGCTTTCTCTCATATGAAACCTCCCCCCTGGATGAGGTTATCCCTGAGATAAGAGATGTAGTGGTGCAGGTGGTTAGAATGCAGTATTGCAGGCTAATTCTGACGACTGCCAGCAGTTCAATTTTGACTGGTTCAAAGTTGACTCAGCCTTCCATGTTTCTGAAGTCAGTAAAATGAGGAACCAGATTGTTGGGGGCAATATGCTGACTCTGTAAGCCGCTTCAAGAGAGCTGTAAAGAGCTATGAGGCAGTATGTAAGTCTAAGTGCTATTGCTATTTGGATGGCTTCTACCCTAATGGGAATTTGGAATACCTGAAATCGCTGGGTCTTCTCACAGGGTCTAGGTGAGGATGATTGGAGTACCTTATGGATGTGCTTGTTGTTGAAACACATTTGCCATCTATTGTTGCTATATATGTTTTTTTATTATTATTTTAACTTATTGTATATTTGTTTTGTTTTTATATCATGAGTCACCTAAAGTTAAATTTGCACCTAATTCTATAAATAAATAAATAAATAAATAAATAAATAAATAAATAAATAAATAAATAATAAAATTATAGACCAGCACCTGGAACTGATCCATTCTGGGAAAGCTGCTTTACAAGATGATCACATAGGAATGATCTGGAATCAAAACAGAATTCTCAGAAGGCTCAAATATCTAGATCCTCATACATTCCTGCAGCTACATATCTTTTTGCATACTTTTATAGATCTGAATCTCATCTTCATGTATGACTACAAAGCCAGTCTCCAAGCTGACTACAAGGGTGGGGGGGAGGAATGTTAATCTATCTGCTTTCCAGGGAACAGATTTTCAACCTTGCTTTTTATTGATTCTTTATGCCTTCTGAAGCTGATATGGTACACTCACTGTAGCCCTGATGAAATGCTTCACCAGAAAAAAAAAATCATAAATTCCATTTTGAGACAATCCAGCCATTTGCCTTAAACTCTGCAAACCTGTTAAGAAAAATGAGAGCAACTTCTATATTATATGATTTAATTTACCATCGTAAATCACTAGAAAGAATGTTTTTTTAAAAAGCATATCTTGTTAACTCAATGGTCAGATGCTAATAGGTAGGCTCATTAGCTTTAAAAATATCAGCCTGCTTGTGCTATCATTTCTTCGAATAACAGAATAATGGCACCCATTAACAAGAAGAAACCAACCTGTTACAGTTTTTTTTAAAGCAAAAAAAAAACCCCAACATTTCTGGCTTAATAAATAGATGCACTCTAAAATGCTGGTAAGCACACATATAAAAGAGAAAGCTAAGGAGATTTATTTTAGGGGAAAATAAACTATAATTTCTGCAACATATGCTAAGACATCCTTGAACCTGATGATTCTGGAAATAGAATGACATGTTTTCATAACAATAATGTGGAAGAGTTTCAGGATGATTTTGTCAGCCTTCCCAAGTAGATGAGATGAAAGCATGACCAAACCCACTAATTCTAATCTATTTTATTGTAGAATATTGCAATCTGAAAGTACAAATCTCCTGTCATCTCCTTTACATATGGGGAGCTACTGTAGTTGTGGTCCCTTCTGAGCTTCTTTCTCTACTTGCTATGCAGCTGGAGGCTATGTCCTCTCTTATCTGATGGTATGGCAATGTGATGGTGCAGAGGCTTAATGACCCTGGAATTGCTGGTCAGAAGTGGTCTGTACTCTGGCATTTCAAGCCCGGCTCCATGAGATGGAGTGAGCTCCCGATGCTTGATCCTTAGTTCATGGTGACTCCTGCGAGCAGATAAATGGGTACCACTTTGGTGGGAAAAACCTAGCTGTGTTCATATGTGTGGAAAGAGGAAGCCAGTACTGGACCTTACTGGACACAAGGCATCAGAAACACAAGGCAAGGCAAGGTGAGGAGAAGCCCAGAAAAGTCAGCAACCCAAGTGCTGGTAGTTAGCTGGTATAAAGTTAGTTCTCCCCCGCAGTGCACCAAGGAGAGGTGTGTAAGCACTGAACAGAATGAAGTAGCATTCTACATGGTCAGGATTGCATTGTGTAAATATTTATCTTGTAAATATTTATCTGACACTGTATACTAAAAGTATTTGAATGTTGGGTTGGTAATTGGGCTGTGGATCAGAGCTCCAAGCTTGGCATTTTAATTGCAAATGTTCCATCACCATTCGATGAGACATCATCAGTCTCCTTGAATGGTATCATAAAAAGGTATTTAAAGGCCAGTGCTTGGACAAATGAGCACAATTCAAAGTGCACTGACGAATTCAAAGTGCACTGACGAATGGTGACAAAATGTTTGCAACCAAATTGCCAAGCTTGGGGTCAGACCAACAGCCCACTGTATGCTAAATAAATTAATTTGATGGTTCCCTAGGCAGCATTTTTTTCTCTTAAGTCCTTTTTCACATACCAATACACCATTTAAAGAGCCATCCTCTCAAAAGAGTGTTCAGTTCAGAGTCTACAATTACAGCAATATCACCAACTGCAAGATTAGCACATTTACTGCAATGTCTCTGCCAAGCTCAGTGGCAGCCTAGCCAAAGTTGCCTGGTCAAGAAAGCTAATTTGATCAAGAAAGCTAATACTGCCATTTGTCACAAATGGTGTAGGGTCTCCCGCCTGGGTGGGGGGGTTGGACTAGATGACCTACAAGGTCCCTTCCAACTCTGATTATCTGTTATCTGTTATTGTCTGCCTTTAAATATGGAGGGCTGAGACTATGATAGGCTTGTATTTCAGCCCTAGCTTAATAGCCACAGGTTGCTGAAAATAAGAAAGTGAATGGCTTGGCAGGAGGCCTTCTTCGTCTATACCTATAAAAAATGAATCCTACTACTAGATGGCAGCAGCGCTCTCCAGCACAAAACATAACTCTTGTCATTTTCCCATTTCCTCCAAGTCCCTAGAATATTACTTCTAGTAATGAGCATAAGGCTACAGAAGAACATGACATTTTTAGCTCTATTACAACATCTTTACTAAACCAGAACATCAAAAATCTGAAGTTCTGGTGTTCCAGACAAGATGTCAGCCCTCCCAGGTAAACCAGACAGGTAACAGGATTGGATAAACTAATTCTACTTAGATAAGTGGAGCTGGCCCTAACTGGATAGGACACTATCTGGCAAGTCCAGGGCTGTAGGTAAGATTAGGAAGTCAATAAATGAATCCAATGGCAAACTTTTGCAATATCTGTCTAAGAGCCTTGGTAGCTCAGGCTGTTAAATGCCTGCTCTTAAGATCCAGCTGCCTACAATTATTGTAGGCTCGAATCCCACCAGGCTCAAGGTTGACTCAGCCTTCCATCCTCTCAGGGTAGGTAAATTGAGGACCCAAGATTGTTGGGGGCAATTAGCTGACCTTGTAAAAATGCCGCTTAGTAATAAGCAGGCATATACAATGGAATGAAGGCTATTGCTGAGCACACTGGGTTGTATCCCAGAATTGTAAGCCCTGAGTCTTCGGAGAAGGGCGGCATATAAATGTAATTAAAAAAAAGAAAGAAAGAAAACTACATAGATATATCCATATGTCACCTGAAGGTAATCTCTGCTCAAAGGTGGTTTTATTTCTGAATTCTGTAACTTATCTCTGCAATTATAAATCAGCTAAACTGACCAATTGGATCAAGATTTCTCAATCTTGGCAAATTTAAGATGTCTGAACTTAAACTCTCAGAATTCCCCAGTCACAATGCTGGTTGGGGAATTCTGGGAAATGAAGGTTGCCAATGTTGAGAAACACCGGTATATACTGTTCAAGGGCTGTTATTAATTTAGCCTTTGCAATCAGAATGCTGGCCAATTTTAATGGAAGACCCCATTGAACTGAAGTGAATCAAGATAATCCAGTGGCTCCTCTATTTAGCAAAAAAAAATCTAATTAAAACAAAGTAATACATGATCTTAATTCTTGAACACTAAGTCTTAAATTAAGCCAACATGGCCATATACTGTAATGAATAAACAACCAAAGTGGATTTTAACTCTCCATATTGTCAAGAGGGTCATTAGTGTTGAAGGTGGTTCATTTATCTGGAAGATGCAAGTTTGGGAATGACTTGAGCTAGAATGGAATTGTCATATTTGAACTGAAAAATCTGGATTATTACTAATTAGCAGCAAAGACCATTTAGTAGTTTTTGAAGGTTAGCTATTATAGGCCTAATAAAGTTGAGGTGTGTCTTAAATGCTACCAATTATTACAATGCACTGACTTACTCTTTTATTGAATAGGAATTTTGGTATATATATTTATGGTTTTATTTTGATGTTGCAATCCACCGAGAATTGCCTTGCAGTGAGAGGGAGAGCAAACATGGAAAAAGAGGAAGGAAGGAAGGAAGGAAGGAAGGAAGGAAGGAAGGAAGGAAGGAAGGAAGGAAGGAAGTTTTTTCCAGATTCTAGAATCTCATGCTTTATATGCAAGCAGGGGTTACTTCTCAATTCATAATTAGAGAAGTCAGTGTCAATTACAGTTCTAAACCTAAGCTACCTTCTAGTACAAAATAGAACCTCTTGAGTCAAGGCATAGGAGACATTCTTCTAAACTATCATTTTTTTACTCATCATTTCCAGATTTATCCTTTATTTACAATGAAAATTTATCCAGTTTCTTTATAACAAGGAAGCCCAAAGAACTTTCTGTCTAACACTGTCTAGCACTTAATAAGATAGTGGTGATTGTACAGTATATTTTAAGTATTGATTACTATCAGATTCTTTGTGATTAAGCAGCAAATATGTGCTTAAAATAATTAGCTAAATAAACATGAATAAATCAATGGCCCAAATGCCAACGCAGAACCACTAAAGACTTTTCAACTTAGGAAATGTAAATTTCTATTTTCAAAATAAAAACAGCAACATCTTTCTTGCCTTTAAAAGTTGTTATTTCCATAAGAAACAGGTATAGCACAAACATCACGATAGAATCTCAACATCTAACTAAGTAATGCAAAGAATCTATGCCTTAAAACAGGGCT
Organism: Naja naja; assembly: GCA_009733165.1. Taxonomy (NCBI): domain Eukaryota; kingdom Metazoa; phylum Chordata; class Lepidosauria; order Squamata; family Elapidae; genus Naja; species Naja naja. Next base: position 199,861,763 of record CM019150.1, on the reverse strand, counting down.
GTCAAACTCACAGCCAGCAGGCTGGATGCATCACGTGCTGGCCACACCCACACCCAGTTTAACGAAGGGGGAAAAGGTTGTGATATGTCATGTGATGACACCGTGATGACATGAGTTTGATACCCCTGCCTTAAAAGATCATGCAATCTGGCACAGAAACAGTGCTACATATTACTACATACCTCAAGTAGACTATTATGACAATTAATCATCCATTATGATAGCTAGCTTCTTAAGACCATCTTAGTCTATTCTGAGATTGAATCAATTCCACCCAGCCACATATGAAGTGCTTCTTGTTCAGTGGTGGGATTCAAATTTTTTTACTACCGGTTCTGTGGGTGTGGCTTGGTGGGCATAGCAGGGGAAGGATACTGTAAAATCTCCAGTCAGAGGTGGTATTTGCTGGTTCTCTGAACTATTCAAAATTTCTGCTACAAGTTCTCCAGAACTGGTCAGAACCTGCTGAATCCCACGTCTGTTCTTGTTCAAACCATAGTTGTTCATAGAACTCAGAATTCTTTAAAACACATTAAGAAAAGACTTTAGAAAAGCTAACTAAATACACCTATGAAAAACAATGTGTTTTCTAAAATAATTTTAAAGCAACTTTCTATCATCAAGAGCTCATTTTTCATCAATGGTTAGCAAAGGGGATGTGACCTTCAATTAGAGAAGAAGACTCACAGATCTGTCTAGTCAGAAACACAAGAATGCAGAAAGATGCAGCTGCTTTTAACAGATGGGACAAAGGTGTGTGAGAACAGCAAATCAATTGCCCTTCCCCATGGGGTTATGTGGGTGCTTCATCACTGGAAGCTTTTTAAAAGAGTCTGGACAGTCACTTGTCTGAAATAGTATAGGGCCATAATGGTGAACCTATGTGTGCCAGAGGTGGCACACAGAGCTACTTCTGCTGGCACATGAGAGGTCACCCAGAAGAGCCCCACTGAGCATATGCGCATGCCTCCACCAGCCAGTTGATTGTTGGGTATCTGCCGCACATGCGTGAGGGAGATGTACGTGCATGCGCAGAGGTGTGCAGTGTGGGGGGATCACGTGCACATGTGTAGAGGTGTGCAGTATGCACACAGGGGGGTCGCATGCGCAGAGGGAGGAGGGAGTCATGCACACATTGCATCATGGGTGCAGGCATGCGAGTGCAAACACACGTGCACACGTGCACACTTTTGGCACGCAACATGGAAAAGGTTAGCCATCACTGGTATAGGGTCTCCTGCTTGAACAAGGGGTTGGACTTAGAAGATCTCCAAGATCCCTTTCAACCTTTTTTGATGGAGTGTCATTTAAACGGCATGCAAGAATTGAAGTGTGACCAGGTATACATTTGACACTATCTCTTCTGCCTGCTCAGAAACCCTCAAATGTCTCTCATGAATGCCATTCCTGTGCAATAATAAAAGTTAGCTGCTAGTCATGTTCACCTCAGGCTCTGGAGAGTTTCTACTTCATGCCTGTCTCAGAGAATTTGACAGGTGCCTCTATAAATTATGAATGAAATACATTTTTAGTTCACATGGAACCAGATCTTTTGAGGTTCGTTGCCATTCTGTGTGAAATGAAAGGCTATTCTACAGTGTGCCGAACACAACATGATTTCGGCAAGCTGACTTTCAGAAAAATATTTCTATCATTTCTGAATTTATGATTGAGGTACCCCTCTCTGTTTTAGAAGAACTTTAAGGTTGTGTTGGAGTCAGTTTAAGAAACCAAATATTGAATTATTTGTTCTCAATATGCAAATAATTTCAATAATGTATTTATAATATTATACTTTCCAGCTGCTTTTTGGTTAGTAAGCACACGTACTAACAGTATAATAATCCTACTTATTAACAGTATGCTTACCATTGGGGCTTTTAAAATGGTTTTAGTGATCTAAATGTATATATAAATACAGATGTAGATTTAGATACTGTATATAAAATAAATACCTAGTCAATTTAAGATATTGGCTGGTCTAAAGAAGATCTTAAAACTTGCTGATCACAGGCTTAATACAATAAATGATGTTTGTGGTTCCTTTCAATTCTATTCATCTGAAATTTGTCTGAAATGCATGAGCAGGTGGTTGGACTAGATGATCTCCCAAGTCCCTTCCAACTCTGTTATTCTGCTATTCTATAATTCAGTGAATATGAACCTCCTACTGTAGGCTGCATCTGCAGAAACAAACAATGCAATCAGATGGAGTAATAATTTGTTTCTATCTAATGGAGTATTTTTAGCTTTAAGTTCTTCAATTTATGGGACTTGAAATACTCAACATTCAGCAATATGTGATAGTATTTGTTTGTCTGTTGTTGGATTTATATTCCACCTTTTTCCCAGGAGCTCATGTTGACTTACATGGGGATCTGTCTTCAGTTTTATCACCACAAGATCACATTAAGCTATTAGAGAATATCTGTTCCAAAGTTACTCATTAAATTTCCATTGCTGAAGATAGATACGAATCCAGTAGCAGCTGCAGCAAACTGCAAAATTGCCAAAATTATGATACATACAAGTGATGTCACTAGGCAAATCCTGGTCTTACAGGCTGGAGTCCCGTTGTCTGACACATTACACAAGCCATGATGTAATCTCCATGCATGTTTTATAATTTGTCCTTTATTGTTCTGACCTAGGCTTCCCCAAAAAGAACTAAGCAGACTTTTTGTCCCTGCAAAACCCTTCTATTAAACAAAGGTGCATTTCTTGCATTCACATTCAGCCAAAGGTTTGGCCAACAGTGTTTCAAGGGTATAATTAGGGGCACAGACCTTACCTAGTTTGGAGAGGTGCCAAGTAAATATTTTCAAACGCAGTGCTGGCAAGGAAGGGCTTGGCACAGAGTCTCTGAGATGCACAGAGAGATATTCCCACTGCTGCAATGAACAAATTGTTTCCTGCAAAAGACCCCTTCCCTTTTGCTCCTCTTTTAATCCCTATGGGAGGGGCCATTCACCATTCACCTGTGGCCTTACTCCCATATTGACCCTTAGTTCATAATTGTTCTTTTCTTTTGGCAGCTCTGCATATGCGCAGGCTGGGAACCAGCTCCAGCTGCTCCCCCACCTCACTGCTGTCTGACTCTGAAGGCAGTTGATAACTGACAGCCTGCCCTGGCCCCATTTCTGCCTCTGATGCAGAGCCCTTATCCAAGCCTTCCTCAGCCTTCAGGACTGGCCCATGTTCCTCCCCAACCTCCTGACTCTGCTGCCATCTCTGCTAGCCGCCAGGGGGCCATTTATCCCTCTTTTCCCAGATATACACATTTGAACCTCTTCAAGAACTCGAAAGGAGTCATACAGAAACAGACTTTTATCTTTAATCTCAGTGTTCAAAATATTGAATCAAGGTGGATTTTAAAGTTACAAGAAAACAAATTACAATTTACTATCAGAAATTTTTTCTAAGAGTAGCATATCAGGAAATGGAGGATTGGTGCCCTCTTAATTAGTTATATTTCAGCAGAAGTTCCTCTATTGGAGACACTTTAATTTAGGTTCCTACAGTAGGAAGGAAGTTAGTAAGTTTATTATTGTAGCCACAGGTTATAAGATATAATATGCCATAAAATACAATAAAATAACAGTAAAATATTGTAAAAAAAGTAATAAAAAGAGTATTGGATGTAAAAAGGTTACAGCGAAATAAAGCCAAAACTACAGCTAATAGTTTAAGTATTTCTTTTTAAGTTTAAATGAGAGCAGAGCAAAAGTAACAGCTTGGTTGCCGATAGTTGGAAAACACATTTGCCAGAAAATAGTTCAATTTTTAAGACTGAAGTCCATAAATTCACTTATATCAGTAATTTGTCCCTAATCTCATGGTGCATAGGGCAGTGAAAGACATATCCTCCACTTGACCAACACAAGGATACACACCTACAATAGCAAGGGTAGATTTGATGGCCAAAGCCCCCTTCTAAGTCTATGGTTTAAAAAAAAGTTAAGCATGAATTTAGGATGGGTAGAATTTAGTATCCAGATTACATGATGTATAAAAATTTACATATATCTCAATCCATATCAGCTCACCAAAGCAGGCCAAGGCAGGGAATAGACAATCCTAGTATTACAGGTAGTCCTGGCTCTATGACCAAAACTGGGACCATAATTTCCATCGTATGTCATTGCAGGGGTAGTTACACTCAATTTTATGACAGTTTTTTTTACAGCAGTTGTTTAAGTGAGTTTGGCTTCCCTGGATGTGCTTTCTGAGCAGAAATTGACTAAAAAAAATCACAAATTGTGATCCTGTGTCTACAGGATAAGGCAATTAATAAATGTGAGGTGGTTGCCAAGCCCCTGAATTGTGATCTCATGACTGTGATGCAATATTGTAAGTGCAAGTATAGGTCATGAACAACTTTTTGCAAGGATATCATAACATTGAACAGTCATAGGTTAAGGAATACCTGTATTAGAGTTCTATTATTATAGAGTATGATAACATAATAGCTTCTCTCTGCCTTTTCTTCTCCTACTTGAATTACCCCATCTAATATTTTCTTCTTGGTAAAAGGTTTAGGACCTACTCCTATTTTGTGAATGAAAGTCAGGAGACGTTGTTTCTCAGTTGCTGGTCCAGACTTGTGGAACAGCGTGTTCCATCCTCTCTAACATTTAGGTTAGAGTCACTTCAGCCACCGAAGATATAACTTTTCCAAAGAGCATTAGGTTGAATAGTTTGCAACCACCATTTTTATTTTTCTTCACTTTCAATTACTTGCGTTGATTTACTTGTTAGGATTATCTAAATTTGTTGTGATATTTTCATTACCCTGTATGTTTTATTCATATATTCATAATTTGGATGAGTTTATTCATTGCTTTAATTCATTTATATTTACCACAGAGTTTTAACTATTGAGGGTGCTTGCATAGATTATTTTGTATGTTTCTGTGAGTTTTTATTGATTTGGTGTTATCCAAGTAGGATGGATGGATGGATGGATGGATGGGTGGATGGAAGGAGGGAGGGAGGGAGGGAGGGAGGGAGGGAGGAGGGAAGATGGAAATATAGACAAACAGGCAGCAGTAAATGTCAGCTGATGGTTGAAGATTCCTCAAGGAAGTGAGTTTGTTCTGGGAATCTCTTCTGAGGATCTAGCTGGTAAAAAGTTCACATCTTTTCAGAACAATAATGCTATGCCTATTGTGTATAGACATAACATAAATTTGTATTGATACTCCCTGTGTTATAGACTTAAAGTCAAGGACTTCATAAGAAGATGATTAATGTTGGGGAGACTAAAATGCAATTGCGCATTTTATTTACATTTCTTTTACAAGAATTACATTCTTTTGGATGACTAAAACTGAATTCAACATAAGGAAGGAACAAAGGCACAGTGGGAGGAGTGCTGTAGAATAGGGAGCAGGTGAAGTACATGGATAGAAGCCACATTTTCTGCTGTTCTTCCTCCCCCCAAATTTTGGGAAGGTATCTTCTGTAATTTTTTTTTAGTTCTGCAGCATTACCTTCTGCTGGATAGACAAGGTATTATCACCAAAAGGTTTAACTTAGCTTCCCTTCAGTTCTTCCAGGGAAATCTCACCCAGAGCAGTTTACAAGTTGCTTTTCAATGTTCACTAAGAAATGAAAGATGAGTCATGTCTGGCAGCTGGCAGGAAGTCATTCCTCCAATTAGAAGACAGAAGACAGGTTGGGAACAGTTGTCAAGGATATGTCTTGCTTTTGATTATGATTCTCTGCAACTTAAGAACCTGAAGTTTATGACAATCCATGGTGCACCTCCATAGCTCTGCCAAAAAAAAAACAGAATAAAAACTTTAGGGTGTCAAAACAAAGAAAGGAGTTTTTCTCCTGCATCATAGTCTTCTTTATATTAAGTCTACTTTAGGGCTCGTATTTGCAAGTTAGTTTTACAACAGTCCTATCTTTTGGTTGATGTATCCACAGTTCACTAACCAAATAAGCAGGAAATGGTCCCTCTAAAAATGGAGCATCATAAGCATTGAACAGCCTATAAAATGCTTTCACCTTCTCAGCCACATTCTCACTTCAGGAATTGAGATTTTCTTTCCATGTTCAGATTCTGAAGAAACTGAGGAGCGAGCAGAGGAGGGGATGTCAAAGTATATCGGTCAAATATATGCCTCTTTTTTCTTTCCTTTTCAACATTTTTCTTTCTTGTTTCTCTGAAGCAGATTCTGCCACTGTTTTCCTGTGGTGACAGTGACCTTCTCTGTAACCTAACAAACAAAACAATGGTTAAATGCTTCCTTCTCCCTTAATACTTAACCTTAAAGTAGAAAAACACATAACATTGGAGATGTCAACCAAAGTATTTTGGACATGGCATCCCTCTCCTTCTCTGATGGAAACAAGAAACATTGGAATATATTAATCTAATTGGTCAGGGCCTTTTTTAATTCATTTTATTCCACTTCTTCCCCATCCTTCTTAGGGGTTACAAAATTAAAATTGCAGCCCAAGGTATGGACTTATTATGTACATATAAGGTATGGACTTATAGCTCTCAGTGTATCGGGGCACTTATGAATAAGCATTATTTTGTTGTCGTTGTTGTTCATTGCACAGTCAGCCAGATGTTCAGACTGGGTTTGGCATTTATAGAGTCCTTACCAAAGACCTGGGATAGGCAAATCGGATGTTTGATGGTGTTACAGATAACATCGATTTACTTGAAAGCTATTCCAAGTAAAGCCACCTTCTGCAATTGATTGATGACAAATATGTCAATGTCTATGGTTATTATCTCTTTTATTCATTAAACATGAAGCTCAGTTCACTGAACATTTAAAAATGTATTACAAATACCAGTGACTGGTGCTAATGGTTGATATGTGTTGCTGCCAGCATCTTAGGTATCAATCAAGTACCTTCTTAAAATACACAATGGTCCAAGCAGTGCAGTTTTTTGCAGTTCCGTTGGTATTATTACAGGAAGCTGCAATTTGTTGATGTAACATCAATTCTTGGACATGGTACCATGTGCCCCAATGACAATGGGTATCATGGTTACATGTTCCATCCATGTAGTTTCGATGGTCAAGTCACAATATTTCATGATTTTTTCCACCTATTTTCTTCGACTCTGGCATCTCCTGGTACAGCGATATCAATAAATTGTACATTTTGGCCCTCAACAACTGTGATATCTGGCATGTTGTGTTCCAAATGGTGATCTGTCTGTATTCAAAGTCCTACAAGATCTTAACTGTCTCATTTTCAACAACTTTTTCTACTTTATGTTCCCATGACTTTTCAAATACAGGTGGAGTATTTTTTACACAATGACCAGGAGGTTAATTTAGCAACTAGATCATGTCCAGCTTTGTAGTCAGTTTGCATGATTTCGCTGCACTCACATTAAATGTGAAACAGTTTCAAGTTTGTCATTGCAAAGTCAGCAGTTTGGATTGTCAGTGGATTTTTGTATCTTCGCTTTCATGGCATTAGTTTGTAGTGCTTGTTCTTGAGCAGCAAGTAGTAAACCTTCCGTTTCTTTCTTGATAGTTTCTCTTCTTAAGCCATGCCCATGTCAAGTTGTTATCAGACTTTCCCTCAATGTTTTTCAAGTGTGGTCCATACAAAGCTTTGCTTTTCCATCCATTTAATCTGTCATCCAGCTGTTTTTCCTTATATTCTGCCTTTGTTTCTGTTGTTTTTATAATGTTCTCCATTTTCATAGTCTGCAGCAATTTTTCTGTACTTTATTCTGTACTTTATTCTGTTGTTGTTGTTGTTGTTATTATTATTATTATTATTATTATTATTATATTGTTAAAATAGCCAAAGTGATCAGAGTCCTGATTCCATTTGCAGGATATAATACAAATAATTAGTAGATGAGCAGGGATTAACCATAAACATTTATAGAATGCTTATTGCCAAAATCTGGCAGGGTTTAGATGATGGAGTAGCGACGAGTCTTGTGGATTCTATCTGGGTTGAGTTTGACCCTGTCTCCCTGGTTAATGTGGACAGGATCATGCGAGACTGTCTTCCACCATGTGTTTATTGGACCCATGTCCTTCCTGGTTGGTTTATGCCTCCCAGGGAGGTTACATGCTGTTGGCTCCAGGCAGTTGTCACGCTTCTCTGAGTGAGGGGTTTTCCCCCGCCTTGAAAGAGGCGGTGGTGAGACCTCTCCTCAGAAGCCTGCTCTGGACCCAACCGTTTTGAATACTTATCTCCGTCCTCAACCTCGCTTTTTGCGCGAGGTTGTTGAGAGCGTGGTGGTTCAGCAGTTTCCGCTGTTCCTGGAGGAAACTGATTATCTCGACCTGTACCACCGAGCTTCAGGCCCTTGAACGGTCACTCATGCACTCGTCACTTTCAGAATCGACTACTGCTCTCTACATTTCTTCTTTTTTATATGTTCACGCCCTGAGTCCTTAGGGAGAAGGGCAGCATACAAGTCTAAATTAATAATAATAATAATAATAATAATAATAATAATATCCAGATTGACATTTAACTGTTAGAGCAACTGCGGTTCAATCTTTTCCTCTGTCAATCCTTCATCCCTACAATCTTTATTGAATTCATGATAATCAACATCCATGATTAAATTAATGTTCTAACTCAGCATGCATGCAGCTTAAGCCCCATAACTTTAAAAAGCTTCAGAGCAAAACAATTATCTGTGAGTAAAATATCTTTCCAAATGTCCAGTTTCATGCATAGGTTCAGCAATCCAAGATGAACATGTTGAAAATGGACTACCTCATTATTGCCATTTTCCAATGAAATATGATCATAACTTCCCAAATAAACCCAAATATTATGCACCCTTGTTCTTTTCTAGTTTTTTCTTTTAAATAATTTTATTAAAATTATGAATGAAAATGAAAAAATGCACATAGACTACAAAAATGCAAACAACAAAATATGAAAAGGAAAAAGGTGTGAGAAAAAAAGACAAAAAACAGTAACTTCTCCCTTTATCCTTGCAGGTAAAAACAATTTAATAACTTTTCACCATGTCTAAATAAAACATAATCTCTTCTCACTTTATAGCTCATCTCTTAAGTTTAAAAAAAGAAAATCAAAATGCTTCATAATCATTCTTTGTCAGCAAAATCCAGTAAGAGAAAAAGATATAACAATTTTTTTTCTCTTTATACCCTGATCAAATAAGCCAACTTTGCAATTTTTCTTTCCTTTATATTCCTGGACTTGTTTTTGGTTTTTTTTTTTTTTAAAAAAACTCTACTCCAACAGTTATGAGATAAAATTGCTTGCAAATGGGGCTTCAATTTTTGGTGACTTCCTGGACATCTCTCCGTAGTTTACTTGCCAACAATTTGAGAATTGCCTTCTTACAGGACTTTCAGTTTTGTTTTTTTGGTCTTTCTTCAACATGCTAATGAAGATCTGCTAATACTGCCACCTGCTGCAGAAATTAATAACTATAAGGAAATAATAATTCATTGATCCTCAAACTGTGCTAGGATTTGGCTGTTGTTTTTTCCTTGCTTGAGTCCATCATTCATTCTACTCTCCTATTTTCCTTGGAATGGAGTCAAGAAGGCTGGCCAATAACAACTAGCCAGAAGGAGCTCAAATTGTTCCAGAGACATTCTTCCTCAATGCATCCTATTGTTTGGAGAAAACTGATGATATCTTGAATAAACAAGGGGCAGTCATGTTAGGATTGGCTTTAACTATTCTGCAAAATTATTCTATTTTGAAGGAAGCAAATATTAAAACAATGCCTTGGTTACCAGCTTTACTCAAAGGCAGCCAATTCCATTAGCACCAAGAAATTCTTTATCACTGAGCTAAGTGAGAATTTGGTGGGTTCACTTTTTATCTATTTGAGAATACCAGTCCTCACCAATCACTTTGGCAATAATCAACAGTGTGAAGCTTGCCAGTGTGTGTGAAAATCTGCTCTTTTCTAAAAATTAATCTTATGTGAAATGTAGGTGTACTTTTTATCCCATCACTATCAAAGATAAAATTAAACCTATGCACCCAAATGTAATACTGTCATAGTTAATTTTTCCTACCCAGTTGTGGGTAGCATCTTATTTCCTGAAGTGACACTATGATAAATGATAGTAACCTTTGTCATTTTTAATAATAAAAAAGTAGTGCTTTTGCAGGATGGGAGGTGGAATTTCAAGCTTTGGTTAAAGCTTTCCTTTTCTTTTTCTTTTTTTCAAAAATACAGGAATTAAGACAGGTTTCAAACAGAAGTTTATTAAGTATGTAAGTAGGGACTATTACAAGGGATTTACATGAAGAAAGATCAATCATGGAGTTAATTTAGAATATACACCATGATGTAAGGCAGGGATGTCAAACTCAAGGCCTGTAAGGCTCGCCTGGAAAAAGCAAAGGACTGGCCCATAGGGCCTCTGCTAGTGAATTTTAATTCATATTATATGTAGCCCTTCTCCGGAGACTCAGGGCAGCTTATTTTTGAACACAACCCAATAAGCTCAGCAATAGCCTTCATTCCATTGCATATGCTTATTACTAAGCGGCATTTTACAAAGTCACCTTATTGCCCCCAACAATCTTGGGTCCTCAATTTACTACGAGAGGATGGAAGGCTGAGTCAACCTTGAGCCTGGTGGGATTCAGCCTGCACTAATTGCAGGCAGCTGGAACAAAGTGGGGCGTTTAACAGCCTGCAAGGCTTGGTGAGCAGAGAGGAACTGCAAGTATTTTACTGGCAGGGGCTATCAAAACAAACTAAAAACAACAAAAAATGTTTAATTAAGAGGAAGGAAAGAAAGAAAAGAAAGAAGGCAGGCAGGCAGGCAGGCAGGCAGACAGGCAGGCAGGCAGGAAGGCAAGGAGCAGGAGCAGGAAGGAAGGAAGGAAGGAAGGAAGGAAGGAAGGAAGGAAGGAAGGAAGGAAGGAAGGTTATAATGAGAAGGAGGGAGGGTTTCATGGAAGTCCTGCCTTAGCACTTAGCCCTGGGGGTGCCCAAGAAATAGGTCCCATCATGAGCCACAACCAGCCACTGACCTCCAAGGTCAAACAGAATCCTGATGCGGCCTCAATGAAATCGAATTTGACACCCCTGATATAAGAGAATCCTCTTTATAATAAATTACCTTGGCCTTAAAGGGTTTGGTTGTAATTGTTAAGGCTGCCATGGCAAAAGAAAAAAGGTCTCACATGAAGAAATCTCAGAATGATAAGATCCCAGTAACTTAAGGATCTGTTCCCAAATGGATAAATAAAAGAATCAGTGAAGTTGGTAATGAGATAGATCTTCATTCTGAGATGGAACAAGTTAACAGAACTCTTTTGACCAATATTTGAGATTTGAAAACAGGTGTCTTCTTGTACCAATTTTATTTGGTTAATAGGCTGATGATCTGCTTAGACAAGCACCAAAGAGAGGGAATCAGCATTAAACACACACACAGCTGGAAAAAGAAGGGTATTGTTATGTTTGCATGAAGAGTCAGGCGAAGAGCTTCAGTGAAGAGTTTATTAGTGACTACAGCTCGAATGGACCCATCTTGGCTGGGCTACGGCTGCTACTTATAGCCAGCAGCCACAGTTGCCAGCCAATCAGAGTGCAGGGTTTTCCGCACTTTTCAAACAATCATACTTGACATTTTACAAGAACAATTCAAACTAAACCAATGACATTCAAACCTACATACATAACACCTCCCCACTAGGTTCAGTCCATACCAAACCCCAACCTATCTAATGTATTCTTTTAAATAGGTGGGGCTCTTACGTGTCGTTGAGACCGTGGTTCAGAAGTTTTAACATTCTCACCCAGTGAGAGAGGAAATGTGTCTGCTGAAATTTCCCTACTGGGACTTCCTGTGAAAGAAGACCCTGTTTGATTGTTAGAATCTGGTCTCTTCTCCCAACCCATCTCCAGCCCAATGTCAGCACCCAAGTCAGGTAGTGATGTGCAATCTTCCACTTGTAAGAATGGATTTTGGCATTGTGACAGGTTTGGGATGGTTCCTGTTAATGGCTCGTTACATGGGGTTGATTCTTGCTTGCTGATTATCCTCCTGTTCCTCCCCTTCCCCTAGAATTGACATCGGTGGGGAACTAGAGAACAAGTGCGATGTTCCTGAAAACCTGGATCTAAGTTGATCAATGTGCCTGCTCCAGAGGACTCCATCCTCTGTTTGTACCCTGTAAGAACGAGGGCCTGTGATTTGAGTTATCTCAGCAGGAATCCACAAAGGTTCACCCATAAGGTTCTTAGCATAAACAGAATCACCCACACTGAATGTCTTGAACTTTGGAAGTGGAATCTAGTGGTGCGTTGGGTGCATAAATGGGATGAAGGCAGTCAAGGGAAGACCTAAGTTTCCTCCCATCAACAACTCTGCTGGGGATAAGTTATTAGATGGGTTAGGAGTGATGTGCTGAACACTAAGAAGTTTTTCAACTTTCTCAGTGATGTCCCCAGGACCCAGTTGCTGAAGCTTCTCCTTGGTAAAACATACCATGCGTTCAATTTGGCAAAGACTGTACCCCTGCCAAGTGAATGTAATAGATGATGCACCACTGGAACTGGGTATGCGCTCTGCTGCAGTGCATGGTTCAGTGTCCCCTTATAGTCCCCACAGATTCTTACTGACCCATCAGTCTTGACAGATGTGACTATGGGTGTCTCCCATCTGGAGTGGTCAGTGGGCTCTAAAACTCCTTGAGCTATTAGTTTATCTAATTGTGCATCAATTTTTTCCTTTAAGGCAAATGGGACCTTTCTGGGCTTTAAATGAATTGGGGGCACCTTGGGATCTAGGTTGAAAGTGATAGGGGTCCCCATATACTTGCCCAATCCTTCGCTGAAGACCTCTGGAAACTCAGACTTCAAGGCCTCCCCCCATTCAGAGTTGCTCACGTGATTGATGCCAGTCACCTCGATGCCTAGTGGCTTGAACCACTCAAGTCCCAGCAAGCTTGGGCGATCCTTGTCCACGATGGTCAGGGGCAAGCGTTTGGTGTGGCCTTTGAACTTCACGTTGAATTCTCTTGTTCCAACTACTGGAATCTTGTTCCTTGGTAGTCTTTAAGAGTCAGTGCTTGCTTCTGGAAATGTTTCTTCTGAATGTTGGGAAGTAGCCTGTGAATAGTGTCCCATGACACCATAGATAAATAGGAGCCTGAGTCCACTTCCATTTGGCAAGGCCTTCCTTCAATGAATACCTTCACATGTACTTTTCTGCTTCTTAAGGTTGAAGAATGACCAATGGTGACTGTTTGATGAGTTTCATTCTTCCCATTTGCTTCTGAGTTGCGCCCATTTTCTCACTGAAGTTGTTGGGCTTGAAATCTTTGTCAGGAAACTTTCTTCTGTGTGGTGGAGTTCTGGATGATTTGCAGACTCTTGCTAAGTGACCTCTTTTCTAGCGAAGGCAGATGGTATCAAGAAACTTGCATTCAGTGCGGGGGTGGCCCCACAACCTCTGCAATAAAAGTCTTGCCTTTTTCTTCCCAGGTCTTTCTTTTCCTCCATTCTGAGTCTATAAATTCCTTCCTCCACCTCACTGCAGTCTGATTCAGAATCTATTTGCTCACAATGAGTTGTTGTGGACTTTTCCACATCAGAATGGCTTGAGGCCTTGTTAATTTTCTTCATGGCTGCTGCTGAGGACTTAGTGGCTTCTGCTGAGGAGGCCTCTTCTATGGCTTCCTTCAGCGTGATCTTAGGTTTTAATAACAATTTGCTCTGAAGCACCTTGTCTTTGAGGCCTAGAACAAATCGATCGTGCATGGCCTCCTCCAAGTTGTTAAACTCGCATGCACCCCAATATCTCTTAAACTTGCCACGAAGTCGTTAACGTTTTCACTTTCCCCTTGATCCCGACGGTAAAACTCGTGTGTCTCTTAATGAGGCACGATACTTGTGAATGGGCTCTTAAAAGCTTTTCTAAATCAGGCCATTCTATTACCTTCACATCTGCAGCTCCCACCAATGCCTTCGCCATCTTGAAGACTGCGGATCGCAGTGCGTGAAGACCGCCCTCTTCCGCTTCTCGGAGATATGTCGGCAGGTCGTTTCCTTCCAAATACATTTGGAAGTGATCTGCATACGATTCCCAGTCTTCTGCCACCGGATCGAATGGGGCTGGGGGTGTTCAGTGCAGCCATCTCTTCTGCTTGTCTTCCGTCGTCTTCTCTTCAGGGAATTCCCACCTTCGTCCCCAGTGTTATGTTTGCATGAAAAGTCAGGCGAAGAGCTTCAGTGAAGAGTTTATTAGTGACTACAGCTCGAACGGACTCATCTTGGCTGGGCTACGTCTGCTACTTATAGCCAGCAGCCACAGTTGCCAGCCAATCAGAGTGCAGGGTTTTCCTGCACTTTTCAAACCAATCCTATTTGACATTTTACAAGAACAATTCAAACTAAACCAATTACATTCAAACCTACATACATAACAGGTATTATTAGAGATGTTCTAAAGACTGAAAGGGTAGAAACTAAATGCAATTGCCAGGAGAATGCAGTACAGAAAAAAAGGGAAGTGGAGCTTTTATTGCAAAAAAAAATATAGTGTCTTGGTTTAAAATGGAAGGCGTAGCCCTTCAAATAGGCAGGCTTCAATCTATTTAGGGCTTCATAATTCTAATCGCCATCTTCCCTATAAAGAATTGAGAAATAGTGCACATCCTTCAGTAATAGTTACCATATATGAGCCAAAGTATATCCTTGTAGAATTAGGCAAAAGTTCATCTTAGTACTATTTTTTTTTCTTGCTCATAATGGCCAACAGATGCCTCATAAGTAAGAAATGGAGACATATTCTCTGTTTTGTTTTTGTGTTGTTGCTTTTTTAGCCCTGAAACTGGTACATAGAAGCTCCTTGTCCCCAGTCTGAAAGCTTTAATAGTAGTAGCCTTTATAAGACCTGTCCTGCATGAATATACCAAGTATCTTTTAAAACATTCATAGTAGTATCAGTAGAAGAAAATATGTGTAGCTAAGGGGTGAACTGTGGGCTCCTTCGTGTTCTCTGATCTTGGTTGTTTTCTTGCAGATATTCCATTACTCAACAAAGTAACACCATTAGTGCTAGAAGCATTGATAATGTTATTTAGTTGGGTAATGAAACATCTACAGGAAACCATCAAGCTGAGAGAACACCAAGGAGCCCACACTGATGATGTAGTGGCTTTCACGATTATGTCCCCTTTCTCATGTAACAAAAAGAGAAAAGGAGGAAGAAAGTGAGACAAGAACTGATTGCCTCCTAGTGGTTTCACAAAAGTTTTGAACAGAACTTTTTTTTTAATCTATATAACAAAATGAAATTCAATGTAGAGAAAAGTAAAGTCCTACACTTAGGCAAGAAAAACTAAAAGTACACATATAGACTGGGTGAAACCAGGCTCAATAGGAGTAACTGTGAGAGGGATCTTGGAGTCTTAGTGGACAACCAGCTAAATATGAGCCAGCAGCAGCCAAAAAAGCTAATGCAATCCTAAATTGTATTAACAGAGGGATACAATCAAGATCAAGGGAAGTACTAATACCACTCTATAAAGCCTTAGTAAGACCACACCTAGAGTACTGAATCCAGTTCTAGAGTTGAGACTCTAGAAAAAGTACAGAGAAGAGCAACCAGGATGATTAAGGGACTGGAGACTAAAACATATGAAGAACGGTTACAGGAACTGGGCTGGCTAGTCTAGTAAAGAGAAGGACCAGGGAGACATGATAGCAGTCTTCCAATATTTGAGGGGCTGCCACAGAGAGGAAGGGTCAAGCTATTTTCTAAAGCACCTGTAGGCCAGACAAGGAATAATGGATGGAAACTGAACAAGGAGAGATTTAACCTGGAAATAAGGATAAACTTTCTGACAGTGAGAACAATCAACCAATGGAACAGCTTGCCCTCAGAAGTTGTGGGAGCGCCATCACTTGAGACTTTCAAGAAGAGATTGGACTGCCATTTGTCAGAAATGGTGTAGGGTCTCCTGCTTGGGCGGGGGTTGGACTAGATGACCTACAAGGTCCCTTCCAACTCTGATTATCTGTTATCTGTTATCAAGTTTTAAATGTTTGTTTTATGATTTGTTTTTCACTATACAGTGAAAACAGTACCCAGAGTCTGATTTTGTGAGCTGGGATGATATAAATGTAAGAAATAAACCAACCAACCAGCAAACAACAAATATTATTGGTTTTCTTTTTAATTATCCATTGTACATCCCCTCAGCTATGATCTCGTGTGGTGGACAGAGTATAAATGTTATAAATAAATACATGGTCAATACAATACAAATGTTGAACACCTGTTACTTAGTTACACTTTCTGAAGTCACCTAAGAGACACAACTATGCCTAAGTTCCAATTCTGCCAAATGGTCCAGAAAGATATGTATAATAAATGGCATGAGAAGTCCGAAAAACTTCAGGGTTATGCTTCACTCATGCAGTTTTCATTGCTGGTCATTCCTCATTGAAGTTATGAAAATGTTTAGATAGAAAGGGATTTTCTATTTATAAATCTTGATATATTGTACTGTTTCAATACAGCAATGTTTCTATGATATGATTAGAAACTATTAACATTCCACTGAAGTATTTAAAAGAGAAAAAGGAAAGAAAAAGCAGCAATAGTATTGTAGAAAGTTAGCACCTACCCCTCTCCTAGAAGAATGAAATATTCTAGGAAATATTAAAAAGGCAGAATATTATACCTCCCAGGATGAGAAAATGAGAAACATGCTCTTGGAAAGAACCTCCCTTTACACACACACACACACACACTTTGTTAATAGCCCCAGAAAGACTGGGCCAACCTATCTACAAGACAAAGGCCTTCAGCTCCAGAGTGATAGGATTAGCCTTCACTCAAGATCCAAACCAGGACAAAGCCATTAAGCCATAATAGGAATGCCCAATACCCTTTCAGAACACAAACCTCTTCATTACATTATCACCCAGCAAGATTCAACCAAGTCTGGGGTGCAGACAGCCTACAAAGTTAGCTAAGAAGGGTATAAATACCTCTCTCTCTCTCTCTCTCTCTCTCCCTCCCTCCCTCCTCTCCTCTCTCTCTCTCTCTCTCTCTCATTGCTCAGGACCTCAAACTATTAAACCATCTTTCTCCCCACTTGGAACTGAACCCAGATGGATATTTCTTCCAATAGTATTTAGACTTATACATGGCCCATAATGCTTTACAACACTCTCTGAACACTTTACAATGTTAGCCGTTATTGGCAAATTGTCCCCAACAATCTGGGTCTTCATTTTAGGGACTTTAGAAGGATGGAAGGCTGACTCAACTTTGAGCCCCATTAGGATCAAACTCCAGTTGGGCAGAGTTCGCCTGCAATTCTGCACTTAACTACTGCACCACCAGGGCTATCTACATTGATTACAATTTAGGATGTAAATCAACCTGCACAATAATATCCCAGTGCTATTATGCTCAACGTTCAATCTCAAAGCCATCCCGAAGAAATTTTCTGTGGCAATATTACTCTCGGTACTAAAAGGAAATCCTTCACTTAAGAAATTGCTGGATAATTTATTTTTCCCTCAGAACAATCTGAAGGACTCACCTTTGTAAAGTCTTTGTCCTTATATTGGATGGAAATTTTCAGAACTCCTTTTGTGCTCAGCTTTATTTAAGGTTCTTTTAAGAGTGTTGCCATGAGTCATCTCTTCCTACTGGCAATGAATTCATTCTTTTGGCTTCTTTTTACAGCAAAGAGGAAAGAAAAGCACAATGCTTTTCTATTGCAAGTCCTTGTTCTTCATTTTGACATCAAAAGAAGCAGGCCATTCCTACATAGTAGGCAAAAAATTGGCTCATTATAATTTTGTACCTACTATAAGTGTAGTTTACTAAGTAAATTTCCTATGAAACAGAACTGCCAATATCGAAGATCCCTTAATAACAAGAATCTGCAAAAGTGAACTAAATTCACCTGTGGAATAGGCAAGCTAAAATGTCTTATAAATTGGGAATCTTTAGGCTTTTGGTATTTAAAAAGCTGCTGCTATTCAATTCTCTGAATTTCAAGACAATGGATGTGTGCATGTGTGTGTGTGTGTGTGTGTGTGTGAAGAGTTTTTTTTTCTTATAGATTTTTCTATGGGACCACAGAAAGCTTTAGATGTTGGTGTTCATATGCATTTCAGTTTTCAAGTACCTTTAATGGCAAACAAGTATAAGTGTGCAAATACAATGAAGTGCTATTACATTTCAATCTCCCAAAGTACCAGATGTCTCTTTATTTTGGGAGGGAACTTTCAAGTTAGAAAATCACTATAAAGAAACATGGAATTATTTAGTTGGAAGGAGAGGTGGTATTCAGCAGGTTCTGACCAGTTCTGAAGAACTGGTAGCAGAAATTTTGAGTAGTTCAGAGAACTGGCAAATACTACATCTGACTGGAGGTTTTACAGTATCACTCAACAATTAGATGATTCTGCAACTTTGCATGACCAGCTAATTGTTTCATAGAAGGAACAGAAAATATAGTTATTTCACATACTACATCCATATAGAGAGTCCTGTCTTTTAAATAAGATTCCACCCTCTTGTACTGTTTAAAGCATGTTTTTCTTTCCTTCACCTTCTCTTTCTCACTCACAATCAATCTGCCTGGTCTTCTGATCACTGTGTAATCTAGCAACCTTTATCTTGAAAGAAGAATGGTCACTCATGGAACTTCTTTTCAAGAAGAAAGACAAATGTTACACAACATATATGACCTCTTCTCCCTACTCAACTTCTGAGCAGAATTCTGCTCCCTTTCTTTCAATGCTGGCTTTTCCTTCATCTCATCATTTACAAACAGTGAAGTCCAAATGGAGTGAAGCATTCTGCACAATATTAGGTAAAGATAAAGGTTCCCCTCGCACATATGTGCTAGTCAGTGCTCATTTCCGTTACAAAGCCGAAGAGCCAGTGGTATCCAAAGATGTCTCTGTGGTCATGTGGTTGGCATGACTAAACGCCGAAGGCAGAGGGAACACTGTTATCTTCCCACCAAAGTGGTCCCTATTTTTCTACTTGCATTTTTACATGCTTTCGAACTGCCAGATTGGCTGGGACAAGTAACGGGAGCTCACTCCATTATATGAGGCTAGGGATTCGAACTGCCAAACTGCCAACCTTTCTGATCGACAAGCTCAGCATCTTAGCCACTGAGCCACCACATCCCTTATTATTTTATTGCACAGTATTGCACAATATTGTACAATATTACTCCCAACTATTTCCTCTCACTGACCTACATCAATTACATGTAGATTCATTTACGCAGTATTGAATTCATAAATTCCTCCAGAAGGCAAGAACACATTTTAAAATGCAATTCAACAGATGAAAAGTTTTTTCCCTTAGTTTGCAATGTTTTTACTCCACAATGGTAAAGAAAATAAGGCAGCTGTGACGATAAGAGAAAGATAGATATAACTTTAGTAAGTGGCAGCTATGTACTAATGTTTCTTTCATCTTACATTTACCGCTTTTTTTTCATATTCTGGAATGTATGTTCCCTCTACAATATTAATGTGAAAACCAGCTAGAGGTGATTAATCTTATGCTCTGGTTTTACCCTGGTTTTATGCATGTTTTGGAGCTTTCTTTTGGAACTTTAGAGTTCATTAATTGCCTTTTCTCCCTCCACTAGCACAACCACCATCCTTTGTCTTGACACTGCAACTCTCTGTTTTAAATTCCTTCTGAAATCCTTATTAGAGAATTTTCCGAAATGGAATTTAACTTTTATGGAGCAAGACTGGCCCCTACTGGTCCACGACACTGTGTTTGTGACTTGGATAAAAAGTCTGGAATGTGTATGAAGGTCTTTGGGGATAATACTACTAATTCACATTCTAAACAAATGATCTCTGTAACATTAGATAGTTAACAGCATGGAGATATAAACAAAAATACATTTTTGAAGAAGCTGGGTTCACAATCTAGCTAGAATTTCTGATGTTTCCAGTGTCTTTCATTTGGTATTCAAAGAGAATGTTGATTAGCTATTCTACTTCTCTTTGTTTTTGTTTTTTTAAATAATGTTCATTAAAAGAATATTTTACGAAGACTTTTCTTTTCTTTTCTTAGAAATAGAAAAGGATTATAAAAGGATAAAAAATGAATAATAAAAAACAAGAAAAAAGATATCTAAAGAAGCAACTTCTGATCTTCTTTACAGTCAACATAGCAATTAATATCTCCACCCCACTGTCCAATTTACATACATTACATACCTTTTTTCCCCATAAACAAATATTTTTAATCAATAAATCCTAAAAATAGCAGTTTATTGTTATCCATTTTTAGCAACATATCTACTCCGGTCTTTTATAAAAGTAGTTGTAGTTCTCCTCTTAATCAAACAAGTCAGTTTACTCGTTCTGCAAATTCAGCCATTTTTGCTATCCATTCCTCCATTATTAGTGTTTCCATAGTCTTCCATCCTTGTGCATGTAACAGACTTGCTGCTGTTACCATGTATAAAACATCCATAAATCTTTTCTAGCTGAGGCCCATAAGTCCTAAAGAAAAATACACAGGTTTCATCTGAACGTTAATTTTTAAGCCTTCATTCATCCCCATATCTAATTGTACACAAGTCTATCATGCATTAAAAAAATACAACCAGCAACAAAGTGGATGGACTCAGCTAGGGGTGGGTTTCTACCAGTTCTGTCCGGCTATGTAGAACCGGTAGTTCTGAAGAGCAGCAGACATAGAACTGGTTCTATGTCTGCTGTTGTTTTGGCCCACCTGCCTGCCTGGGCTCTTACCTGAGCTTCATTTCCTGCTTTTTCAACTTCAGCTGCTGTGCAAAGCATAGCTGTGGTGGAAAAGCAGGAACAAAATGTTTCAAACACTGCTGACAAAGATTTACAGGTGCGCGTGCAGCATGCAGAGAAGCACATTGTAAATCACCAAACATCGTAAAACATCGTAAATCACCACGAACCAGTAGTTAACCCTGTTGGATCCCAACCCTGGACTCAGCTATCATTTACAAGCAAGTTGTACATTCATGCCATTCATTGTTCACAGAGACTGATCATAAAGTTCAGAATAATGCTTAACCATTAAGAGGAAAACTCATGGTAGACTCAGTCAAAGGCTGAGAAAGCAAATGCTTGGGACTATTTCAGAATAACAAAGTTGTAAGGGGCCTTAGAGGTCTTCTAGCTCAACCTCCTGCTCAGACAGAAAATGTTTTACCACTTCAGATAAATGGTTGCCCAATCTCTTCTTTAAAAACTCCAGTGTTGGAGCATCCACAATTTCTGGAGGCAATCTGATTCTGTTTTCAATCTGATAAATCAAGAATTATTAAAATGTTAAAAACAAGTGCTCAGCATAACCAAGGTTAGGAGAGAAAATGGGTCATGGGAACAATGTTACAAGGAATTGACTGGGAGATTAGGGCTTATGAAAGGAATGATTGGTAAAATAATGCAGAAAGTCAAGAGAGAACAGGGCTTCATTTATACATTAGATAGTTGACTAATGATTGATGTCTTATCAAGTCATTGTCAACTCTTAGCAACTACATGTAGGAAATAAATAGTCTTTATTCTTAATATTAAAAAGAGGCAGAATAGAATATTTCCCTAAAGGAGAAGAGAAACATCTTCTTAAAGGAGAAAGGAGCCCCAGTCTTCCTGCTATAGGAAAATAGCCTCAAGCAGAAGCCTGAAGAGCTAGTCTTTGGGAATAGATATTTTGTGTCCATTCAGAAAGCTGGGCCATTCTATTCATAAACAACAAGCAGTCAGAAACTCTGAGTAAGCAACACAACAGGCAAGGAGCCGCAACTGACAAGTTTAGCTCAGACAAATGAAACACCTAGGATTTGCATTTCCCTTCTTGCTGTAGAGTCAGCCATGACCCCTACGTGATCTCATAGAAATCTGGCAACAGTCACTAAAATATTAAAAGATTTATTCTTGCATAAGAACAGACATCTCACTCACAAAGCCCCAAAGAATGTATAAAAGCCCACCTACTCTCAACCCCATTTTGTCAGCCACCCCAGAAACATGCTGCTGTCACTGTAGTTTTTGGCTACCAAATAAATGGAGACCTCATTTCCAATAGCAGCTGCCTTCAGTTCATTTCTTCTGCGTCTTTCTCCCAGCTTGGAATGAGAACCGGACCAGATTTTTCTTCCATGATGATCTGTCCCTCACTTGGTCCCTCAGATCTTCGAGTACCACACACATCACCATTGTAATTGAGCTTGTCCAGCTTGTTACTGGTTTTCTTCTTCTTCACTTTCCTTTCACTTTTCCCTAGCATTAGCTTCTTCTCAAGAGGGCTGGCTCTTCAAATAAAATGTCTGAAGTAGAATAATTTGAGCCTGAGTTATTTTAATTAATGGATAACAAATTGGTTGCTTTTCTAGCAGACAAGAAACAGTTTCACCAAATTCAAGTACTGTGTTAAATGTGTATTAGTGGAACACGGACTTAGAAATAAAAATGGTCCCTAGAGAGAGAAGAAGGGGAGAGGGAAAGATTGTTACATATTTGTTAGTGATCTGGAAATAAATGATAGTTGCAGACATAACAAATGCAGTTAATGAGACTAAGAGAGAGTTTGGAGTGGGTATGTGAATTATATGCATATATAATACACACAATGAAATGTAACACACTTAACATAGGATTCAATTAAAATTATTTATGCTGCTGGTCTTCCAGATCAAAAGTACAACTCTGATATTTTATCATCCACTGCAGAGCATTTGAGTAAGGAATCACTAGAGTGAATCATAACTTTCCAGCAAAAATTATCAAGTTCTATTTATAAGTTATAAATGTCACTGCCAAAGGAAACTTTTTTTGCTTCTAGGTCATTTCTGGCTTGGTTGCTTAGTTTCTCTGGCAAACCTAGCACATATCTTTTTTTTTCTCCTTGAAAAGTGATGTCTTTCAATCTAGCAAAAATATTTTTCAACATTTTTAAATAAAACTAGTCTCTGTCCTGTAATCCATTCAAATTTCTCACCATTAAAGTAATTCTGCTTGTTTCCATTTAAAAATAGATTTTGATAAGACTGGCTTGGCGTCTCTGCACAGCTCAGAACAGGGGTTGTTCATGTCCAAAGTTCCCTAAAGGATATCAACAATTAATTAAGAGAACAGTTAGTGACTCTTCTTCCTGCCTTCTTCTTAGTCCTCAACTGTCCATTATCAAAATTCTAAACTAATATTAATGGAGCTAAAAAGCACATTTCACTAACCTTTAAAATGTCAGCTTGATCTAACCATGATGCTTTATAATTGTCCTGAGGAAACTAACTAGAATGTTCTGTATCAGTTATTTAGATTGATGTTTCATGATTTCTGTGGCTTGTCAGGAAATGTATGCCTTAACCATGTATATGCTGTTACCTAAAGTAATTATATTTATTTTGAAGACATATATGTTCTGTATTGCTGCAAGAGCTTCATATAATATCGATAGACAACCAGATGGATTTGTAACTGGCTGACCAACCACACTCAGTGAATAGTCCTCAATGGAACTGATCTACATGGTATGCAGTGGGGTACCACAAGGCTCTGTTTTAGGCCCAGTACTCTTCAGCATCTTCATCAATTATTTGGATGAGGTATAGATGGGGAACTCATTAAATTTGCAGATGACACCAAGCTGTCAGGGATAGCCAACACTCCAGAAGATAGGCTTAAGATTCAGAAGGATATAAACAGACTTGAACATTGAGTGCTATCTAACAAAAAGAAAAAAGTAAGGTTGTAAATTTATGCAAGGAAGCCAAATTCACAGCTATAGTACAGGTGGTACCTCACTCAATAATAGTAACTGTGAGAGAGATCTTGGATTCCTAGTGGACAATCACTTAAATATGAGCCTGGAGTGTGCTACAGCTGCCAAAAAAGGTGAACACAGTTCTAGGCTGCATAAACAGAGGGATAGAATCAAGATCACGTGCACTGTTAATATTACTTTATAATGCCTTGGTAAGGCCACACTTGGAATATTGCATCCAGTTTTGGTCACCACAATGTAAAAAAGATGTTGAGACTCTAGAAAAAGTGCAGAGAAGAGCAACAAAGATGATTAGGGGACTGGAGGCCTAAACTTATAAAGAACAATTGCTGGAATTGGGTATGTCTAGTTTAATGAAAAGAAGGACTAGGGGTGACATGATAGCAGTGTTCCGATATCTCAGGGGTTGCCTGAAAAGAAGAGGGAGTCAAGCTATTCTACAAAGCACCTGAGGGCAGGACAAGAAGCCATGGGTGGAAGCTGATCAAGGAAAGAAGAAACCTAGAACTAAGAAGAAATTTCCTGACAGCTAGAACAATTAACCAGTGGAACAACTACAGAATTTGAGAATTCTCCAACACTGGAAGTTTTAAAAAAGATGTTGTAAAACCATTTGTCTGAAGTGGTGTAGGGTTTCCTGCCTTGGCAGGGGCTTGCACTAGAAGACCTCCAAGGTAGCTTCCAATTCTGTTATTTTATTCTATTCTATTGTTATGATGGCCTGTACACAAGTTGAACATCTTCAGAAGATAAGTTGCCTTCATCCAGAGAAGGCGTCACTGCCTGTAAGATCTACCTCACCTTATGAACAGAAGAACTTATACTCCTTGCATTATACTCCATTCCCCAAATCCTTCCATTCCCCACTATCCTGTCAGAGCTGAAGAAGCTTCTTAGATGAGAAGTGAAACTTCTTCAAAGAAAAAACAAGAAAGTCCAGCTGCCTGCTGAAAAAGCATCTCGGACAACCATGACCTGGATGACAGAGACGCTCTACAGACTTATGTGGGAGAGATGTCCATTATGACCAATGGTGCATTAAATGTGTCAAAACATTGTGTGTGTTATGTTTGCATGAAGAGTCATCCCACTCCAAAAGGGGATACATCACAAGTCAGTACAACAGGCAAATTCTCAGAGAACTGTATCAGTACAGCATCAGACGTGATTAGTCTTTTAATACTGTTAAATGCTGATTGTTCCTTCCTACCCCAGACCCAAACAGACTTTTTATCAAGTAATCTGTGCAATGGTTCAGCAATGGTTGCCTTCCGAGGTAGGAACATGTGATAAAAGTTAATGAGTCCAAGGAAAGCTTGCAAATCTGTTTTGCATTTAGGTCTAGGGGCTTCTTTGATTACTTGAACCTTGGCATCTGTAGGGTGGATGCCATGCTTGTCAATCATATAGCCCAGGAACTCAACCTTGTCAGTTTTAAGAGTGCATTTTTCTTCCTTGACTCTTAACCCCTTCCTGAATCTGGTAAGGACTTCTCTGAGTCTTTCTTGTAACTGAGTGTCATTTTCAGCAGAGATTAACACATCATCAAAGTAAGGCACTACCCCTGGCAGTCCTTGGAGCATCCTTTCCATAAGGCTTTGAAAGATGCCTGGTGCCACGCTTACTCCAAATTGTAACTTTTTACATTTGAAGGCACCTCTATGAGTCACAATGGTTTGGGCCTCTGCAGTGGCATCATCAACTGTTAGTTGTTGATATGCCTGGGCCAGATCCAATTTGGCCAAGACTGAATCCCTGCCAAGTGAATGTAACAGATGATGCACCACTGGAACTGGATATGCACTCTGCTGCAGCGCATGGTTCAGTGTCCCCTTATAGTCTCCACAGATTCTTACTGACCCATCAGTCTTGACTGGTGTGACTATGGGTGTCTCCCACCTGGAGTGGTCAGTGGGCTCTAAAACCCCTTGAGTAATTAACTTGTCTAATTGTGCATCAATTTTTTCCTTTAAAGCAAATGGGACCCTTCTGGGCTTTAAACGAATTGGGGGCACCCTGGGATCTAGGTTGAAAGTGATAGGGGTCCCCATATACTTGCACAATCCTTCACTGAAAACCTCTGGAAACTCAGACTTCAAGGCCTCCTCTCATTCAGAGTTGCTCACGTGATTGATGCCAGTCACCTCGATGCCTAGTGGATTGAACCACTCAAGTCCCAGCAAGCTTGGGCGATCCTTGTCCACGATGGTCAGGGGCAAACGTTTGGTGTGGCCTTTGAATTTCACGTTGAATTCTCTTGTTCCAACTACTGGAATCTTGTTCCCTTGGTAGACTTTAGGAGTCAGTGCTTGCTTCTGGAAAGGTTTCTTCTGAATGTTGGGAAGTAGCCTGTGAATAGTGTCCCATGACACTATAGATAAATAGGAGCCTGAGTTCACTTCCATTTGGCAAGCTCTTCCTTCAATGAATACCTTCACATGTACTTTTCTGCTTCTCAAGGGTGAAGAATGACCAATGGTGACTATTTGATGAGTTTCATTCTTCCCATTTGCTTCTGAGTTGCACCCCATTTTCTCACTGAAGTTGTTGGGCTTGAATTCTTTCTCAGGAAATTTCTTCCTACTAGGTGGAGTTCTGGATGATTTGCAGACTCTTGCTAGGTGACCTCTTTTCTCACAACGTAGGCAGATGGTGTCTAAAAACTTGCATTCAGTGCGGGGGTGCCCCCCCACAGCTTCTGCAATAAAATTCTTGCCTCTTTCTTCCAAGGTCTTTCCTTTTCTTCTCCATTCTGAGTCTATAAATTCCTTCCTCCACCTCACTACAGTCTGAATCAGAATCTATTTGCTCAATGGGTTGTTGTGGACTTTTCCACATCAGAATGGCTTGAGGCCTTGTTAATTTTCTTCATGGCTGCTGCTGAGGACTTGGTTGCTTCGCTGAAACAGCTTCCTCTATGGCCTCCTTAAACGTGATCTTAGGTTTCATTAGTAATTTGCTCTGTAAGACCTTATCTGTAAGGCCTAGAACAAACCGATCATGCATGGCCTCTTCTAAGTTGGTAAACTCACAAGCACCCCAATGTCCCTTAAACTTGCCACAAAGTCGTTAACATTTTCGCTTTCCCCTTGATCCCGATGATAAAACTCGTGTCTCTTAATGAGGCATGATATTTGTGGGGTAATGGGCTCTTAAAAGTTTTTCTAAATCAGGCCATTCCATTACCTTCACGTCTGCAGCTCCCGCCAATGCCTTCACCATCTTGAAGACTGCCAGACTGCAGTGCGTGAGAAATACCGCCCTCTTCCACTTCTCGGGAATGTCGTCGAGGTCGTTTCCTTCCAAATACATTTGGAAGCGATCCGCTACGATTCCCAGTCTTCTGCCGCCGGATCGAACGGGGCTGGGGGGGTGTTCAGCACAGCCATCTTGCTCTTCTGCTTGTCTTCCGCATCGTTTCTTCTTCAGGGGAATCCCACCCTCGTCGCCAGTGTTATGTTTGCATGAAGAGTCAGACGCGAAGAGCTTCAGTGAAGAGTTTATTAAGTGACTACAGCTCGAATGGACCCGACTTGGCTGGGCTACGGCTGCTTCTTATAGCCAGCAGTCGTAGTTGCCAGCCAATCAGAGTGCAGGGTTTTCCCGCACTATTTAAACCAATCCTATTTGACATTTTACAAGAACAATTCAAACTAAACCAATGACATTCAAACCTACATACATAACAGTGTGCATCAATTCTTATCATTTCCATTTGTTGCCATGCATGATATTTGAATGAGGGTTCCCCCAAATATCTTTCTTTCTTTCTTTCTTTCTTTCTTTCTCTCTCTCTCTCTTTCCTTCCTTCCTTCCTTCTTTCTTTCCTTCCCTCCCTCCCTCCCTCCCACTTCCATCACACACTTCCCCTCCCTTCACTCCCACCTCCCTCCCTGCCAAAATAACCCTCTATATGCTTGTTTTTGTGCTTGATTTTTTTTAGCAAAGCTAAGGAATCAATTTGATTGATCTAAGGGAAATAGAGCACTTACAAAAAAATTATACTATAAACTTACAAAAAAGAATTGCATGTCTAGCAATTTGGCATAATAAGATAACAAAAATATTATGCCAAAGATAAAATGCATTACATGAAACATTTATTTATCAAATTCAATATATAGTATGAGCTTCAAGTTGAGTTTGATTCTGATGACATTATGGGCATATTCATGCACTTTTCTTGGGATAAATATGGAAGTTATTTTCACAGCTGCTATTTGTTGGTAATGCATTATGTAACCCAGGGGTAATTAAGTCATAGCCCTTACCTTACATTTAAAAATCTTCTGAAAATAATAACAAATCCTATTGCAAGAACAATTTGACCTGCCTTAATAATCACTGAATGGAGAGCGAGGGTAGAAAAGATATCTGAAGGAATGAAAGGAGATAATAGAGGGCAATAATGGTGGTAGACTTGGTAATAATAGAAAAATAGGTTGTCTCTACTTTTGACTTGCCATGTATCCCACTTCTTGACATAAAAGGGGATTCTTATGTTTAAGTAAGATGTAAATATAAACATATACTATTGACATAGTATTGGCTCTCAGTTCTTCCCCAGCAAAGACTTTTTTGTGGAGCACGAATGCTCCTGTCAACTCTGAAGCTAGCCTGACCAGGGCCATTTTGGAGGCTTCAGTGCTGCCACAATGGTCTAGTCCAACCCTCTGCCTAAGCAGGAGACCCTACACCATTTCTGACAAATGGCAGTCCAATCTTTTCTTGAAAGCCTCAAGAGATGATGCTCGCACAATTTCCGAGGGCAACTTCTGTTCCATTGGTTGATTGTTCTCACTGTTAGAAAGTTTCTCCTTATTTCCAGGTTAAATCTCTCCTTGTTCAGTTTCCATCCATTATTCCTTGTCTGGCCTTTCAGAGAAGAGCAACAAAGATGATTAGGGGAGTGGAGGCTTAAACTTATAAAGAACAATTGCTGGAATTGGGTATGTCTAGTTTAATGAAAAGAAGACTAGGGGTGACATAATAGCAGTGTTCCGATATCTCAAGGGTTGCCTGAAAAGAAGAGGGAGTCAAGCTATTCTCCAAAGCACCTGAGGGCAGGACCAGAAGCCATGGGTGGAAATTGATCAAGGAGAGAAGCAACCTAGAACTAAGAAGAAATTTCCTGACAGCTAGAACAATTAACCAGTGGAACAACTACAGAATTTGTGAATTCTCCAACACTCGAAGTTTTAAAGAAGAGATTAGACCACCATTTGTCTGAAATGGTATAGCGTTTTCTGCCTGAGCAGGGGGTTGGATTAGAAGACCTCCAAGGTCCCTTCCAGCTCTGTTATTCTATTCTAGAAAAGAGAAAAGGAGGGAGGGAGAGGGAGGGAGAGAATCAGAATGCCATTCTTACTGGTTTATCACAATAAAATAGGAATTGAATTTAGATTATATTATAAAGTTGTTGTTCAGTTGCTAAGTCATGACTGACTCTTCATGATTCCATGGACCATGGCTCACCAAATCCTCCTGTCCTCCACTATCTCCTACAGTTTGACCAAATTCATGTTCATTTATTACAGTAAGTACTTCCAATAGTACTTAATAAAGCTACAAGAAAAGAACTGATACAGAGAAATAGAGTAGAGTAGAATAGAGTAGAGTATAGAGTAGAGTAGAGTAGAGTAGAGTAGAGTAGAATTCTTTATTGGCCAAGTGTGATTGGACACACAAGGGATTTGTCTTTGGTACATATGTACATAAAGGAAAAAAATTTCATCAAGATATGATGAATATGATCAAGATATGATCAAGAAAGGAGATATACTTAAGCTTTGTAAAAAGGAAAGGAAGCTTTTAAAGCCCATCTTCCTTAAATGGTGGGAAGTAGTTACCAGACATATTTCAGGTGGGTTTTTTTCCCCAAAACTTTCAGAAGTGTTGAACATTTTGATGGTGATGAGCAAGTCAGAGGCCATCAAATGAGTTAAACTTCTAGTAATTGGACAGCTATAAATGCTTACCATCTTGGTCTGTCTCCAATTTAATAATTATTTCTTCTTTCCAATTGTGGTTCCAAAAAGAACAATAACAAACAGAACTTTCAATACTTTATGTTGAAATAACAATAGGATATTTTTGCTTTCTGGAAAGCCTAAAAAATATAACACAGTCCCTATTACAGATCTATACTTCTATAGCAGGGCTGTCAAACTCCTGGCCCACAGGCTGGATGCATCACACATTGGCCATGCCCATGCCTAGTTTAGCAAAGGGGGAGAAAGTCCTGATACATCATGTGATGCCACCGTGATGATGTGAGTTTGAGACCCCTGTTCTAGAGCAAACCTTTGTGGAAATATTTTAGGAAAAACCTTTTATAGAGACCTTTGATGTAAGACTGGGAACTCACAATGAGTAGATTAACACATAGCACTAAACTGTAGCTTCTTTGTTGATTGCATTTATATTCCACAATTGGTTTGGAAGGTGACATGATAGAAGTCTGCTGCCATTTATCTTCACAACTACCATGTCAGATCCATTGGCTGAGAGAGTGTCACCCAATCTGTTCCATTGATGAATTGGGATTTGAATCTATCTACATGACACTACACTAATCAGTCAACTTGCTGCAATTCACATAACATACCATGCATAAAATCATTGTTGGATTGATACAATATGCTAAAGTATTCAAATGCCATGGATAAATAAAAGAGCCTTGGTGGTGCAGGCTGTTAAATGCCTAGCACTTAAGTTCCAGCTGCCTGCAATTAGTGCAGGCTCGAATCCCAACAGGCTCAAGGTTGACTCAGCCTTCCATCCTCTCGGGGTAGGTAAATTGAGGACCCAAGATTGTTGGGGGCAATAAGCTGACTTTGTAAAAATGCCACTTAGTAATAAGCAGGCATATACAATGGAAGGAAGGCTATTGCTGAGCACACTGGGTTATATCCCAAAATTGTAAGCTGCCCTGAGTCTTCGGAGAAGGGTGGGATATAAATGTAATTTAAAAAAAAACAGACAGGAAGCATCACTAGATGAACTAGTACTATTTTATTGTAAAGTTATATTAACGGAATCTTGAAAATCTGAAAGCACAAACTTCCTGTTACCAATTTTAACAGCTTGATCCATTAGGGCAGGTCCTTCTTAAGTTTCCTTTTCTGAAAATTAAGCCACTGGGAGCTTCTGCTTCTCTTGTCTGATTGTTTCCTAGGCAGCATATCTTTCCTTCTTTCCCTAAGGTCATTCACACATTCCATTACAGTAAGCCAATCAAGGTTAATGTACTGAAATAATCTAATCTGGCCCTTTTGAAGACAACCTGACTTGTATTCTCAGTTACGTTTACAAATATTTGTCATATAATCAAAACAAAAACAATCAGAGCTTGAATCTGATATTGAAAGGCTACCTGAATTCAGCTGTAAAAACTCTAGATGACCACTAGTTGGCAACAAAGAGGGGGGGGTTGTACCTTGTTTTCTGTCTGCTTGTTTGTATTTTTGCAATCTTAATATGATCATCCTAATATTGGCTTCATTCATTTTAAATCATATAGCAGAATTTTTGATTATCATATTATCCCATGGATTAACATTACATATACATGCCTAAATCTGTCATATATAGGTCAAGGAGTATTCAGTTGTATGTGTCATATTAATCCTTGAATAAAACTTGGTACCTTATAATATAGCTGTTATAAGTGATAAGAAAGTGCTATTAAGGTCAAATGGGATGTTTTATAGGTATTAGCAATTTCTTCTCAGTGCTTTAATTAAATTTAATCCATGAAGCCTTATTAATACAAGGAGAATGCACAGTTATATTACTCAGCAAATGTCCATTAGTAATTTTGCAATATGCCATATTAACAGTAGTTGAAAAAAAGATAAGAAATCAGGTATCTTTTAAATGTTTTTACCTTATCTTCTATAAACCCTATCCATCGTCAAGCAATTGGAGGAATTGTGGTCCTAAATATATGGAGATAAAATGTAGCTTGCCCATGATCTAGACTAGAGTAAATTTGTGATGCTATCTGGTATGAAATCCTACTGTATGGATTTTACCAAATTGGATAAACAGGTAGCTTACAATTCATTTAGTGACTGATTGAAGTTACAAAGGTACTAAAAAAAGTGAATTATGACCATTTTTCACATTTACGACCATTGCAGCATCCCCATGGTCACATGATCGTAATTTGGATGCTTGGCAATGATTCATATTTATGACTGTTGTTGTGTACCTGGGGTCTTGTGAAAGGCTTTTGAGACCTTCTGACAAGCAAAGTCAATGGGGAAGCCAACTGTGTTACTGATTTAACAACTGCAATGATTCATTTAACAACTGGCACAGGAAAGGTCATAAAATGAGGCAAAACTCACTTAACAAATGTCTCACTTAACAACATAAATTTTGGGCTCAATTGTGGTTGTCAGCCAAGGACTACCTGTATTCTTTTCCAAATTTAATCTACTTCTTTTGCGATTACAATTTCCAGTGGGGAAGGCTACTTTAGAATGAGCTATTATCAGTGATTTTTTTTTTAGGAAAAGGGTTATTTAGGCAAGAATTAAGAAAACTTGCACATCATTTCAAATTATTTATTTATTAGATTTTAATCCCATCTTTATTACTTTATAAGTAACTCGAGGTAGAAAACATACTTAATTCTTGTTCCTCCTTCTATTTTTCCCACAACAACAACCCAGTAAGGTGAATTGAGGTAAGAGTGGCCCAAGTCATCCAACCAGTTTTCATGCCTAAGACAAGACTAGAACTCACAGTCTCCTCTCTCTAGATTACAGCCTTAACTACTAGACCAAACTGGCTTTCCAAAACAATGCAAAAACTTTATGCTTTTCACTCTGAATTTTACACATAGACATACAATATACAGTATATTATGTTTGTTTGCCCAAGAAAGCTGAGTTCTATTGACAAATTTCTGAACCCACATAATGTTGATTAGTTGAGCACATTGTTGTATTTAAAACAACACAAATCAACGGGGAAAACTGAAATCACAACTGGAACTGGCCAGAATTTTAACTGGTTTTGGATATGTTTGTTTGTTTCAGAGAGCTGGGCTGGGCACAAAAACTTGCTTTGGGAAACAGTAAAAATAGACCCAGAACGTCGGTGCAAATCTCACATTCATCCATTCACAGGGAAAATAAAAAAAGTAGCTGAAGTTTATCCCTGCTGTACAGTAGTTTCAGATCTGAAGTCTTTGCATTGGGGCTCTGTTACAAACCATTATCTGGCTAACTATGCATTTTCACATAAAAATCTTTTGTTATAACAGTATTGATCTCCATGTTTCTCCCAACGATCAATATCTATGTCCTGGATTGTTTTGTCCCTGTGCTTTAGCTTCTGTTGCTCAACATTTAATGAATGTCTGAGTTCCCTAATATCATTTCAATCATTTTCCATTCTCCCATCGTCATTAAGATTCCTGACCTCTCTCAGTTATCTTGCATAATCCAGTGTAATTTGAGGGAGCTAAGAATAAAATAGAAGTCTCATTCCATTCCATCTAGAAAATCATTCCGAAGCAATGTACTAATAGAAAAGAATTGCAAACTGTTCAGCTACCCACTCTTCTTATCATTGACTGAAGTAGTAGCTTTGCAACTGTTGTTTGGGAAAATCGGCACATGAACATGACCTCAGTGCCATTTATTTCAGCACACCAAGTCCCATTAAACAGTGAAGGATAGGCCAAGCCAGTCTACTCCATAAACAGCTCATAATCCTGGAAGACTGAACCTATGGTGTTCACAGTGATTCAAAGGGAATAAGTATAAATATAGAGCACATTGTACATGTTGTTGTTGTTAGTCCTGAAGTCGTGTCCAACCCAGCACGACCTCATGGACATGATTCCTCCAGGCCCTCCTGTCATCTATCATCTCTCAGAGTCCATTTAAGTTCACACTGACTGCTTCAGTGACTCCATCCAGCCACCTCATTCTCTGCTGTCCACTTCTTTTTCCCTAAATCGTTCACATTGTACATATTCATAATTTTAAAAAAGAATTTCTGTCTGTTTGTCTGTTAGATATTTATCTTACCATTTATTCAGGAGCCCAAGGCAGAAAACATATTATCCCCCATTATTTTTTTCTCATAACAGTAATAGCCCTATGATATTAGTTGAGTTAGAAGCACATGGAACTAATCGTATTGGTTCTGCCATTCCATTAGACTATTTCAGTGATGTGGAGATGGGGGAATCTACCGCTTGGGTGACAGTTTATCCTCCATATTAAATTACCCAGGCCTCGTGCTCTGGAGAGGACACTCCAGCTTTACATACAGCATTGAAACAACTTGGGAAGTGGTAGTTACCGATTTCATAGCACAATACCATAGTCTCTTGAGACTGAAGGATGCCAATTCAATAGGAGCACATTGGCTTGCATGGTTAAGACACTGGCTTGGAAGTTAGCATGCCTCTGTTCAAGACCTGAGTGCTGCCATGGAGTAGGATGAGCTTTCTTCCTTCACTCCATCTCCTACTGGGGACATGAAAGGAGCCTCCAGTTGAACATCCCTTGTGCAATGGTGATGTTTCCAGCTAATCCTTTCAACCTGAAGTGCCTCAGTGCTTCTGATACGAGTGTGATTGGTGGAGTTGAAAAGAATGATTAGTCTAAACCCACTTCATGAGCTTCCATGGCTGAAGGTAGACTAAAATATAGGTTTCTTTATGTTCTCCAAGATCTTAATCCTTACATCACATTGTCTTTCTTGTTTTGCATCTTCCACTGACAATAAAGATTGTCAGACATAATGAGTAATTTAAGTGTTGGTGTTCTTGGCAATGAGTGTTGAGATTTAAGTTTTCCCAAAGAATCACAGGGCACCTGTGCATGCTTATTTATTTGATTTTCACAAAATCCTTGTAGTTGGCACTTCCACACTGCCAGTATTTTCATTCTACTCCTCAAATCATTTTTATGATCAGCCAAGATTGCTTCTCTTTTTGTAGACCTAGAGTGCTGAGAAGACATAATGAAAATCCCTCTAGTGCCCCACATGATAGAAAAAAGGAGAGTGCAAAACACAGAATAGTGCCCCATTTTTGGCCTGTTCCAATCCTTGCCACCTGGAATGGGCCAAAAATGGCCCATGGAGGCCAAAAATGGGATGCAGAGGCCGAAAATGGGGTGTGCAGAGACAGCAATAGGCACGGCAATCCCTGCAGCCTGAAACAGCTGGTCGTCAGGAGGAAGATCCAACTGATAACCAACTGCTTGCACTAAATCAGGCTGTGCTGAAGCTGACCAGGCTGTTTGCTGTTTGCTGCAAGGAGGCAAATTGGTGGGATGCAAAGGCAGAGGCAGATTTTTTCTTCTTCTTTTCCTCCCCAAAAGCTAGGTATACTTTACCTCTATACTTTATACTTTACCTTTACCTTTATACTTCGGAGCGTCTTATAGTCCAAAAAATATGGTACATTTTTCACAAAGTTGATCTCACGTCAGCATGAAGAAATGTGAAGAATGGTTGCAGGAACTGGGTTTGTCCAGTGTAGTCACAAGAAGGACTAGGGGCAGCGGTGGGATCCGACAGGGTTAACTACTAGTTCGGTGATTTACAATATGTTTCCCTGCACGCTGCGCGCATGTGTAAATCTTCATCAGCTTGCTGCCTGGACAGCTGAGCAGCGCTGCATGCAGGGAAGCAGCATTTGAAAAAGCATTTTTCCTGCTTTTTCAACCGCAGCTGTGCCTCGCACGGCAGCTGAGGTTGAAAAAGCAGGAAATAAAGGTCAGGTAAGAGCCCAGGCAGGCATGTGGGCCAAACAGCAGCAGACATAGAACCGGTTCTATGTCTGCTGCTCTTCAGAGCTACTGGTTCTACAGAGCTGGACAGATACGGTAGAATCCCACCCCTGACTAGGGGTGACATAATAACAGTTTGGGGGCCTGCCACAAAAAAGAGAGGGTGAACCTATTTTCCAAAGCACCTGAAGGCATAACAAGAAACAATGGATGGAAGCTAATCAACAAAAGAAGCAACCTAGAATTAAGGAGGAACTTCTTAACAGTGAGAACAATTAATCAAGGGAACTTCTTACCTTCAGAAGTTGTGGGTGCTCCATCACTGGAGGCTTTTATGAGGAAACTGGACAGCCACTTTTCTAGAATGGTATTGGGTCTCCTGCTTGTGCAAGTGGTTGGACCAGAAAACCTCCCAAGTGCCTACAACTCTGTTATATTGATAATTAATGCTGTTAGCTGTATCCATTTCTTGCTGTTATATTTTAAGAAGGATTCAGGCAAACTAGAAAAAGTACAAAAAAGCAACAAGATCAAGAAACTAAAAAATGGTTCCAAGAAGATTTTGAGATGTATAGAACTGCAGGCAAAACTTCAGAATATATGCCTCTTATTCAGTACAAACAACAGAATATGGAAGTCCTTCCATTGTTAGGGCCTACTCATATGCAGGCCAATGCTTGCATAGGCTAGAGGTACTACTATACTGAATTTAAAATGTTGACCTTAAAAACAAAGTAATTTACCTGCAATTTACATCCATGTACCTTTTTGTGTTACTAATGAAAGGGACATGAAGCATTATAGAGATAACAAGAGAGTGGTGAGGAAGGTAAAATTGTCTTTGATTTTACCAATTTTACATTATTAAAATGTGGAGCCTAAGATATGGTGTGCCCTATCATTACTGGCATGGCATTCATTAAGGTCTGAGCCCAGAGCTGTTTTTATGACATAATTAATGGGCCTTGTCGCTGTTCATGTTGTAACTAATGGGCAGATGCATTACCCCATCTATGGAAAAACTATTATCACATTATCACCTACTTTTGCTGTATACAGCCCTTTTTAAAAGATGAATAATTCATATGAAAGCACATAATTGTGATTCACTAATTCTACGCAGATGTAAAATAAAACCTGTAGCAAGGTGCTAAATGGACAACTTTAAGAAGGTTTTAATAGACCTTGCTTAATAAATAGTAGATGAGGAAGTAAGAGGTTCTCAATTTTAAAAAAAATCAACTGAATACAGGAGAGGGAAACTGTGACCTCCCCAAGCCATTTTTTAATCCGGCTCCTTATGATTCTCATTCAGTCTTAATCAAGGAGATGTAAAATCTTGGAACCTTGGTTTGCACATAAGGAAAATGAACAGTGGCATAAACATAGTAGTACAAAAAAGGCAGGAACTGTTATGTATGTAGGTTTGAATGTCATTGGTTTAGTTTGAATTGTTCTTGCAAAATGTCAAATAGGATTGGTTTAAATAGTGCGGGAAAACCCTGCACTCTGATTGGCTGGCAACTACGGCTGCTGGCTATAAGAAGCAGCCGTAGCCCAGCCAAGTCGGGTCCATTCGAGCTGTAGTCACTTAATAAACTCTTCACTGAAGCTCTTCGCGTCTGACTCTTCATGCAAACTTAACACGGATGACGAAAGTGGGATTCCTCTGAAGAAGAGACAACGCGAAAGACAAGCAGAAGAGCGAGATGGCTGCGCTGAACACCCCCCTAGCCCCGTTCGATCCGGCGGCAGAAGACTGGGAATCATATGCGGATCGCTTCCAAATGTATTTGGAAGGAAACGACCTCGCCGATATCCCTGAGAAGTGGAAGAGGGCGGTATTTCTCATGCACTGCGGTCCGGCAGTCTTCAAGATGGCGAAGGCATTGGCGGGAGCTGCAGACTTGAAGGTAATGGAATGGCCTGATTTAGAAAAACTTTTAAGAGCCCATTACCCCCCACAAGTATCGTGCCTCATTAAGAGACACGAGTTTTATCATCGGGATCAAGGGGAAGGCGAAAATGTTAATGACTTTGTGGTAGGTTTAAGGGACATTGGGGTGCTTGTGAGTTTACCAACTTAGAAGAGGCCATGCGTGATCGGTTTGTTCTAGGCCTTAAAGATAAGGTCTTACAGAGCAAATTACTAATGAAACCTAAGATCACGTTTAAGGAGGCCATAGAGGAAGCTGTTTCAGCAGAAGCAACCAAGTCCTCAGCAGCAGCCATGAAGAAAATTAACAAGGCCTCAAGCCATTCTGATGTGGAAAAGTCCACAACAACCCATTGTGAGCAAATTCAGACTGTAGTGAGGTGGAGGAAGGAATTTATAGACTCAGAATGGAGAAGAAAAGGAAAGACCTTGGGAAAAAGAGGCAAGAATTTTATTGCAGAGGCTGTGGGGGGGGGCACCCCCGCACTGAATGCAAGTTTTTAGACACCATCTGCCTACGTTGTGAGAAAAGAGGTCACCTAGCAAGAGTCTGCAAATCATCCAGAACTCCACCTAGTAGGAAGAAATTTCCTGAGAAAGAATTCAAGCCCAACAATTTCAGTGAAAAATGGGGCGCAACTCAGAAGCAAATGGGAAGAATGAAACTCATCAAACAATCACCATTGGTCATTCTTCACCCTTGAGAAGCAGAAAAGTACATGTGAAGGTATTCATTGAAGGAAGGCCTTGCCAAATGGAAGTGGACTCAGGCTCCTATTTATCTATGGTGTCATGGGACACTATTCACAGGCTACTTCCCAACATTCAGAAGAAACATTTCCAGAAGCAAGCACTGACTCTTAAAGACTACCAAGGGAACAAGATTCCAGTAGTTGGAACAAGAGAATTCAACGTGAAGTTTAAAGGCCACACCAAACGTTTGCCCCTGACCATCGTGGACAAGGATCGCCCAAGCTTGCTGGGACTTGAGTGGTTCAATCCACTAGGCATCGAGGTGACTGGCATCAATCACGTGAGCAACTCTGAATGGGAGGAGGCCTTGAAGTCTGAGTTTCCAGAGGTTTCAGCGAAGGATTGGGCAAGTATATGGGGACCCCTATCACTTTCAACCTAGATCCCAAGGTGCCCCCAATTCGTTTAAAGCCCAGAAGGGTCCCATTTGCTTTAAAGGGAAAAATTGATGCACAATTAGACAAATTAATAGCTCAAGGGTTTTAGAGCCCACTGACCACTCCAGATGGGAGACATCCATAGTCACACCAGTTAAGACTGATGGGTCAGTAAGAATCTGTGGAGACTATAAGGGGACACTGAACCATGCACTGCAGCAGAAGCATACCAGTTCCAGTGGTGCATCATCTGTTACATTCACTTGGCAGGGGTACAGTCTTTGCCAAATTGGATTTGGCCCAGGCATATCAACAACTAACAGTTGATGATGCCACTGCAGAGGCCCAAACCATTGTGACTCACAGAGGTGCTTTCAAATGTAAAGGTTACAATTTGGAGTAAGCGTGGCACCAGGCATCTTTCAAAGCCTTATGGAAAGCATGCTCCAAGGACTGCCAGGGTAGTGCCTTATTGATGATGTGTTAATCTCTGCTGAAAATGACACTCAGTTACAAGAAAGACTCAGAGAAGTCCTTACCAGATTCAGGGAAGCGGGGTTAAGAGTCAAGGAAGAAAAATGCACTCTTAAAACTGACAAGGTTGAGTTCCTGGGCTATATGATTGACAAGCATGGCATCCACCCTACAGATGCCAAGGTTAAAAGCAATCAAAGAGCCCCTAGACCTAAATGCAAAACAGATTTGCAAGCTTTCCTTGGACTCATTAACTTTTATCACATGTTCCTACCTCAGAAGGCAACCATTGCTGAACCATTGCACAGATTACTTGATAAAAAGTCTGTTTGGGTCTGGGGCAGGAAGGAACAATCAGCATTTAACAGCATTAAAAGACTAATCACGTCTGATGCTGTACTGATACTCTGAGAATTTGCCTGTTGTACTGACTTGTGATGCATCCCCTTTTGGAGTGGGGGGGGTTTGAGCCACAGGCTTCCCAGTGGGAGAAGCCCCTATTGCATTTTACTCGCACTTTGACCAAAGCAGAGAGGAATTACAGCCAATTGGACAAGGAGGCATTGGCAATTGTTGCAGCTGTTAAGAAATTTCATGAATATCTGTATGGGAGAACATTTACCATTGTTACAGATCACAAACCTTTGTTAGGCATTGTGGCAGGAGACAAGCCTACACCTACTATCCTGTCACCAAGAATGCTGAGGTGGACTGAATTTCTTGCTGCTTATTCATACAAACTTATCCACAAGCCTGGCAAGGACATTGGACATGCTGATGCACTGAGTCATTGCCCACTCCCTTGCCACAAGGAGGACTTTGAACCTGAAACACACACCTTTTTCCTAGAAACTGTTGCCAAGCTTCCAGTTCATGCTGCTAAAATTGCCAGAGAGACTGCCAAAGACACTGTGTTGGCTCCTGTTATAGGCTGGATTAAGAAAGGTTGGCCTCTTCAAGATCTACCTCACCTGCCCAACCTTTTAAGTCCAGGCAAACTGAATTATCTGTATTAAGAGGATGTATTTTGTGGGGTAACAGGGTGGTTATTCCTGCAAAACTGCAAAGAGAGCTATTGGAAATGTTACGTGAGGGTCATCCTGGTATTGTAAGGATGAAAGGATTGGCCAGGAGTTATGTATGGTGGCCAGGTATTGACAAAATGGTTGAAAACTGGGTTGCATCTTGTCCCAACTGTCAGGTAGTCAGGCCTGCACCACCTCTCGCCCCCACACAGGAATGGGAATGTCCTAGGGGCCTGTGGTCCAGGATTCACATTGATTTTGCTGGCCCTACCAGAGGGCACACCTTTCTTATTATAGTAGATGCATATTCCAAATGGCTAGAGGTAATTCCCATGGCATCCACCACAACTGATGCTGTCACCAAGCAGCTCAGAAAAACTTTTGTAACCCACGGGTTACCTGATGTTCTTGTCTCTGACAATGGCCCTCAATTTACATCCAACCTCTTTGAATCCTATTTAGCACAACAGGGTATCAGACATGCCCTTACTGTCCCTGGGCACCCTTCGGCTAATGGCTGGGCTGAACGCATTATACGTTTTACCAAGGAGAAGCTTCAGCAACTGGGTCCTGGGGACATCACTGAGAAAGTTGAAAAACTTCTTAGTGTTCAGCACATCACTCCTAACCCATCTAATAACTTATCCCCAGCAGAGTTGGTGATGGGTAGGAAACATAGGTCTTCCCTTGACCACTTACACACCCAATGCACCACTAGATTCCACTTCCAAAGTTTGCACATTCAGTGTGGGTGATTCTGTTTATGCTAAGAACCTCATAGGTGAACCTTTGTGGATTCCTGCTGAGATAACTCAGATCACAGGCCCTCGTTCTTACAGGGTGCAAACAGAGGATGGACTCTTCTGGAGCAGGCACATTGATCAACTTAGATCCAGGTTCTCTCAGGAACATAGCCCTTGTCTCTCTCTAGTTCCCTCACCTGATGTCACTTCTAGGGGAGAAGGGGAGGAACAGGAGGAAAATCAGCAAGCAAGAATCAACCCCATGTGTAACGAGCCATTACGACAGGAACCATCCCAAAACCTGTCACAATGCCAAAATCCATCCTTAGAAGTGGAAGATTGTACATCACTACCTGACTTGGGTGCTGACATTGGGCTGGAGATGGGTTGGGAGGAGAGACCAGATTCTAACAATCAAACAGGGTCTTCTTTCACAGGGAGTCCCAGAAGGGAAATGTCAGCAGACACATTTCCTCTCTCACTGGGTGAGAATGTTAAAACTTCTGAACCACGGAGGTCTCAACGTACACGTAAGAGCCCCACCTATTTAAAAGAATACATTAGATAGGTTGAACCTAGTGGGGAGGGGTGTTATGTATGTAGGTTTGAATGTCATTGGTTTAGTTTGAATTGTTCTTGTAAAATGTCAAATATGATTGGTTTAAAAGTCGGGAAAACCCTGCACTCTGATTGGCTGGCAACTACAGCTGCTGGCTATAAGTAGCAGCCGTAGCCCAGCCAAGTTGGGTCCATTCAAGCTGTAGTCACTAAATAAACTCTTCACTGAAGCTCTTCACGTCTGACTCTTCATGCAAACTTAACATATTTAAATTACATGAACTAGATTCCCTCAAAAGTATCTTCATGCTCAGACTTCCTATCTCTGATGATGACAACTACACAATTGCCTTTGACAGCCCGATCCATTGACCTTTGACTCATATAAATAATGAAGAAAAGAGGCCTTCGTATCTAAATAATGGCAATCCATCCATGTTAGCACTCAAGGAATAGTGAGTTCCACCTTGCCTCTAAATCATATGTAGAATTATCAGTATTCCAGATCTAACCACAGCGTTTGGTATCTCTTGTGGCTTCTTAAATACTCTTATGAGGAATAAAGGTTGCCACCCTGTTATATTATTTGCATTTAATCATTAACAGTTTTAACCCTCATATTTACTGAATAAAAGTCACTACTTTAAAATGATGCTGAATTATTATCATCCATCATCTGTACGAGAAGAGTAGAAGCTAAGGGAAAAGATTACTACAGGATAGGCATTACCTAATATTCTCTTTTTGCAACTTTTTGACAAGCAAAGTCAATGGTGAAACCAGATTTATCTAACAACTGTGTTACTAACTTTACAACTACAGTGATTCACTTAACAACTGTGGCAAGAAATGTTGTAAAATGAGGCAGAACTCACTTAAAAACTGTCTTCCTTAGCAACAGAAATTTTGGATTCGATTGTGGTCTTCAAGTTATCTATATAAAGCTTGAAATGACCTATATTCTACAAGCCTCTACTTTACCTTACCATGAAAAGTATACATTCTGGATTGCCACTGTCTTCCCTATGCCTCCAAATATCTAACAAATTTATTGGATGAATCATTCCTGGAAGTATGAACTTGTCTACTGGACTGTTGTCCTAATAAAGATATTGCTAATCATACATACACTTGAAAGTTGATGGGTTCAGAATGTCAGGATGGAATGGGACAATTCGCCATGATGCTATGACCAACTCATTTCAGCCAATTCACCATGACCAACTCACCATGGCCAATTCACTGTGGGACAACTTGCCATGAACAACTTGCCACAGGCCAACTCACTGCAGGAATATTTAATAATTGGTCATAGCATCATGGTGAGTTGTCCCATTAAAAAAATTAATTTTTGTCATTCACACTTCCTTCCTTTTCCATCCTTTCTATTCCACCATTTCTTTGATATGAGTGTTAATCTTGTGCCACAGTGCGTTGTTCCGTGGTTAGTTGACCATAGTGATTTGTCCTGTGGACAGTTGGCCATGGCAAGTTGGCCATAGCAAGTTGCCTGTGGTGAGTTGGCCATGGTAGTTGACCATGGCAAGTTGAGTGTGGCAAATTGTCGTAGATCCTGTCAGAGAGACTTCAAAGAATTTTAGTGCAAAACATGAAGACAATTTAAAGAAAGAGGTTAACTATTTTGATATCGTTAAGCAAACAGGCCTAACTTGAAACCCTTTTAACATCTTAAGTAGCAGTAAATTGTCTCTGGCTTTAACATTGTGCGTTGGTTAAGATGTTAAGTGGATTCTGTGAAACTCTGGTTCAAATTCCCAACTCAGTCATGGAGCACACTGGTTTGCTTTGGACCTGTCATTCCTTTTCAGTTCAAACCACATGATTGTTGTTATAGTAATAAAAAGAAGAATTTTGTCTGTAGCTTTGAGCTCTTAGAAGAGGATTGGGATATAAATGCTATCAATCAATACAAGGTTATATCTTGAAGGTCTATCCTGCCAAAATGCTTGCAGGCATTTGAAAACATTTGTGTTAAGACCTGAGAAGCATTTAGCTGTAGTTTATCTTTCTTGGAAATGATTTCATTCTCTAAACCTTCCAAATGTGTCATCTGCACACACAAAAAAACATTTTTATGGAGGATGGCAATCAAATTCCAATTTAAGATTTTCCACAAGAAGCATTCACTTCTATTACACTGCTGAAGCCATTTGCCAAATTGGGTGTGTGTATCTTGCCTTCATCAATGAAAAGAAATGGATCTCCCAAATAATATACATTCAATACAATGATTTAAACTTGTGTGTAGTGCCACAGTGCACTATAAAGAAATCCATCTCTACATGAACAATCCCTCTTGCTTCGATCATATTCCTTTTGTCAGGCTGAACAAATGGGTGATAGATAGACAGATCATGTGAGATAATCGAAGGCTGTAAGGTGCTTCAGAACACCCAGGGATATGTAAGTAACATCTGCCTGCAGCTCCTTAAGGCAGCTGTCTTTCTTCCCAGGATCTTGCTCACAGCAGCTACAGCATGATATTGGGAAATGATGCATTTCATTTAATGAGCTAGAGACAGGTGGTATCCAAGCAATTCCTGATGCTCTAAACTTTTTTTTGTTTTGCCTTTGAATTGAAACCACTGCAAAATCTGCATGGATACACACCAACATATGCCAAGACTTGAATTTTGATTTGGGCTCACCTTCGCAAAACCTGACTCCAGATTAATGTTAGTCATAGCTTCCTGACATATCCTGAACCTACTTGTGGT
Organism: Naja naja; assembly: GCA_009733165.1. Classification (NCBI taxonomy): domain Eukaryota; kingdom Metazoa; phylum Chordata; class Lepidosauria; order Squamata; family Elapidae; genus Naja; species Naja naja. Next base: position 199,817,650 of record CM019150.1, on the reverse strand, counting down.
GTTTCTGGTTATACAGGTAGTCGTTGACTTACAACAGTTCATTTAGTGACTGTTCAAATTTACAACTGAAAAAAGGGACTTATGACCATTTTTGACACTTACAACCATTGCAGCATCTGCATGGTCATATGATTAAAATTCAAAAGCTTAGCAACTGATTCGTGCTTTGATGGTTACAGTGTCCCGGGGTCATGTAATCACCAGTTGCAACCTTCTGATGAGCAAAATCAATGGGGAATATCAATGACTTATCAGCCATGTTGCTAATAGAACAACTGCAGTGATTCACTTAATGACTGTGGCAAAAAAAGTTTGTAAAATGGGACAAAACTCACTTAACCAATCTTGCTGGAAATTTTGGATTCAATTGTGGTCTTCAAGCCACCTGTATAAACTTGAAATGACCTATATTCTACAAGTATCTACCTTACTTTATCATGAAAAGTATACATTCTGGAATGCCACTGTCTTCCCTCTGCCTCCAATAAGCAAATAACAAGCTTATTGGATGAATCATTCTTGGAAGTATGATCATGTATACTGTTGTCCTAATAGAGACATTGCCAACCATTTGTACACATTTGAAAGTTGATGAATTCAGCATGTCAGGGCAGAATGGGACAACTTGCCATGATGCTACTGCCCACTCGTTGCAGCCAGTTAACTCACTATGGCCAATTCACCATGTGATTCACTTAAAAACTGAGGCAATAAAGGTCATAAAATGGGGCAAAAGTCACTTAACAACTGTCTCACTTAGTATCAGAAATCTTGGGCTATATTGTAGTCCTAAGTCAGGGACTATCTCTACTTTAGTATTGTAATATTGTACTTGGGGAATGAGGAACAGTTTGGGCATTGATGATTATGCAGAAATGATTCCAGCTCTTTAGTTGTGCTTAACTTGTTGATTGTCCAAATGAGTTCATGCAATGCTCCCTTTACCAGGTATCACCAATGTCGACATGTTAAGTTTCAGCATTGGGTAGTTTGATTGCTGCTGCAAATTGATTCTTGGGTACTTTATAAGTTGGAGGCCAACCCAAAATCTGGACTAACAAGATGGACTGAGCAAAGAATATGTTCATTACTGAAGTTAGACAATTGTATTTATAATTAAGGGTGATGGATATTTTTTTATTTTTTATTTTATTTTTTATTCATATTTATATCCCGCCCTTCTCCGAAGACTCAGGGCAGCTTACAATTTTTGGGATATAACCCAGTGTGCTCAGCAATAGCCTTCCTTCCATTGTATATGCCTGCTTATTCCTAAGTGGCATATTTACAAAGTCAGCTTACTGCCCCCAACAATCTTGGGTCCTCAGTTTACCTACCCCGAGAGGATGGAAGGCTGAGTCAACCTTGGGCCTGGTGGGATTGCAATAATTACAGGCAGCTGGAGCTAAGTGCTAGGCTATTAACAGCCTGCACCACCAAGGCCCACTCAGCCTCTTACAGTGAAATCCATTGCTTCAATGGGAATTTAGCACCAATTTCTTGTTCTTGGATGCAAATTGTTAAGTTTGCATGAAGAGTCAGATGTGAAGAGCTTCAGTGAAGAGTTTATTAAGTGACTACAGCTCGAATGGACCCGACTTTGCTGGGCTACGGCTGCTTCTTATAGCCAGCAGCCGTAGTTGCCAGCCAATCAAAGTGCAGGGTTTTTCCCACACTATTTAAACCAATCCCATTTGACATTTTACAAGAACAATTCAAAATAAACCAATAACATTCAAACCTACATACATAACACAAATTATGAATTCTTTCTCTTTCTTTAGCTCTCCGGTTTAACTTAGCACCTCCTCCAAAGATCAGAAGAGGAAAAGGAGGGGGAAGCCATCCTTCAAAATGTTCTAATAGGCTTGATTGGGCCTTTGATGATCCTTGAAAGCAATGCATCCCATTTCTACATTATCTGTCATATTATGGCTCATTAAATCTTCACTGCAGCTTCACCCTCTGCTCATTTTTGTCCTCTGCTGCAATCAGAGGGAACAAAACCAATAACATCTTTACCCTTTTCCAGTACTGGTTTGGTTTTAAAATACGTGGGCTTGTTATTAAATGAGCTGCTGCAGTGATGTAGGCTTTTGAACATAATTCAGTTCTGCTTTTAACTCTGGGGGACTGCAGTATGTTAGCTGGCTTCTGATAAGTTCCTTCATATCTCAAGAAGTAGTAATTATTAAATAAAAAAAAATTTCCTCTAGAATGTTATCAATATTTTGGTCACATACACATCAGGGGTGGGATTCAACCAGTATTACTACCGGTTCAGTGACTTTTTTGTGTGTGTGCATGCTGTGCACACATGTAAAAAGCCTTAAACTGTGCCACCCGGACAGCTGAAAAGCATTGCGCACAGGCACGCAATGTTTGAAAAGCCACTCTTTTCCTGCTTTTTCAACCTCAGCTGTGCCACGCAAAGCAGCTGAGGTTGAAAAAGCAGGAAATAAAAGACAGGTAAGAGCCCAGACGTGTGGGTGGGCCAAACAGCAGCAAACACAGAACCGGTTCGGTGTCTGCTGCTCTTCAGAGCTACCAGTTCTATAGAGCCGGGCAGAACCGGTAGCATTCCACCCCTGATACACATGCTTAACAATGTTCACATTGTCCTGTAATTGTGATGTTAAGGATATGTGCTTAAATGGGATTACAAAATAGATCAAGTAATGTTAGTAACACTGGCAGCATTTTATTCTCAAAGGTTTTGCTTCCTGAAAAACATTTGTGGAGTATGATAGACCTCTCCAAATGGAACAGAAATATAATTTTAGAATGACTGTATCATGTAGGAATCTTGAGTAACATGAAATTAACTTTTAATGACTACAATGTATTTAATTGCAAAATGTTTTTGACATCTGCATGAGTTCTACAAGATTAAAGGTATTGCTGATTTTCTCAGCAACTCAGTACTCAGTGTCCAATGTATCTAGCTGCAGGGTCTAACAACAGGTAGCCAGCGTTGATGGATTCTACTTGCTCAGAAATCATTTTTCCATTGTATCAATGTCCTGGTGAAATCCATGTGTGAATGCAGAAAATGTCTCTTCAGTGATATGTTGTACTTCATAGTATTGTATGCTGTAAGGCAAACTCACATCATCACATGACGTATCGGGACTTTTTCCCCCTTTGGTAACCCAGGTGTGGGCATGGCCAGCACATGATGCATCCGGTCCACAAGCCAGGAGTCTGACAGCCCTGCTGAAAGGATTTTTTTCAATCAGCTGAATATTGTTTACTGCTCTATTGTTGCCAAGAAAATTCTAAACAACATCCTTGAATGCTTTCTCAAAAATTTTTGCTGGCCCGACTAACAGATCTTCAAACTGCTTCTCATTGATGACATATCTAATTCATGGAATAACAAAAGTGTCTTCCTTAATTTTAGCATCAGTTATTTCTGGAAACATCTCCCTCAAATTAATGAAAACCTTCACCTTCCCTGTTCATCACTTTCACAAAATTTTTCATCTGTTAAGTGGAGGCAAAAATATCTTGGTCAGGGAAACAAGTGATTCATGTGCCACATTTTTCTATCCTAGAACCATATTCTTTTAGAGTGACCATTTCTTTTTAATATAATGCAATTCTCCTGCAGGGCTGTTAAATTTGCTTGTGTAACAACACTTCCTGGTAGATCCAAACTGCATTCCAAGCAAAAGAGCCACTACTTTTACATCTCCACGGATACCCCAATTGTAGTTGGTGTACAGAATGTACAGAATAGGCAACATGTACTGAAAGGCATATGTTGCCATTGTGTTTCATTTAGATTAAAGCTCTTTTGGCCCATAAAAATCTTAATGGGTCCCTACATATATTGATGTTGTCCCACATAGAGTTCAAATTGATCAACATCACAGAATTGTTTTACATGGATCCCAGTTATCTCTGCACTGCACTATCCCTTCAAAATGATCCCTGTAAAAATTTCATAAAATCAGGAAAACTATTTTTACCTTTTAGAATGTTGAGACTAACCTTTGGACTAAAGGAATTCAAATCTGAGAATTACTAAAAAATGCCTGTTCTCTACTCCCTCCAGGGAATGGGAACCAACCTTCTCATAGGAGAAGTTTTAATCTGGAGACAGTCTTATAATTAGGAACTTTTCCCCTTAATATTTAATTGGACTCCATCTTCCTAAAGCTAATTTTTATGTCCTATATTGTATAATGTTCATTGGCTTCTTCTGCATGACTTATTTCAGGAAGTTTAACTATGATATGATATTCTTTCTTTCAGTTGAATTTGTTCAAGGTTAAATGTATCTTGTTCCTTCACTTCTTCCTTCCTTGTAGAGATTCCTGTTGTTGTGATTGTGGTGCTGATATGCAAGCTATTTAACAGAAGTCCCATAATGTGCATTCTCTGGGGCTCTATAAGACCTGCACAAAGCAATGTCAGAGATCATTGCTAGATAGCTGAATTGGAGATCCAGTTAGGAAGCCACTGACATAATCCCACAGAAGTTTTGTATATAATCACATGGATTGTTTGAGAAAAATAATCAAAATAGAGCTGGAAGAAACCTTGAAGTTCTTCTAGTCCAGTCCCCTGCTCATACAGGAGACCCTATCATCATTTCAGACAGTTTAGCTGTTCAGTCTTTTCTTAAAAACCTCCAGTTATGAAGCACCCACAACTTCTGACAGCAAGCTGCTCCACTGGTTAATTGTCCGCACTGTTAGGAAGTTTCTTCTTAATTCAGTTTGCTTCTCTCCTTGATTAGTTTCCACACATTGTTTCTTAACTTGTCTTCTGGCATTTTGGAAAATAAGTTGAAAATAAGGTTGTATATGTGGACTTTTCTTCTGTCATATTCTCATCATATATCTATGGAGATTCTCAATCATCCTGGTCATGGTTGTCCCAAAGATGCTTTTCAAGAGACAACTGGACTTTCTGGTTTTTCTTTGAAGATGTCCTAGAAGCTTCTTCAGTTGCCTCTTGAAAAAGCACCTTTGGGATTCTCATTATATACTAAATAAATAATAATTCTTTCTTTGATAAAAGTAGGTGGACAATTAAGGACCCCAGAGTTAGGAATTAAATGGATAGCCACATCCTACTATAGAATCATGTCCATTGTATGAGTACAGGCCAATGTTTACACATGTCTTTTGGTATTTCCCCAAGTTTGCAATTTAGGATGCTGTAATGTTCTTGCTCTTGTTCTTAATATTATAGACAAGAAATGGACAAAGCCATCAAATGTGTTCACTCTCTCAATTTTCTAGCCATATGTAAATATGTTCTGCTCCAAGTGTGCATTAATTTGCATATTTTTTAAAAAAGGAAGACATTCTTGGCATACCCCTCCTAATATATAGATGTTTATATGTTCTTTTTCTAATGTATGCAACTTTGCCAGACATTGTCCTGAATCAAAATATATGCATTTAAAATATATGCACTCCAGTGAAACTTTTCTCGGATACATTCTGGTATTTTTTTTCTAAACTGAGAACTGCATCACTTCATTCAGGAAAGGGATGGTAATTGTGTTTAACCTGGTTTGTATGTAGGTTTCTAGAATGTGAATGGAGTAAAACCACATCAAAATGCAAATGAAGCCCATATATCTCTCACTCCTAATTAGACATGTGCTCCAATGAGCAAAATTACTTTTGATGCTGCTTAGTTCTTCAGACAACTGAATTGGTTGCACTGCCTCCAGGAAAAAATATTTGGGAATTGTGGAAGTTTCATTACAAAGTATGTCTGTGTACTGAAGAATAAAATACCTATTCTGGTATATGCTTCAGACTTGTTTTCCTCCTTCTCCATCTCATCATTAACAAAACCATCCTAATTAGGACATTAAGTCTGATTGAGTTTGGATACATTGCCAAGTATAGAAATGTATTGGCAGAGCACATTTATCATGGATTTCTTCCATTGCTTTTCATTGGTGCCTAATATGCTCAAAGGGGCAGGTTGAAATTGTAAAATACCATTTTTAAAACAAGATACAGTTAGCCCTGGTTATATCTTTGTAGTTAGAATTGAGTTCTGTGTCTATGTATTAATAATACAGTTAATCTAATTTCTGCTTAGAGGTAGTCCTTATTTCTCAATCATTTGTTTAGTGATCATTCAAAGTTTCAATAGCACTGAAAAAAGTGACTTATAACCAGTCATAACCACACTTATGACTATCACAGCATATCCATGGAAATGTGATCAGAATTTGAGCACTTGGCAGCTGGCATGTATTTGTGGAACTGCAGCATTCTGAAATCATGTGACCACCATTTGCAACCTATCCAGGCAGCTTTTGACAAGCAAAGTCATAAGGGAAGACAAGTTTACATAATGAAGCCATGATTCATTTAACAACTGCAGTAATAAACATGGCAAAAAAGTCATAAAATCAAGCACAGCCTATTTAACAACTGCCTTGCTTAGCAACAAAAGATCTGGTCCCTTTTGTGGTCATTAAGTCAAGGACTACCTGTATTTCAGTGGTGGTATTCAGCCGGTTCACACTGGTTCAAGTGAACCGGTTGTTAAATTACCCACCCACCCCACTATCAAAGTGAATCCTGAGTGCTGTGCTGCAATGGAGAAACAGGCAATGGAGTGGCTGGCACAAGGAAAGGAGAAGGACACTTTCCCTCTTTCTTCTCCCTGTTCATCCTTCTTCCCTTGTGCTGGCTGCTTCATTGCCTGTTTCTCCATTGCAGCAGCTCAGCACCCAGAATTCACCTTGATAGCCAGGGGAGTTAATTTAAGAACTGGTTCACCCAGGGTCAAGTTGGGCCATGCCTCCCATGACAGCCAGCCTGACCCTGGGCAAACCGGTTGTTAAATTATTTGAATCCCAACATTGCTGTATTCCATCTTGAAATGTTCATGTATCTAGGTATTGCTTTGCTTGTTTGAAGACTGTGTTAGTCCCTTGCTTCATTTTGGTTTCCTAGGCTGTACAATCCAACTGTGTTTTTCTCTGTACTATCTGCTATTTTAGCAGTCCAGCCTTCAATTTCGAGCAGCACCTCTCACTTGCATGCTCTGTAGATTTCAGGTGTAACTTAACCATAAAGCTCAACAACTTCCTTTCCCAACTTTCCTTTGTGGTTAGAATATAAACTTGGATAATTATCATATTAAAGTCTTGTTTACAAAGTCTACGCAGTCACTGTTTTCTTCTTGCTTTTTGCCTTTTCTTTTAGTTACTCATGTCCTGAGTAGTAAGCAGTATAATGTTCTTATCACAGTATCCAATTTAGTCAATTTCAATTTACTGTTGCCTAAGATGTCAATATATAGTTGATTTATTTCATCTTTCAACATGCAGAGCTTTCTTCCATGCCTTCATTTAATTGTGTCTTTGGTGCTTCAAATTTTCGTTTTTTTCATAACAATTAAATTAATTAAATATATTGAAGGGTTTAATAGAAATTAAATGTACTGAAGGCTTTAATGTTGCCACCTGATAGATGCCATTATTACTCTGAAAAATGCTTAGCTCTTCCTTAGTAATATGTTAAGTCCCATCCAGCCTTAGGAGCCTATCAGCTAGCACTGTATCATCAACCATTTTATCTTTAGTATCCGTACGGTTTTCTTGGTAAAATAAATGAATAGCTTATCATTGCCTTCTCCTTCACAGTGTGAAATTGTGCTTTTTCTGTTGTTATTATTAATGTGATTGTCCACTTCCAGCATCCGCTATATTACTTCTGCCCAATAGCAGATGCATAATGTGCTTTAAATGGATGGCCTAAATGACCTTCACACATTGATGACTCTTTTATATACTCTTGGCTTATGACAATGAAGATTCTCAGTCATACAAGTAGAGCTGTTTGGAAGTTGAGTCATGGAAACTGGACCTCTTTTCTTTTTGTTTTGAGACATTTCACTATTTATCCACGTAGCTTCTTTAGGCTGAGCAAGTTGATTAAGGGGAACCCTATCTATGTCCTGAGACCAACCTGAACAACATATATCCCACTAACCAACTTACTTAGAATGAAGAAGCTACTTAAATAAATATTTTTGAAGCTTCTCAGCCACCCAGGTCATAGTTGACTCAAAGGAGCTTCTTCAAAAGGCAACTGGACTATTTTTTGAGAAGAAAGAAGAAGAAGATGGCCACTTTTCATCAACTGATGAAGCTTCTTGGATGAAAAGTGAAATATCTTCTTCCTCTTATTAAAAAAAATAACCAGTATAGTTGCCTTTTGGAAAAGCATCTTTGAGACTACTTGGATAAGCAGAGAAATTTTTCAAGGAAAAAAGAAAAAAAAGTCCAATTTCCATGAGTCTGTTTCCAGATACTCTTGGTATGCATTTCTGGTCATTTTAGCTCATCAGTCCCAGGAACACCCCACAGACCCTGACTGCAATGAGGAACTACAGCAGAACAGATGCAGGGATAAACTGTAACTAGCAACAAGCAAACAATTTAAGAAAGGGAATAGAAAATTAGATTAGTACATGTACCAATTATGTACAGATGGAATTGCACTGACTTTGAGACAAAAGTCCCATTTTTATCTCCATCACAACCCAGGCCCTAGCACTGCTCCCTAAACCCATTATAACCTGGTACTCTTTAATTAATTGTTCCACAGGTCTCCAAAGAGAATACAGAAGAAAAACAAGTAAAGCAACTAAAGTATGGTGCAGACTGATAAGAGTTTGCCAGATAAAGTAAGATATGAACCTAGGTGCTACAGATCTGGTTGCTACAAGTCTACAATGAAGTCAAAAGAGAGGAAGTAGGACCCTTTGGGAAGCTAAGTTAAATAAGGGCAGAAATGATGCAGCATATTGTTAGATTCTTTGGACTTAGTGAGGAAAATCAGAATTAGGAAAACTCCAAAGGAAAAAATTGGTTCCAAGCAACAGTGTGACTAACACACACACACACACACACCCAGTGTGACTAACACCAACACCAACACCCCCAATTTAATTCTGGAAAAATATTAAAGCATTGCATAGAAAAGAAAGAAGAAGAGTAAAAGAAATTTAATCATGGCTAGGAAAAAAGAGGCAAACGAAGAGATTAACTCAGAAAGAGTCAGCATACAGAGGCAAAGAGAATAAATGGCCAAGCTTAAACTCTACTTCTGAGTAAATAAGAGGTAGAAGCAGAGAAAATATGAGGTTTCCCTGTTATGTATGTAGGTTTGAATGTCACTGGTTTAGTTTGAATTGTTCTTGTAAAATGTCAAATATGATTGGTTTGAAAAGTGCGGGAAAACCCTGCACTCTGATTGGCTGGCAACTGCGGCTGCTGGCTATAAGTAGCAGCCATAGCCCAGCCAAGACGGGTCCATTCGAGCTGTAGTCACTAATAAACTCTTCACTGAAGCTCTTCGTGTCTGACTCTTCATGCAAACATAACATTCCCCATTTCTATTCACCTTTAGTATTCATGAGCTCATTAAACATTGCAGTTCAGGCATACTCAGATAACCCAAGTAAGCAAAAAGATGAGTGGCTTTCCTGAATTAGAATGTGTCAGCAGAAAAAAAAGACCTATTTGCTGGTATCTGAAGTTTGTTTTGTGCCTTAGAATAGTGACTTGTTGTCACCTTTTTTATAGTTCTGCCACAGGCATTGCTGGTAGAAAATTACGTGTGGAAAAAAGAAGCAGCTATTTCTTCAGTCCATTCAATAGAACCTTTTGGGTGAAGTCTATAATCTGGCCAGAATAACAGAGCAGAACAATAGAGTTGAAAGGACCTTGGAGGTCTTCTAGTGCAACCCGCTCCTCAAGCAGGAAACCCATTTCAGACAAATGGCTATCCAATCTCTTCTTGAAAACCTCCAGTGTTGGAGCATCCACAACTTCCGGAGGCAAGCTTCTCCATTAGTTAATTGTTCTCACTATTAGGAAATGTCTCCTTAGTTCTAGGTTGCTTCTCTCCTTGATTAACTGATTCATACATTTGTAATGTATGTCTCTTCATTAGAACCCCAAATCTGATTCAACATTCATTCATTCTATACTCTGTATTTCTATTTAACCAGATATTTCAAGGCATCTGTCAGGGTTCCAAGTAATACAGTCATAATAAGCGGAACTCCGAGGCAAGCAGTTTCCTCAAAGAACAAGTTTATTAGATATATCATATTGGCACAGGCTGCTGAAAACTGACTCTGAAGGTTCCCATGGTTTTCACTTAATTAAAAGTTTTTCCCCCTTTTCCCAAACAATTAGTCACATAACGGGGCCCACAGTGGCTCACATGTTAAGACCCTGGCCTGTGCACCACTGAGGTCAGCAGTTCGGCGGCTCAATTGCCATGAGCAAATAAATCATGGAGGGACAAGAAAGGAACTTCTCCCGATTGCCTACTGGCATTCAGGCATCCCACAGTTAAAGATAACACCCCCAAAAAAATTATTTTCACAGAATTCTTTAAAAAAAAAAAATTCAAAAAATTATTTTCACAGAAACTTCACTCCTCCTCTCTTCAGCCACCTGTGGGAGTGTCCTTGGTTCACAGGGGAAACTACTTTGTTTGGGCTACAAAACCCTAGCTATCTCTATTCACCCCTCCCTATTCCTATAGAAAAAGTGCAGAGAAGAGCATTCAGGATGATTAGGGGACTGGAGACTAAAACATATGAAGAACGGTTATAGGAACTGGGTATGGGTAGGCTAGTGAAGAAAAGGACCAGGGGAGACATGATAGCAGTCTTCCAATATTTGATGGGCTGCCAAAGAGAGGAAGCGGGGTCAAGCTATTTTGCAAAGCACCTGAAGGCCAGACAAGGAATAATGGATGGAAACTGAACAAGGAGAGATTTAACCTGGAAATAAGGAGAAACTTTCTGACAGTGAGAACAATCAACCAATGGAACAGAAGTTGCCCTCAGAAATTGTGCGAGCATCATCTCTTGAGGCTTTCAAGAAGAGATTGGACTGCCATTTGTCAGAAATGGTGTAGGGTCTCCTGCTTAGGCGGAGGGTTGGATTAGACCAACTGAAGCCTCCAAAATGGCCCCAGTCAGGCTAGCTTCAGAGTTGACAGGAACATTCATGCTCCTCAAAAAAGTCATTGCTGAGGAAAGAACTGAGAGCCAATACTATGTCAATAGTATGTCAATAGTATATGTTTATATTTACATCTTACCTAAAGATAAGAATCCCCTTTTATGTCAAGAAGTGGGATACAAGGCAAGTCAAAAGTAGAGACAACCTATTTTTCTATTATTATTTTTTTCATACAAAGCCTACCACCATTATTGCCCTCTATTATCTCCTTTCATTCCTTCAGATATCTTTTCTACCCTCTCTCTCCATTCAGTGATTATTAAGGCAGGTCAAATTGTTCTTGCAATAGGATTTGTTATTATTTGCAGAAGATTTTTAAATGTAAGGTAAGGGTTACAGCTTAATTACCCCTGGGTTACATAATGCACTACCAGCAAATAGCAGCTGTGAAAATAACTTCCATATTTATCCCAAGAAAAGTGCATGAATATGCCCATAATGTCATCAGAATCAAACTCAACTTGAAGCTCATATTATATACTGAATTTGATAAATAAATGTTTCATGTAATGCATTTTATCTTTGGCATAATATTTTTGGTATCTTATTATGCCAAATTGCTAGACATGCAATTCTTTTTTTGTAAGTTTATAGTATAATGTTTTTGTAAGTGCTCTATTTCCCTTAGATCAATCAAATTGATTCCTTAGCTTTGCTAAAAAAAATCAAGCACAAAAACAAGCATATAGAGGGTTATTTTGGCAGGGAGGAAGATGGGAGGGAAGGGAGGGAAAGTGTGTGATGGAAGTGGGAGGGAGGGAGGAAGGAGGAAGGAAGGAAGGAAGGAAGGAAGGAAGGAAGGAAGGAAAGAAAGAAAGAAAGAAAGAAAGAAAGAAAGAAAGAAAGAAAGAAAGAAAGAAAGAAAGAAAGAAAGAAAGAAAGAAAGAAAGAAAAAAATATTTGGGGAAACCCCCATTCACATATCATGCATGGCAACAAATGGAAATGATAAGAATTGGTGCACACAATGTTCTGACACATTTAATGCACCATTGGTAATAATGGACATCTCTACCATATAAGTCTGTAGAGCTTCTCTGTCATCCAGGTCATGGTTGTCCCAAAGATGCTTTTTCAGCAGGCAGCTGGACTTTCTTGTTTTTTCTTCGAAGAAGTTTCACTTCTCATCTAAGAAGCTTCTTCAGCTCTGACAGGTTAGTGGGGAATGGAAGGATTTGGGGAATGGAGTATAATGCAAGGAGTAGAAGTCCTTCTGTTCATAAGGTGAGGTAGATCTTACAGGCAGTGACGCCTTCTCTGGATGAAGGCAACTTATCTTCTGAAGATGCTCAACTTGTGTACAGGCCATCATAACAATAGAATAGAATAAAATAACAGAATTGGAAGGTACCTTGCAGGTCTTCTAGTGCAAGCCCCTGCCAAGGCAGGAAACCCTACACTACATTAGACAAATGGTTTTACAACATCTTTTTTAAAACTTCCAGTGTTGGAGAATTCACAAATTCTGTAGTTGTTCCACTGGTTAATTGTTCTAGCTGTCAGGAAATTTCTCCTTAGTTCTAGGTTGCTTCTCTCCTTGATCAGTTTCCACCCATGGCTTCTTGTCCTGCCCTCAGGTGCTTTGTAGAATAGCTTGACTCCCTCTTCTTTGTGGCAGCCCCTGAGATATTGGAACACTGCTAGCATGTCTCCTCCTTCTTTTCATTAGACTAGACATACCCAACCATTCAATAGTCAGGAACCTGTTGTTTTCAAATGGAAAGCTTTTTTTTAAATGAAAGTAACGAAGCATTCCTTTTGTGCTTTATAACCTTCACATTCATAAATTTCCAATGTTCTGGTGCTTTCAAAATTACTGCCATATGTCAGGCATGTTAAAATTAAAAGATGTAACCTAGCAAAATCGCTAACTCAAAATCTGATGTATGTGGTAATAAACACTGTCGATGCTTATTCTCTCCTGGACTAAGACACAGTTTTCTTTTGATTTTTTCAGGAAATTCAGCAAAATTAGTTGATGCAAATTCAGACAGAAAGCACAATGAGTAACAAAACCAATGCTTAATATTTCCAACCAGTATAATTATCAATTGTAAAAGACAATGCCCTTTCTGCTGAGGATATAAAAATGTTTACCTTCCATTTTCTGGAATGGCTTGTTCTGTAATGAGACACTGCTAGCTTTGTTCCAAGCAGCTTAACAAGAAGCAAATTGAATGACAATGGTTCAGGCTATTTGCTACATACCAACTAGAGATGAGCCCCAAATATTTTGGACCAAAGCAGTTACAACTAAGAACTGGCAAGAGTATGGAACAGGATGGTATTCGTTGTGTGGCTGTTAATATGCTAGTTCTGACAACGTGGTAAGAGTGGAAGGAAGAAATATAATTCCTAACATCAAGAGCAAGTGGAAAACAAACAACACAGTGATTTGGTTTGATGTCCACAAGAACTCTGCAAGAACATAGAGTGATATGCTAAGAAAAATACATAAAAGGTACATAAAATTGGATTCCTGTGCAATTTTGTAAACATGCTTGCTCATGCAGATTTTCGGATGCAAAGCAATGAATATTAGTTTATTGTAAAGGGCATTTTGAGTATGCCATAATGGAGTCTCTGCCCCCCCTTTTTTTGCTGACTTTAGTTAATAAAACAAAGAAGAAGAAGGATAGCAATAAGGATAAGAAAGATAAATAGAAGTGTCATGCAACATGGCAACAAGATTATGCACATATACTTATTTAACTGATTGAGTGATATATCATCTTTAGGAGTGGTGGTGGCACAGTGGTTAGAATGCAGCATTGCAGGCTAATCCTGCCGACTGCCAGAAGTTCAATCCTGTCCAGCTCAAGGCTGACTCAGCCTTCCATTCTTCCAAGATCAGCCTTCCATTCTTCCAAGATCAGTAAAATGAGGAGCCAGATTGTTGGAGGCAATATGCTGACTCTGTAAACTGCTTAGGGAGGGCTATAAAGCACTATGAAAAGATATATAAATCTAAGTGCTATTGCTATTGCAAGAAATTGTCCATCTCGCCTGCAGAACAACTCTGGGCACTGTACAAATATATAAAAATACTATAATAAAAAGAAGTTAAAGACAACAGTAAAATAATTATAATGAAAAAGGTTTTATGGTGCTAATAAGCCCCATGGCTGTGTGGTCTTCTTCTATAGTCATATCTGCTGTATGTCATCTATGTGTGTGATTTTATATAACAATTTCAGTATTTCATTGTAGTTAGCCATCCATAATATATGTCTTTAATCAATTCCTTCGTAAGTCACACCAGGTCTTCAGTCAATTGAGTCTCTGGAACTGTAATGAAATTCATTTTAATAAATCATGCCAATTCACAGTCATGAAAATTATTTTTCTCTTAGAAAACCCCCTGAGAAATCCTTTCCAAGCAATCAGGATTGGTAGTAGACTACTTCTTCAAAAAGTAGGTTAACATTCCAATATATACATAATTTATTTTAATGCCAATTTGCATTTCCAGAATCGACATATGATCTCAAACACTATCATACCTTAATCTTCACATTTTCTCAATTTTGTAATCCTCTTCTGCTATCAAAAATGTATATATAATAATAATAATAATAATAATAATAATAATAATTTATTTGACTTGTATGCCGCCCTTCACCCTAAGGACTCAGGGCAGCTAACAATAAAACAACACATATTTACATATAGTTTACCTAAAAACAAATTAAACCTAAACAAGTCGAGATAAGCTATAAAACATTAAAGCCTTAAAAATTAAAACAGTTAAAAAACCCACATCCGGGTCATTCCAGGCCAGCCTGTTGAAACAACCAAGTCTTCAGGTCCCGGCAGAAGGAGCGGAGATCAGGGGCCAGACGGAGATCCACGGGGAGCTGGTTCCAAAGGGTGGGCGCTCCCATGGAGAAGGCCCTAGCCCTGGGAACCGCCAGCCGACAATGCCTAACCAACAGTATCCCAAGGAGGCCCCTCCTGTGGAAGCGAACAGGGTGATCAGAATGTGATGCTGGCAGGAGGCGTTCCCGCAAGTACCCTGGACCCAAGCCATTTAGGGCTTTATAATTTGTTACTAGCACCTTGAAACTAACCCGGGCGGCAACCGGGTTATGGACATTTGAGAAAATGCAGACCAAAATGTTTCCCTTTTTAAAGAAAATGACTTGCAATAATATGTGCATGCAAGGACATGCATGTGAGAAAAAAATTAGCATGATAATGGTTGAATTCACTGCTGATGTAATTTACTTGGATTTAATTTAGTGTGAAAGTAGGAATGAGCTGTGGCTCAAGTATCCATGATTTATGGTTTAGTATTTTGTGTGAACCAGGCTATTATGCCTGGTTCAACAAACCAGGGCTTAGTACAGTGTCCAATCCAAACTTATGAATGTATAAATAGTGTTGATATATGGCACTTCTCTGTAACCTCATGAAATCTAAAAAAAAAAGTGGCTGCTGCAAAATACAGCAAAAGGAAGAATAAAAGAAAGAGGGGGAAAAAAGCAAATGAACACTTTTTCAAATATCCCATTTTATAATTAAGTTATAGTAATTCTTTTAAAAAGTCTACAAATGTTTCAAGATTTTAACTATATGCAATCAATTGCTGACTTTTGTGGCTGCCATTCATATGTTTTATCCACTTTATGCAGTGTTTAGATTTTTGTTCCTGCACCTTTCTTTCAATAGAAGTCAAGAGTTTATTCATCTTCTTAATTTATGCTGGAGACACCTGTGGCAATGTATCCACTGTCTGAATCACCAGTAATGGCAGTGAAGACCAGCAACCATTATTCCATCAAAGGAGGTAACTTAAAAAGTAATGTTAGAATGTATTCTTTCACAGAAAGAATAGTGGAAGTTTGGAGCCAAATTCCAGTGGAGGTAATATGTAAACTCAGTAACAGGAGTTTAAACATGTTTGGGATAAACATAAATATATGTATGTATTGTGTTGGTCGTTACAACACAAAAGGCTGAGAGACACACAGCCAGCACCTCAGCCACACAGGGTCTCAGGAAAAAGCCATCCAATCTGCATACATCAACTCCACAAACCAATCAAGAAGTAACAACACAGCCAACTCTAGAGTTTAAAAGGGGAAAACAGCCACAATCACACACTTCTCCCAGGAGAACGAAGCTGAAGACACCAGCCTGAAGATGACGGATGAGATTTCGTCGAAAGCGTTGCCAAGGTATTCTCAATCTTACACGGACAAGACCGAATACACCAAGACCTACATATATATATATATATATATATATATATATATATATCAAAGGGCGAACTTGATAGACCATTAGGTCTTTTTCTGCCATCAGTTTTCTATGTTTCTATGTCTCTAAACAGTTCTAGGAATAGACAGTTACAAAAACCCTTTTCACCACCATAAAGATTTTTTCCTTTGCAAATCTGCCTAATGCACCATTTTGGAGTGGAATTTTTGTTTAGTGCAGACATGGGATTAGGGATCATATTTTACATTCAGGAGGAACCCAAGGGAGATACAAGGAGGAATAAAACTGCAGATATGCAATTGATTAACATATATTACCATATGCTAAGCCTATCTGGGTGCTTACCTTAGCAGTTATTAATGGACTAGTTTGCTAAGCCTATGTTACTGCTTACATGCGAAAATGGCATACAACTGCACTACTAATCATTAGTAGTCAGGGAAGTTCTTTCCTAGTTTTCCCACATGGTGCTCACTATTTTCATCATAAATATGCATATATGATAGTTATGATTGCATTTTCATTCACATAATGTTTTGAATGCATAATAATTATTGGGGTTTAAACTCATTTGTCTCCATTCCTGATGAGTCTCATTTACTGACCTAGGTCAACTGAGATTATGATAGAGGAAGTCCTTGATTGCAAGCTCAACTGGCATCAGAATAACAGAATTGGAAGGGACCTTGGTGGTCTTCTAGTCCAACCCCCTGCTCAAGCATGACATTCCAGACAAGTGGCAATCCAACCTCTTCTTAAAAGCCTCCATTGATGGAGCACTCACAACTTCTGGAGGCAAGTCATTCCACTAATTAATTGTTCAAACTGTTGAGAACTTTCTCCTTGGTTTAAGTTGGATCTCTCTTTGATGAGTCTACTACTTGTTGTCTTGCCCTGAGGTGCTTTGGGGAATAAGTTGATGCCCTCTCCCTTGTTGCAGCTCCTCAAATATTGAACACTACTATCATGTCACTCCTAGTCAATTTGTTTTTACTAATCAGACATACTGAATTCCTGGAACTATTCTTCATATGTTTTATTCTCCAGACAGGCCCCTAATCATCTTTGTTTCTCTTCTCTGCACTCTTTCTAGATTCTCAACAACTTTTTTACATCTTGGTGACCAAAACTGGATGCAATATTTCAAGTGGGGTTAAGTGAGGCAGCTGTTAAATGAATTGTGCCAATTTTACAACCTTTTTGGCCACAGTTACAAAGTGAATCATGCAGTTATTAAGTGAATCCAGATTTCCCCACCAACTGCGCTTGTTGGAAGTCAGGAAAAGGTCACAAATGGTGAACACATGACCCTGGGATGCTGCATCCATCGTAAATACATGCTGATTGGCATGTATTTACAATGGAATAAAATTCCAGGCACTTGAATTTTGATCACCTGACCGTGAGGATGCTGCAAATGGTCATAACAGCAAGGATGTGTCATAAATGACCTTTTTTCAGTAGTGTTGTAATTTCAGTCAAATGAATGACAAACAGTCATTAAATGAATGTTTGTAAGTAGAGGATGACCTATATGTGCAAGGGAGCCATTGCCTGGGAAGTCTGAATGCTAAATTCCCCCAACCAGCTCAAGACTGCACAGCCTCTTGATCTTTCTGGGAAATCTCTGAGTTGCCAAATTCTCCCCCATTGCTCCTGCAGGTGCACATTCCATCACACCATAGTTATAAACCAGTTCTTATTTCTACTTGAATGCATCTCAGATACCTTTCATTTTATTTTATTCTTTTGGAATGCTTTTATGACAGGAACTTGGTTCTACTGCTTTCGTCCTGCATCTGGACGTGTCCCTGGAACATGCAGAAAGTAGCAAATAAAAAGAAGGATGAGCTCTCCCAGTGAAGGTTTACAGAAAAGAGAATTTCAGCATTTCTAGGTTTCCAGCAACAGCAAAGATAGACATGACAGAATTGATCTACCCAATTCCTAAAGACAGAAAGTAATATTTGAATTATGTTTATGGTGAGCTTGTTTCCAAATGAAGCTTGATAAATTCCAGTCTATAGCTGAAATAATGTGCTGTAAAGTCTAAAATAGTTTACAGCTTCTGTAACCATCAAATTGGAGATATAAAACAGGCAGTCAGATCCACTTTATTGTGCTTTTGAAGTAGATGTGCTGCTACAATTATGGTGATTTACAGTAGCATTAACATCATAAATACTTAGGAATCCCAGCTAGGTACTGCATTTCTAAACTCCTTTGCCATAGTTTCCCTTTCTTCTTTTAAGATCTGGGTATGCACATACACTCAGCAATTTGGCACATGGGTAAATCCTTTCCTGGGCTATGCAGTTCAGAAACAAATTCATAATATGAATGAATGAATCAGTGGTGGGATTCAATTTTTTTTACTACCAGTTCTGTAGGCGTGGCTTGGTGAGTGTGGCAGGGGAAGGATACTGTAAAATCTCCAGTCAGAGGTGGTATTTGCCAGTTCTCTGAACTACTCAAAATTTCTGCAACTGGTTCTCCAGAACTGGTCAGAACCTGCTGAACACCACCTCTGGAATGAATGAATGAATGAATGAATGAATGAATGAATGAATGAATGAATGAATTCTTTATTGGCCAAGTGTGATTAGACACACAAGGAATTTGTCTTGGTGAAAATGCTCTCAGTGTACACAAAAAGAAAAAATACATTCATCAAGAATCATAAGGTACAACCCTTAATGTATCTATCTATAATATCTATTAAAGAATCCCAACAGGGAGAAATTAGAAATGGCTGGTTTTTTTTTAAACATGCACTTTACTAACTTTTCAGACTTAGTTACCAAAATCTTTCAGCAACCTCAATGTCTGAGAATACTTTCCTGGATTTTGGGGGGGAATTCTACTGTAGAGAAACAGCTACATAAAGACAACCAATTTCATGCAACATGAAGCTGGAGTAAATGTCAAAGATGGACATTCAAACTAATCAGTCAATGTCTTTTAAGATTTAATCCTACAGATTTTATTTACAATAAGGATGTGGTAGGAAAATCAGTCCAGACCTTGAATGGAGGTTTAGGTGAGTTTTCAGCCTATATAGTCCTCAATATGTTTTCACATCCATCCTTCCACTACCTGGGAGCAATAGTGTGCTATAGCAATAACAAAAATCTCTTCTCCACCCCCCTGCAGCTCATGTTTGTGTTCAGAATTTCTACAAATACCTACGAAAATTGTGCCATTTTAGCTTACCTTGTCTATAAACTTATTGACTACTATGCACAACACATATAGAGTTAGTCACCAAATTCTGCCATCTTACCTTCTTGCCTTATCTAAAAGACTTCACCATTGCACACCTGAAAAACTAAGTTTGGGACAGATGATCATGAAGAAAATCTGTGTGGTGAGTAAAGGGTCAAACAGATTTCTCCAGCACTGCACATCATGGAATGCAATGCATCTGTTTTTCAGAGACAACTGCATAGGTGCACCATTTATATTTGTGCAAATGTAACTTTCCAGCAAGAAGGTCCTCAAACAACGAAGCACAGAACAGGAAATCGGATCAAATCAGCATGCAGGACATGCATCTCCGTACAATATGTAGTTGGGATTTGGGAGGTGTGTGTATCAGCCCATCTGTAACCTACATTTACCCATCAATTCCTTTGCAGCATAGGTATGGGGCAATGGCTATAGGCATTGAGGGCAACTCTACTAAATCAGCCTTAAGATTTGATTAGCACAAAATCAATTTTAAAAACTTACTTTGCATTATCTCTGTATGACATGCTTCCTTTTGATTACAATGATAGGAATCATGGTGGTGCAGTAGTTAAAATGCAGTACTGCAGGCTACTTCTGCTGACTGCCAGCTGCAGGCAATTTGGCAATTAGAATCTCACTTGACTCAAGGTTGACACAGACTTCCATCCTTCCAAGGACAGTAAAATGAGGACCCAGATTGTTGGGCACAATATGCTGACTCCGTAATCTGCTTATTTTATAAAAAGTATAAATTTCTATAGTAATGGAAATATCCCCATTCAGGGAAGTAACATTTGGGACACAAGTGATTAATTTTGTTTAAAAGGATCCATTTTCAAGGTTGTTTTGTGTCTAAAGGAAGGCAACGGTGCTTAGAGTACTACTACATTTCAAAATTGGTCATTTAATGGGTATGTAAAAATTCATATCAATGTTCTTTGTATAAATTACAGTTACCCAGGGGGAGCAGTAACTTTGAAAAGTCCTTTTTACAATCTGTGTTAACCTTTTATAAGACATACATATAACTAATTGCACCCAATAAATCTTTCACATTTATATTTGCTTGTTAATTCCATTTCTGATAATGCCAACTCTCCTTGCACATATATGAAATAGTTACAGCTATGGATGTTCTTTCTGATGAATCTGAATTGTTCTGAATTTGAACACATTTTTAATCCAAACCCCTGATCATGTTCACACAGTAGACAGATTCTGGGTTGTTTTTCTTTTATTTTCAGTTTCATCTTTGGAATTCCAGGTGGTTCTTGACTTAAAACCACAACTGAACCCAAATTTTCTGTTGCTAAGTGGGACAATGGTTAAGTAAATTTTGCCTTTCTTGCCACCGTTGTTAGATGAATCTTTGCAGTGGTTGTTAGTAATAAGGTTGCAAAGTGAATCTGATTTTCCCATTAACTTTGCTTTTCAGAAATTAGCAAAAGGTGTTCACATGATCCCAACACACTGCAAGCATCATAAATATGAACCCGTTTCCAAGCATTCAAATTTTGATCACGTGACCCCAGGGGATGCTGCAACAGTTGTAAGTGTGAAAAACAGTCATAAGTCACTTTTTTCAGGGATATTGCAACTTTGAATGGTCACTAAAGCAACTGTTGTAAATTGAAGACTACTGATAAAATAGAGAGCTTGGTATAGTCTTCTCATGAATATAAAAAAGATTTGCACTAAGTAGAATAAAATCCCTATTCAATCTTTGTTCATTCATATTTCATTCATATTGTTCATTCATGACTATCATTAAATGTCATACCTTATGATTCTCAACTCTTGACGAATGTATCTTTTCTTTTATGCATACTGAGAGTATTTACACCAAGACAAATTCCTTGTGTGTTCAATCACACTTGGCCAATAAAGTATTCTATCTATTCTATCTATCTATCTATCTATTTTCCTCACCTGTTTTCATTCAGTAATACATTCCTTTTGTTCTGACCTAGGCTTCCCCAACAGCCCAAAGCTGAGTCCTTGTCCTGATAAACCCCTTTTATTTAATTTACAGTGAATTCCTCTCCAGCAAAGTCCTGGCCAACAGTCTTTCAATATAGTTCACAATTACAGACCTTTATCAGGCTTGGAGAGTAACCAGGCCAATATCTTTCAGATGCCACAATACTTGGCAAGAATGCAAGGAATGAACTAATTGTCTCCTGCAAAACCCTACTCCCCTTTTGCTCCTTTTTTATTCCCTATGGCCATTCACCATACACCTGTGGCTTTACACCCAAGTCGACCCTTGTTCCTTAGTTGTTCCCTTCATCTGGCAATTCTGCACATGCAAACACTGGGAACAGGCTCCAGTTGTTCTTCTGCCTCACTGATGTCCAACTCTGAAGGCAGCTGATGACTGTTGGACAGCCCTGGCCCCATCTCTTCCTCCAACACAGAGCACTCATCAGAGTCTTCCCCAGACTCCAGGACTGGCCCATGTTCCTCCCCATCCTCCTCACAGTCTGAATCTGCTGCCAGTTCTGCTGGCCACTGATGGGTCACAACACCTTTAATATGGTCCTCACTTGTTCTCATTCAACATTATACATGATTGTGAATATTTCTAGGACTATCATTTTGTGGATTCATTTACATGGCATTTCTTGGAAGAACAAACTAATTACACTATGAGGAAAGGTATGCAAAGAAAGTTATAGTGGCTCAAGTTTCATAGAAGTCCAACGTTTGAATATAATGATTCTTGTTTTTTTATTATTAATTACATTTATATGCCACCTTTCTCCGAAGACTCAGGGCGGCTTACAATTTTTGGGATACAACCCAATGCGCTCAGCAATAGCCTTCCTTCCATTGTATATGCCTGCTTATTACTAAGTGGCATAATTGTAGGCAGCTGGAACTTAAGTGCTAGGCATTTAACAGCCTGCACCACCAAGGCTCTTGTTATCCAACAAGATGCAATTCAGTGGTAAGAAAAGTAAAGTCCTGCATTTAGGTAGGAAAAACCAGGTACAAAGGTACAGTACCTGGCCTGTGAGAGGGATCTAGGTGTCCTGTTGGACTGTTGCTTAAGTATGAGTCAACAGTGTGCTACAGCTGCCAAAAAAGCCAATGCAATTCTAGGCTGCATCAACAGAGGGATAGTATCAAGAGGAAGGGAAGTGAAAGAAGTGCTCTATACTGTACTGTTGACAGTTCTGGTCATCATCATCCAAAAAAGATGCTGAGGCCTTGGAAAGAGTACAGAGAAGAACAAGAAAGATAACAAGCAGTCTAAAGGCTAAATCCAATGAAGAACAACTGAAGGAACTATGCATAGAATTCTTATTTGGCCAAGTGTGATTTGTCTTGGTGTAAATGCTCTCAGTGTACATAAAAGAAAAGAGACATTCATCAAGAGTCAAAAATCATAAGATACAACACTTAATAATAGTCATAGGGTACGATAAGCAATCAAATCATACTAGGAAACAGTCAATATAAATCGTAAGGATACAAGCGATAAAGTTACAGTCCTACAGTCACTAGTGGGAGGGGATGGGTGATAAGGAGTGATGAGAAGATTAATAGTAATAGTAGTGCAGACTTTGTAAATAGTTGAACAGTGTTGATGGAATTATTTGTTTAGCAGAGTGATGGCTTTCAGGAAAAAACTGCCTTGTGTCTTGTAGTTCTGGGGTGCAGTGCTCTATAGCATCGTTTTGAGGGTAGGAGTTGAAACAGTTTATGTCTGGGATGTGAGGGTCTGTAAATATTTTTACAGCTCTCTTTTTGACTCATGCAATATACAGGTCCTCAATTGAAGGCAGGTTGATAGTAATTGTTTTTCCTGCAGTCCTAATTACTCTCTGAAGTCTTGTTGGGTTGTAGAACCAAACCAGACAGTTATAGAGGCGCAGATAACAGACTCAATAATTCCTCTATAGAACTGTATCAGCAGCTCCTTGGGCAGTTTGAACTTTCTGAGTTGGTGTAGAAAGAACATTCTTTATTGTGCTTTTTTGATGATGTTTTTGATGTTAGGTGTCCATTTTCTGTCTTGTGATATGATAAAATGTAGAAATTTGAAGGTCTCTACTGTTGATACTGTGTTGTTTAGTATTATAAGAGATGGTAGTATGGGAGGGTTTCTCCTAAAGTCTACCACCATTTCTACATTTTGAGTGTGTTCAGTTCCAGATTGTTCTGGTTATACCACGAGGCAAGTTATACAACTTTCTGTCTGTATGTGGATTTCTCATTGTCCAACATCCAATTTTGTGATAGATTCAAAAAGTTTATATATTTATCTATTTATTCATTCATTTATTTATCAAATTTGTATAGCTGCTAATCTCACAAGAAGTGATTCTGGGCATCAGATAAGAACAGCAATTATGTAAATACAATCATTAAAAATATTTTTAAAACATTAAAAATTAAAATATATTAAAAAGTAAGATACGCCAATATGAACTTATCATTCTGACTATACCTTGACTTGAGAAGTTTTGGTAGGCATGAGCCTAGTCTCTGTTCCCAGTGTGACACTGCTTTTAATCCTCTCTGAAGTCTTTTTCTTATTGTCACTTCAAATTTGTTTTAAATATTTCATTGAAGCTTTCCCATTCCAAATATTGTCATTTGATTCTCATATATCTTGACTAAAGAGATTTACATTAATTAAAGTAATAACACAAAACAACCCACTCTTTGTGAAGAACATGGTCTTCTAAATTTGATAAATCAAATCAATAAATAAGGAAATAAAAATATGTAATGCTTTATTGTTAAAACTATAAAATACATATTCTGTGTTTGGAACATAGCCATGTTCTTTGTTGTTATGACAGGGCTGGTTGAGTTGCAATTACAAAACTTTTCATAGTAAATTTGCTGAAAAGCATGCATGGCTGGGTATCATAAAGAATTCATACCAAGGTGTTAGGAGTGATTTGAGATTCCCATTAAAAGAAATAGCCTTAATCATCCACAATAACACTGCATTAATTATTGAGAGATCTAATCAGTAGTCTGAAATTGCCCACATGAAATATTAAACAGTGGAACAAAGATGAATTTGTAGATTTGTGATAGCCACACCAGCTCTATCATCAGGTAAGCTGGGCTGTTATTATTTACAGTAGCAATATGCTATGAAAATGATTAACTGATTGTGGAATCAGTTAATCCTGTCTCATAACATTCTAAGGATTGCTTTGGTGTGAAGGGCGAGCATGCTATCTATTGATGCTCAATGTAATGTTTTTCAGACATGACCCATTAGCAGGTTTCTTCTTATATCAATTTGCTTTATCACAATCACATGTTGAAATCATAATCAACCAGATCTGTGCTTTAGGCAAAATTACTCAAGTCAAGGGACAGTGAAGTAAGTTCATATTGACTTATTCCAGAGCCAATATGTTCCCATCCTAATTAGAAAAACATTTAGCTTAATTCTGAACCTAATTAAAGGTGGGGGGAAAGCAACATTCTCCAAACCTTAAAGCTTCCTCCTGCCATGCCATTTAACTGGCTGTTCTTAACACTCCAGTGGCGATCAGTAAAAGAAGAAAGTATGAGGATTTCCTTTGTTCCATCCATGGCATGCTGAGCAGTAGATAGAAGTAAGTGCTGTTCAAAGTAGTTTCACTCTTGAAATCTAGGGGCTACTTGCATGTAATGCAGGTTTAGATATGTTTGCTATTATTGAGATCTTTATCCTGTATCTTCATAATCGGACTAAGACACGGTAGTGAAATAGTGGTGGTGGTAGCATTGAGACACCAAAGCTCTATATAGCTTTTCTCCTTTGGAACTTGAGTTGGATTTTGAGATTCTACATGCTCAACTCTCTCATTTAAATCAAAGAAAGTTTACATGCTCAGCCAGCCCCTAGTTCTCTAGCATTGTTTTGTTCTTCATTACATTCAGTGAAAAGGGATTTCATCATCCCTGTTATGTATGCAGGTTTGACATCATTGGTTAGTTTGAATTGTTCTTGTAAAGTGTTGGAAATGATTGGTTTAAAAAGTGCAGAGGTCTTCAGCGACGGATTAGGCAAGTACTTGGGGACCCCTATCTCCTTTAACCTAGATCCCAAGATACAACCAATCCGTTTAAAACCCAGAAGGGTTCCATTTGCATTAAAAGAAAAAATTGATGCACAATTAGATAAACTAATAGCCCAAAGGGTTTTAGAGCTCACTGACCACTCCAGGTGGGAGACACCCATAGTCACACCAGTCAAGGCTGATGGGTCTGTAAGAATCTGCAGAGAGTACAAGAGGACATTGAACCATGCGCTACAACAGAGCGCATATCCAGTTCCAGTAGTGTATCATTTATCACATTCTCTTGGAGGGGGCACAGTTTTTGCCAAATTGGACCTGGCACAGGCATATCAACAGTTAACAGTTGATGATGCCACTGCAGAAGCCCAAACCATTGTGACCCATAGAGGTGCTTTCAAATGCAAAAGGTTGCAATTTGGAGTAAGCGTAGCACCTGGCATCTTCCAAAGCCTTATGGAAAGAATGTTACAAGGGTTGCCAGGGGTGGTGCCCTATTTTGATGACGTTTTAATTTCTGCTGAAAATGACACTCAGTTACATGAGAGACTCAGAGAAGTCTTAATCAGATTCAAAAAAGCGGGGTTTACTACAAGATGCTACAGAGAGAGGTGGATTCGGCTTGCCAAATTGGGAACTGTACCATAGCGTTGCAATAATGACGTGGTTAAAAGATTGGATTAACCATACCAACTCGAGAGTATTAACATTAGAGGGACACAATCTTCAGTCAGGTTGGCATGCTTTTCTTGGACAAGATAATATGAAAGGATATAGTTATGTGCAAAAACATAAACTTAGACAGACACTTTTACATACCTGGTTTAAGATCAAGAAACAAATGTACATCCAAACCCCAATTTGGCTATCAACATTAGAAGCTTTGATGCACCCACATTTATTAAGATACGACAAAATTATAACTTATGAAGAGCTCTTAGACGTAAAAGGTGATTTACTAACTAGACAACAATTGACTGATAAAGGAATAGATTTGGAATGGTGGGCCTATCTGCAACTCCAATCTAAATATGCAAAGGATAAGAGGGAATTGAGTATCAGTACAACAAGGACTGATTTGGACGAAATCTTGCTAGGGCAGGAGAAAAAGATGATCAAAAATTTATTATGTATTATTAGAGGCTAAAATGGAAGAAGAAATTGTGAAAGAAACAATGGTACTATGGATGAGAGACTTTGGTTATAACATAAATTTGGATGATTGGCTTAATATTTGGATTAGAAATAAAAAATAACCCTAGCAACCCATACAAAGAAAACCTCTATAAATTATTTTATAGGTGGCATATGACACCAATAAGACTAGCTAAAATTAATAATAAACTCTCACCCATCTGTTGGAAATGCAACAAGGAAAAAGGCACTTATTACCATATGTGGTGGCGTTGCAGAAAGGCCCAGGAATTTTGGAAACAAGTTCATAAATGGCTACAGGAAATGTGCAAGGAGGAGATACAATTTACCCCAGAATTCTTTCTACTGAATTACAAAAAGAACATATCCGAAAGACATTTTCTATTTAATGATACATATTATCACTGCAGCAAGGATGGCTTTTGCACAGAACTGGAAAAATAGTGAAACTCCAACTGAAGCAGAAACACTAAGAAAAATTATTACGTGCGCAGAGATGGACAAATTGACTATGGAACTAAAAAACAAGGAAGAAATGGACTATTATAAAATATGGAACAATTTTTATGGATGGCTGGATAGAAGAAAGATCCAATAACTTATCTTAAATTGGATCTGATCTACATTGGACAATAAGTGAGATGAACTTAGCAATACCTGTTCAATTTAATGTATGATTTGTGCATGTGTGCTTATATGTCGTTTAAGTTTATGTTTGTTTATGTGTGATTATATATAATAAAAAATATATAATAAAAAAAAAGCGGGGTTAAAAGTCAAAGAAGAAAAATGCACACTTAGAACAGATAAAGTGGAATTCTTGGGTTACATGATCAATAAACATGGCATCTACCCCACAGAGGCCAAAGTTCAGGCAATCAAAGAAGCCCCCAGGCCAAAATGCAAAACAGATTTACAAGCATTCTTGGGACTCATTAACTTCTATCATATGTTTCTACCTCAGAAGGCAACCGTTGCAGAACCCCTACATAGGTTGCTGGACAAAAAATCTGCATGGGTCTGGGGCAGGAAGGAACAAGCTGCATTTAACAATATCAAGAGACAAATCACATCTGATTCTGTACTGATACAGTTCTCTGAGAACTTGCCTGTTGTTCTGACTTGTGATGCCTCCCCTTTTGGAGTGGGGGGGGTGTTGAGCCACATGCTTCCCAGTGGAAGGGAAGCCCCTATTGCATTTTACTCTCACCTTGACTAAAGCAGAGAGGAACTACAGCCAACTGGACAAGGAAGCCTTGGCAATTGTAGCAGCTGTCAAGAAATTCCATGAGTATCTATATGGGAGAACATTTACTGTTGTCACAGATCATAAACCTCTTTTAGGCATTGTGGCAGGGGACAAATCAACACCCACGATCCTGTCACCAAGAATGCTGGGATGGACCGAATTTCTTGCTGCTTATTCATACAAACTGATCCACAGACCTGTAAAGACATTGGGCATGCAGATGCTTTGAGTCGCTGCCCACTTCCTTCACACATTGAGGACCCTGTTCCTGAGACTCACAACTTTTTTCTAGAAACTGTTGCCAAGCTTCCAGTCCATGCTGCTGAAATTGCCAGAGAGACTGCCAAAGACACTTTATTGGCTCCTGTTATAGGCTGGATTAAGAAAGGTTGGCCTTTTCAAGATCTACCTCAACTTGCCCAACCTTTTGAATCCAGGCAAACTGGATTATCTGTGTTAAGAGGGTGTATTTTGTGGGGTAACAGGGTGGTTATTCCTGCAAAACTACAAAAAGAGGTTTTGGAAATGTTACATGAGGGTCATCAGGGATTGTAAGAATGAAGGGATTGTCCAGGAGTTATGTATGGTGGCCAGGTATTGACAAAATGGTTGAAAACTGGGTTGCATCTTGTCCCAACTGTCAGGTAGTCAGGCCTGCCCCACCTCTCACCCCCACACAGGAATGGGAATGTCCTAGGGGCCCATGGTCCAGGATTCACATTGATTTTGCTGGCCCTACTAGAGGGCACACTTTCCTTATTATAGTAGATGCATATTCCAAATGGCTAGAGGTTATCCCTATGGCATCCACCACAACTAAGCTGTCATCAAACAGCTTAAAAGCTTTTGTAACTCATGGGTTACCTGATGTGCTTGTTTCTGACAATGGTCCTCAATTTACATCCAACCTTTTTGAATCATATCTAGCACAGCAGGGTATCAGACATGCCCTGACAGCCCCTGGGCATCCTTCGCTAATGGCGGGCTGAACGTATGGTACGATTTACCAAGGAAAAACTTCAGCAATTGGGTCCAGGGGACATCACTGAGAAAGTTGAAAAACTACTCAGTGTCCAGCATATAACTCCCAACCCTTCAACTAACTTAACCCCAGCTGAATTGTTGATGGGTAGGAAACTCAGGTCTCCCCTTGACCGCCTTCATCCCACTTACGCACCCAACGCACCACTAGATTCCACTAGCAAAATCACTGTGGGTGATTCTGTTTATGCTAAGAACCTTATGGGTGAACCATTATGGATTCCTGCTGAGATAACCCAAATCACAGGCCCCAGGTCTTACAGGGTACAAACGGAGGATGGTGTCCTCTGGAGCAGGCACATTGATCAGCTAAGATCCAGACTACCTCAGGAGCATCGCCATTGCTCCTCCCTGGTTCCCATACCTACTGCCTCTTCTAGGGGAAGGGAGGATTATGAGGATAATCAGCAAGCAAGAATCAACCCCATGTGTAACGAGCTAACACGACAGGAATCACCCAAAACCTGTCACAGTGCCAACAACCATTTTACAAATGGAAGATTGCACACCACTACCTGATTTGGGTGCTGACATTGGGTTGGAGATGGATTGGGAGGAGAGACCAGGTTGTAGTAACCAAACAGGTTCTACCATTACTAGAAGTCCAAGTAAGGAAATGTCAGCAGACACATTTCCTCTCTCACAAGGTGAGAACCTTAAAACATCTGAACCACGTAGGTCTCAACGTACACGTAAGAGCCCCACCTATTTAAAAGAATACATTAGATAGATGGGGTTTGAGTATGGACTGAACCTAGTGGGGAGGGGTGTTATGTATGCAGGTTTGAAATCATTGGTTAGTTTGAATTGTTCTTGTAAAGTGTTGGAAATGATTGGTTTAAAAAATGTGGGAAAACCCTGCACTCTGATTGGCTGTCAGCTGCGGCTGCCGGCTATAAGTAGCAGCCGCAGCAAAGCCAGTCGGGTCCATTCTGAGCTGTAGTCACTAATAAACAAAAGAGCTTGAAGCACTCCGCGTCTGTCTCTTCATGCAAACTTAACAATCCCTTTCAAAGGGTGAGAGAATTTCAACAGTATTCTACGGTGAGGAGTGCAGTTCCCTTTCATGTACAGATACTCCTTGCTTAACAAACAATTGATTATCCCAAAGCCAACTTTTCAAAGGCAACTCGACTTTCTCAGGTTTTTTAAAGACATTTTGCTTCTCATTCAAGAAGCTTCTTCAGTTTTAATTGAATGATGGAGATTAGAAATATCTATATTCCATGCAGTCATCTGGTGATTAGCTTCTTTCTGAGAGTTATTGAGGCCACTTGGAGGTTTATCTGTGCCCTCAGGGTCACCTGAATAGATAAACATCCAAGTGGCCTCAACAACTCTCACAAAGAGTACTAACAACCAGATGACTGCAAGGAATATAAATCCTTCCATTCTCCACCATTCATTTAGAACTGAAGAAGCTTCTGGGATAACAAGCTAAATGTCTTCGAAGAAAAGACAAGAAAGTGCAGTTCTAAAAAGCACTTTTGGGGAAACCATCACCTGGATCACTAAGAATCTCCATAGAGACCATTTGTTTAGTACCTGTTTGAAGTTAGGATGGTGCTGAAAAAAGTGGCATGACTGGTCTTCACACTTATGACCATCACAGCAACCTCAGTCAGATGATTGCAATTTAGATATTTGGCAACAATTGAACATTTGTGATGGGGCAGCATCCTACACTCATGTGATTTCCATTTGTGATCTTCCCACTTGATGCACAAATAACCAGGATAAGGTTATCTTACATTGGACAGATTCTGTGACAACCCAGCTCACTGGAAAAGGCTAGGAATAAATTCTGTGTGCTACAGAACAAATGTGTTGCTTGTTGGCGGGGGCAGCATTTTTGCTGGGGCTCTGGACTTTTGGCCCATCCTCAATGTGCTGCCCCTTCCCCCCCCCCAGAAGTGAGAGCCTTGGGAGGAAAAGATCTGTGGGGGGGCGGAGGCCTGAAGGTCTGGAGAGCCCAAAGTGGAGGCACCTGCGGTCACGGCCCAAGTCGGGTGAGTCGGCGCTGCCCTGGAGGGGGTTGTTGGTTGAGTTTTTGGAGGAGACTCCCCCAGGGAGGGGTGGCGCCATGACGCTGGACCTGGGGCCAGGGTCGGTTTACGAATGTTGTGCTGTTTCTGGACTCCTTTTTCGACCTGGTCATCCTATGTTACTCTATGACCACCGTCTCTTCATCTTCCTGTGTCATCTCAGACTCCTTCGGGCACTATGGAGGGTGCCCGGTTCATCTATGTCATCTGCCCAGACTTGCACTATGCCCCCTTTCTCCAGGGCCTGGCTGTTGCCCCTTGCAGTGAGATGGCAGGGGGCTGTTCAGGATTTCTGCCACAAGTCACTGCGGTGGGAGAGCAGTGACTGGGCCATTTTGATCCTGGCCCTCGGCAGCTGTGAGGGAGCTGCTGACTGTGGATTATTCTGGATTGTTCTGGTTACCATCACCCGGCCCTTCGTACTGCACATGTTTCATCTTTGCAGTTGTTACCATCTTGCCAATAGTTTGCTGTACCGATTTGCCCTGAAACAGGATATTTTATGCTTGCCTACTCCCTGCTGGAGTTACGGGCCCTCCAGACGGTCCCCATGTCTTTGGAGTGGCCCTCTGGGTTACCGAGAGCTTACCTTAATGACGGATCCTGGGATCCCGAGAGGTGGCATGCTGCGAGCAAGGGTTTAAATTTTAAATCTGGCACTAAAGGGAAACTTTTAAATTTTTTAATTTGTTGTCTTAAGGGGTTAGGGAGGAGGGAGCGTAACTATGGTTCGGGTCAACATTGTCCTTCCAGGCTGGCAATCAGTCCTGGTATGGGGGGCTGGGGGGGCTTGGGGTCCAGGGGCCCAGGGTGGGGTTGGCAATTCCAAGGGTGATCGGTTATGGCAAGGGGGGATGAGACCGGGGGGCAAATTTTGTTATGGGAGCGCGCCCCCACTGTTTACAAGCGGTGGCGCGCTCTGACCCCCAGGTCTCTGCCCGCTCCCCTGGGATCTCAGGAGGTGTGGTCCCTGGGCTTAGGCTGATCTACATGAATGCTAGGTCCATAGCTAACAAGTCATCCCTCCTCCATGAGCTTATTGAGGAGGAGGCTGCGGACCTGGCGTGCATCACGGAAACCTGGTTGGGGCCAGAGGGAGGTGTCCCTCTGTGTGATCTATGCCCCACTGGTTTCCGTGTGCCATATCGGTCTCGAGCCCAGGGAAGGGGTGGAGGGGTAGCCATAATTGTTAGAGACACCCTGTTTCCAAGGGAGGCCAAAGTTCCGGAGATAGGCGGGTGTGAGACTCTCCTCGTGAGGTTGGGCCCGGGAGGTTGGTTGGGTCTGTTGCTGACGTACCTGTCCCCCAGCTGCATGGCGATAGCCCTTCCTGGGCTGCTTGACGTCCTCTCAGGGGTGGCGGTGGAGCTCCCCAGGCTTATGGTCCTGGGGGACTTTAACCTGCCTTCTCTTGGGGGGGCATCGGGTTTGGCTCAGGAGTTCATGGCATCCATGGCAGCCATGGACCTGACTCAGGTGATTCAAGGACCCACTCACGAGGGGGGGAACACGCTCGATCTTGTTTTTATCTTGGGACACTGGTGTAGTGATCTAGGGGTGGCTTCTCTGTCTACTCTACCCTTGTCATGGACGGATCACTATCTCCTGCAGCTAGTCTTTCAGGGGGCTATCCCTCATTGCTGGGGTGAGGAGCCAACTCGATGGTTCCGCCCCAGATGCCTGATGGACCCTGAGAGGTTTCAGATGGCTCTGGGGTTCTTGCCCACCTCCCTTGACCACAATCCGGCCGAGGTGCTGGTGGCCGCCTGGCAACAGGCGGCTTCGATGACACTCGGCCAGGTTGTCCCCTTGCAGCCTCTTCCCACAGAGACCCGGTCAGCTCCCTGGTTTTCAGAGGAGCTCCAGGGGATGAAACGGCGGAGAAGATGCCTAGAGAGCAGGTGGAGGAGGAGCCATTCCGAATTCAACCATGGCCATTTAAGAGCCTACATTAGGACCTACCTGGAAGCGATCAGGGCAGTGAGGTGCATTTACTTCTCCGCCCTGATTGCCCGCCGATGATCGCCTCTGCCCTGTTCAGGGTTACCCGCTCCTCCTCCAAGTGAGGAAGGGGCGACTTTGCGGGCAGAGCAGAGGAATTTAGTTTACATCTGGCGATAAGGTCGCCGGATTCGGGCTGGCTTGGACTCGACTGGCAGTGGTCTGATGATGAGGTGACGGCGGATCTGGTTGATTCCATCTGGGCTGAGTTTGACCCGGTCTCCCTTGATGAAGTGGACAGGATCATGCGAGGTTGTCCTCCACCATGTGTTTATTGGACCCGTGTCCCTCCTGGTTGGTGTGTGCCTCCAGTGAGGTGACATGCAGCTGGCTCCAGGCAGTTGTCAATGCATTTTGAGTGAGGGAGTCTTCCCCGCCACCTTGAAGGAGGCGTGGTGAGACCCTCCTCAAGAAGCCTGCTCTGGACCCAGCCGTTTTGGATAACTATCGTCCAGTCTCCAACCTTCGCTTTTAGCTAAGGTTGTTGAGAGCGTGGTGGTGCAGCAACTTCCCTTGTTCCTGGAGGAAACTGATTATCTAGACCTGTATCAATCGGGCTTCAGGTCTGGACACAGCACGGAGACAGCATTGGTCGCTGATGGATGATCTCTGGAGGGCTCGGGACAGGGTTTTTCCTCTGTCCTAGTCCTATTAGATCTCTCAGTGGCTTTGATACCATCGACCATGGTATCCTTCTGCAGCGGCTCCGGGGTTGGGGTGGGGGCACCGCTTCTGTGGTGGTTCTCCTCCTACCTCTCGGACCGCCGCAGTTGGTGTTGGCAGGAGAGCAGAGATCGGCTCCAAGGCCCCTCACTTGTGGGGTGCCACAGGGGTCAGTCCTCTCTGCCTCTCCTGTTTAATATCTACATGAAACCGCTGGGTGAGATCATCCGAGGTTTTGGGGTGAGGTATCATCAATATGCAGATGATACCCAGCTTTATATCTCCACCCCAGGCCAGATCAGTGATGCTCTCTCTGTGATGTCCCGGTGCCTGGAGGCGTATGGGTCTGGATGGGGAGAAATAGGCTCCAACTCAACCCGACCAAGATGGAGTGGCTGTTCTTACCGGCATCTCGGTTTTCTGGTGATGTTCCATCCTTGGCCATGGGGAGAGGTGTTGCCCCCGTGGATAGGGCAAGGAATCTGGGCATCCTCCTGGATCCACAGCTCAGTTTGGAGGAGCAGGTGGGGCTGTGGCCAGGGGCTTTGCCCAGGTTCGGCTGGTTCGCCAGCTTCGCCCTTACCTGAGCCGAGATGCCCTTCAACGGTCACTCATGCGCCATCACTTCTAGAATCAACTACTGTAATGCTCTCTACATGGGGCTGCCCTTGTGAACTACCCGAGGTTACAACTGGTGCAGAATGCGTCGCGGGCTGTGATGGGAGTATCCCGATACTCCCATGTTACACCCTCCTGCATGACCTGCATTGGTTGCCGGTTGCCTTCGGGTTAGTTTCAAGGTGCTAGTAACAACTTATAAAGCCCTAAATGGCTTGGGTCCAGGGTACTTGGGAATGCCTCCTGCCAGCATCACATTCCGACGCTCTGTTCGCTCCCACAGGAGGGGCCTCCTTGGGATACCGCGGTTAGGCATTGTCGGCTGGCGGTTCCCAGGGCTAGGGCCTTCTCCGTGGGAGCGCCCACCCTTTGGAACCAGCTCCCGTGGATCTCCTCTGGCCCCTGATCTCCGCCTCCTTCTGCCGGACCTGAAGACTTGGTTGTTTCAACAGGCTGGCCTGGAATGACCTGGGGGTTAATTGTTTTAATTTTAAGGTTTTAAGGTTTTATTGTATATTTCGACTTGTTTAGATTTAATTTGTTTTTAGGTAAATTCTATGTAAATATTTGCTGTTTTATTGTTAGCTGCCCTGAGTCCTTAGGGAGAAGGGTGGCATACAAGTCAAATAAATTATTATTATTATTAAGATTTGTATTCTTATTTACCAACTTTTATAGCGATTTATGAAACATGTTTCTGATAATCAACATTTTGAAGCTACACATTTTATTCTTTTTTTACCCAGGCAATGCTCAATTATTCTTTTGTTATTAATTATCCACATACTGCTGCTTTGTTCCTTTACTGATCACCTGACTGGCTGCTTAATTAATTAATTCATAATTGTTTCCAAACTTCATTCTTAACTGAATTAATTCTCCACCTCCTTAATTTGTCTGAATATTAAATTAATTGAAGTCATTATTTCTCTGTCTCTTAATAACTCTACTGTTCCAGAGTATTTTCTCCCTCCCCAAAGAAAATGACTTAGCTCATTTTTAGTAGAATAATAAACTTTATAATCCATTGTTAAATAATTCTGCTGATGTTCCAAGTTCATTAAGGAAATCATATATATTTTCTGTGTTTTAAATAGAAGCTACTTGCCTATATCTCTAGATATCAGTTAATTATTATCTTCAATTTCTTCTACTACTATCTCCTTACTGAGTATCAGATAAAAATGAATACATCTGGAGGATCAGATTAATGTCATTAACTGCTGAAAACCAGCTCTGTTTAAACTGGTAACATAAAAGTTAAAATTAGCTTCATTTATATTCTTGTCTTAAGTTGGGTTTTGCTTTGTTTCATGGCAAGACAAAAGACAAATATTACAAAATTACAGAATTATATAGAAAAAGCAAGTCATTTGGAAAATAAAAGTAATGAGGAAAAGTAAAAAAAGAAAAGAATAAAAATAAAAATAAAATGTGGTTTTATATTTGTATGCACGCAAAAGCCTAGATAGGTATATAATTAGTTATAATGAGAAACAGAAATGTTTGAACATATGTACTGAATATTCCAAAGCAATATTTGCATAGGGAAAAGTACCCTTAAGAAAATCATTGAAGACATTTAATAAATGGTGGCTGGATTTGAATAAAATTGCTCTTCATTATAAGATTTTTCAGAGCTCTTTGATGTGCCAGTTTTTCAGGCAGAGCTTTCTGAGATTTTAAGTACTGCTAATCTAATGAAAGATGTACTTAAATTTTTCAGTGTTTTACTATCGCAAATCTGGCAGCTAACAAGGAAAAAGGGATCACTTTTTTATGCTGCATTGATTTAGTTGTCTCAAGTATATGAACAATAGTTCAAGACCAATCACTATGAAACCATTCACCTGGAAGGATTAGTTAATTGGGTTTTGCTATCCAAAACAATAGAAACCTCTGCAAATCTGCTTTAACTCAGACAACAAGGAAAGATTACAATTTATATGGTGCAATTTGAGTATAGTTTAATGACACATACAGTATGTGCAGAAGTAAATTTAAATGTGCTTCTGCTTCCCAAATAAAGCCATAGAGATGTATCATATTAAAATTATGAAATTCTAGAATTTAATACTAATGCCTTTACTATAGCAATAGCACTTAGAGTTTTATATATCATGTCACAGTGCTTTACAGCCTTCTCTCTAAATGGTTTACAGAGTCAGCATATTGTACCAGCAATCTGGGTCCTCATTTTACTGACCTCAGAAGGATGGAGTCAACCTTGAGCTAGTCAGGCTTAAACTGTTGGCAGTGAGCAGAGGCAGCCTGTAATATTGCATTCTAACCACTGCACCACTATGAAAGGAAGCAGGTACATACCATACTTTTGGGGTGAGGTATCATCAATATGCGGATGATACTCAACTGTATATTTCCACCCCAAACCAGATCAGTGATGCCCTCTCCGTGATGACTCGTTGTCTGGATGCGGTACGGATCTGGATGGACGGCAACATGCTTCGACTCAACCCGGCCAAGACTGAGTGGTTGTACATACCGCATCCCGCTCCAGCTTAGAATGTCCATCGTGACCATAGGGGAGTGGTGTTGCCCCTGTGGACAGGGCGAGGAACCTGGGGGTCCTCCTGGATGCACGGCTGGAGGAGCAGGTGGGAGCCGCCGCCAGGGGCCTTTGCCCAGGTCCGCTGGTTCGCCAGCTTCGCCTTCCTGGACCGGATGCCCTCGCGCATAGTCACTCATGCCCTTGTTACCTCGCTCGACTATTGCAACGCTCTCTATTTAGGACTGCCCTTGCATACCATCCGGAGACTGCAGCTGGTGCAAAATGCGGCGCGCGGGGCGGTGATGGGAGTTTCCCGTTCTCCCATGTTAGCTCCCCGACATCAATACTAACCGCCTAAGTCACAGACAGGGACTCCTTGGGTCCCATCAGCTGGGCATGCGGCTGGCGGTCCCCGACGCGTTATTCTGTCGCGGTCCCTGAACTCTGGAACCAACTTCCCTGGGGCTCCGCTTGGCCCCTGACCTCCGCACCTTCCGCCATGACTTGAAGACCTGGTTATTCGACCAAGCCGGGCTGTGACCTATGGGTGGGGTGTTTTAGATTTGCGGTTTTTTAGTTTTGTATTAATTGGGACCATTAATTTAATTCTTTTTTAAATATTTATTGTGTCTGTTTTTGTAAGCCCAGTCTTCGGAGATGGGGCATATAAGTCCCATTAATAAATAATAATAAATAAATAAATAAATAAATGTTGTTAATAACCTTAGTTAATGAAATATATATGGTTTATGAAGGGATAATTATGAAGGGATATAATGGTTTATGAAGGAATATAGAAGGAAATCTCAATGACATTTGTAGTTATTGAAAATTGAGGAAACAAATAGATTCATAAAATTTAGAATTTACTACAGGAATCCCATTCCCAGGGCAGAAATGTACTCAAATATCTATTTAAATTCTGTTTAAGGATTTTCAACAGTGTCCATCATTTCATGAAGCATTCTGTTCCACAGGTGACCTCATTTACAATTAGAAATTATTTCTTTATGTACAACTAAAATCTACTGCATTATAATTTTAGTCCAAACAAGTCTTCTCTTGTCCATGCTAAATCTACCCAATGCCTCCAAATGATTCTCATAAGTTTTACTTTCCAGGTTCCTTGTCATCTTGATCAATCTCTCCTGGACACACTTCAGCTTTTCAACGTTCTTCTTCAAATGTTGCAACCAGATCTAGATGTATCAATTTGGAAAGATGCAGTGCAGGATATGACTTCTCTTGATACAGTCTAAGATTTCATTGTCTACTAGTTTGCATTTTACTGTTTCCTCATATTTAACTAGAAACTATTTGAGACACCCACATCTTCTCATGTTCTGCTGCCCAGTATGGTCTCTATCCCATGCTGTCTTCATGTTTTTTATTTTTCCTACCAAAATTAAGATGTTGTATTTGCCCTGTTGGAATTAATCTTGCTGTTTCCTGCTAATTTTTCAACTTATTAAAATCTTCCTAAATTATGATACTGTTTGCTAAGACTTGGTTACTCCCTCTTTATGTTGACCTGCAAATCTGATAGCCCTCTGATTTTGTATGAAATTGACATCTCATTTCAATCATTTATCAACATGTTAAACAGCACAGAGCATAGAATAGGATCCTGCAGTACTCCATTCAACATACTGTTGTTTCAAACTAATTAGTAATAGACCTCACAACATGACACACACGAAGTGCTTAATGTTTATCCCATTACTTAAGACAGTGTTTCTCAATTGTTTCTCAATCTCAACAACTTTATGCTGACTGGGAAATTCTGTGAATTAGTCCACACATCTTAAAGTTGTGGAGGTTGAGAAACACTTAACTAGTTTAATATGGAGGCGTGAATGTATACTTATTGTTCAATCAACTCTGTATCCACTTAATGGAAACACATCCAGTCCCCATGTTGATTAGAAATTAATCAGAGGCTTTACTGGAGTCAATATATACTTTTTCATCATGTTCTTATCTCAACTAAATTTTATAAAGAAGGAAATCAAGTTGATGTGACATGACCCATTTTTGATAAGCCGTTATTGGCACCTGCCAAACCATGTGTTCTTTTCTCAGTATATACTAAATGTTTAACGATCCATTCAACAGTTTTGCCCAGCATCAACAACAAATTGATCATTGCATGGTTACTTGGATTCTTTTTCCTCCCTTTGGAACAAAGGAATAACATTTCCCTTTCTCCAGGTCTTTGGTTTTATATCCATTCTCCATGATTTCTCAAAGATCAATAAGAGAGAGTATGAGATAATATTCTGCAATCTCTTTCAAAACTTAGAATCTATGGTTCTAGAGATTTAAGTAATTCATAGTATACCAAGTGCTTCTGAACCATCTATTGATTGTTTGACTTAGGTTGTCATGTTCTCTTTAGTCAATTTCTTCACCTAGATTCATTTTAACATAGTTCAGCTTTGTGGAGAAGATCAAAACAAACTAGGAATTTGATCCACTTTCTTTATAAGGTTTTATCATCTTTTAGCAATGGGCCTACCCTTCATTTTTCCTCCTTTTACCCACCAAACTCCTTTGGTTTTTATTTTAATTTCCCTTTTAAATTTAGGTTCTGCTTTAGTCTTTCTAACTTTCCTTCTAGTTTTTAGCATCATTTTTTTCATGTAAAACTAAAATCTGCTTCCATAAACTCTTCTGTCTTTACATTCCTTGAACATACTTATCTTCATGCTTTATAAAAGAATTATCAAGAAATGGGAGAATATTTCTTCCCTTCTTTTTATCTACTATGCATGCTCACTTGAGCTTGTAGAAGAAAAAGTGGATTATCAATGTAATAATAGCAATAACAAATAGCAATAGCACTTAGACTTATATAACAGGTTCATAGTGCTTTACAGCCCTCTCTAAGCAGTTTACAGAGTCAGCATATTGTCCCCAACAATTTTGGGTCCTCATTTTACCCACTTCAGAAGGATGGAAGGCTTAGTCAATCTTGAGCCTAGTGGGATTTGAACTGCCAAATTTCAGGCAGCCGACAGTCAGCAGAAGTAGCCTGAAGTACTGCACTCTAACTACTTTCTGAATGAAACTTTCTGACAGTGAGAACAATCAACCAATGGAATGCCTTGCCCTCGGAAGTTGTGGGAGTGCCATCACTTGAGACTTTCAAGAAGAGATTGGACTGCCATTTGTCAGAAATGGTGTAGGGTCTCCCACTTGGGTGGAGGGATTGGACTAGATGACCTACAAGGTCCCTTCCAACTCTGATTATCTGTTATCTGTTACTGCACCACCGAGGCTCATAATAAGATAATTATTACATTATCAATGTAATAATAAGAATAAAATGGATAGCTATTGCAGGTACAACAGGATTAATTTCTTCATTTAGACGTTCTTCTGATATCACTAGTGATATATTATTCTTTGGGGTTCAAATTATGGGTATTGAACCCACACACGCTTCACACTTTAAATGATTCTGTAAACTTTGGCATTCAGTGCCTGCAGGAATGAATATATGGAAGCTTTTATAATAATATCTCCAGTCTACCTTCCTGTTAAGAAGGAAAGATACTTTTATTAGAACAGAGAGACATTCAAACCGCTGAGAGCTTAATGGAAGATAACTTACATATACATCCTGGGAGCTTCTAAGAATAAAAATATAAAAGTTGTTTAAGATATTATCTGAACTTCTCCCACAGCAGGGTTACCTATGGGCCATAGTATGTCTTTCTGAACTTTCAATGGCTCTTGTGGTCCAAGGATTTCAAATTGCTCATATCTTTTAGAGACAGGATGAAGGGCCAAATGTGCAAGTGACACAGATTATCTTTTACACTCCAACTGCTGAGATAAGAATCTCACTGCTCTTCTGACAAGGATCATAATTACTCAGACAGGGCAGGGATTCCAGTTTGAGTTAGTTCTCCTCTATTGTGATGGAAGGTAGATTTGAGCTGGACCAAATTGCTAGGCAATTCTTCCATAAATCCAAAACTGCTTATGGATAAGGATCTATTCTGATAATGATAGTTCCCTTCTGAGTGCTAGTACTGTTAAGAAAGTGGTTGACATATGGAAGACTTCCTCTTTCTTTCAGTCTACCTTTCATGATCACACTTCTTTTCTCATGAAAAACATACATCAATTCAATCCTATAAAGAACCCCCAAGGATTCTTGTAGTACAAACTTCTACTATATTCCTATAATTGTGGGTACCATCTCTATTTCATAAATATAAATAGCCAGCAACATAAATAGCCACAAGTGTTTGGTTCCTACATTGTTGTGGCTCCACATCATGAACGAATATGACATCACTGAAACAAATATGTCATCCTTATAGAAATATAGAATTTTAAAAACTTTTTCAAAGAAAATGCCAGGAAAAAACTCACTTGTGGTTAACAGAAAACATTGAGATCTTGGCACCCTCCTAGATTAAATTACCACCCTAAAAACACAGCTTTTTCTTAATTGTAATTAAACAACCTACTTTTTGAATATTAGGGAAACATTTAACTATTTTATGGTTCTCTAGGTGTGAGGGTTTGCATGCTAAAAACAGCAATTCACATTCCAGGGAGATACATATGGCTCTGCAGAATAACTATTTTTCTAGAGGCAAAAGGCCTGTTTAGAATTGTATATGTTGCATGGAACCACCAAATTTGTTTCCCATTGTGGAAGAAGTTTTGTCTTGTTTGTTAAGATGAATGAATCTTTGCATGGGATACCTTTGAAATGTTTATAAATGTTTGCCCAGGTCCGGCTGGTTCGCCAGTTGTGCCCATATCTGGACCAAGATGCCCTGCACACGATCACTCAGGCTCGTTGTCTCCCTGACTACTGTACTCTACTGAATACCACTCTATTTAGGACTGCTCTTGCATACCACTCGGAGGCTTCAGCTGGTGCAGAATGCGGCTGCGGTAGTGATGGGAGTTCCCGATACTCCCATATTACACCCCTCCTGCGGCCTGCATTGGCTTCGGTTGCCCTCGGGTGAGATTCAAGGTCTTGGTGTTGACATTCAAAGTCCTACATGGCATGGGTCCAGGATATCTTCGAGAACGACTCCTCCCAGCATCAATACCAACCGCCCTACGGGCTACAGACGGGTCTC
Organism: Naja naja; assembly: GCA_009733165.1. Lineage (NCBI taxonomy): Eukaryota > Metazoa > Chordata > Lepidosauria > Squamata > Elapidae > Naja > Naja naja. Next base: position 199,775,728 of record CM019150.1, on the reverse strand, counting down.
CTCAGGGTGCCATCCACGACTCAATGTCTCCTGGTGGGGACCCGGGAGGGCCTACTCTGTGGCGCCCCCACTTTATGGAATCTTCTTCCACTGGAGATCTGGCTGGCGCCTGATCTTCGCACCTTCTGCCACGAGTTAAAAACCTGGCTGTTTTTACAATCTGGGCTGTGCTGACTCTTTGGGGTTTGTTTATTTTAATTTTGGGGTTTTAATTCTAATTCGGCTTATAATTTGTTTAATATATTTTTAGGTTATTTATTGTTATCATTGTATTTTAGCTGTGAGCCGCCCCGAGTCCTTTCAGAGAGGGGGCGGCATATAAGTCGAATAAATAAATAAATAAATAAATAAATAAATAAATAAATAAATAAATAAATAAATAAATATCAGTTGGGTACTTCTGTGCTGCTTAAGGTCTTCTGTACAGCACTTCAAAGGATGGGGAAGATATTTACAAGAGCAAGGCTCAAAATGCCATATGCAAAAGCAACATAACTCAGTGTGTTTCTTATGCAATAAAACATCAAATAATAAGACCCTGACTTATTTGTCAGTGAAAGCGTGTCTCCTTAACTATGGACAGGCAGCCAATTGTTTAGTGGATATTGCAAAGTTTTGTTACCAGTGATGGGATTCAAAAATTTTTACTACCGGTTCTGTGGCATAGCTTGGTGGGCTGCCATGGCTTGGTGGGCATGGCTTGGTGAGCATGGTGGGGGAAGGTTACTGCAAAATCCCCATTCCCTCCCCATCCCACTAGCCTGCTTTCCAGCTCTGTTCTCCTGTGCAGGGCAACAAAAGAAGACACAGCCGATCAGCTGGGACTTGGGAGGCAGAGAATAGATGGGGGCAGGGGCAGTCAGAGGTGGCATTTGCTGGTTCTCTGAACTACTCAAAATTTCCGCTATCGGTTCTCCAGAACTGGTCAGAACCTGCTGATTACCACCTCTGGTTGTTATGTTGTTTCTAAGTTAACCAGAACTAAAAGGTATAAAACAGCACTTTGGTTAGTAGAAAGAATCTCATTCCAGAAGTAAATGCTATTTGGGAATAAGGAAGGAAAAACTTTGAAGGCAAAGAGAAAATCTATTCAGGGGGCTTGGTGTTAGTGGTACTTTCAAGGAAACTGCTGCTTCAAAGTTGCTTTGGGAAACCAGAGCAGAACAGAGAGAAGGTTTGTGTTACTTTTAAAGCTATCTCAAGCATGTTCCAGAACTGGAAGAGGTCCCTGCAGTCATGTGAAACCTCTCAGAAATATGAATCACATCACTGCTGTGGTGTTGACAAAATGATAAATAACTCTAACTTTTCCTGCCTTTTTTTTTAAAAAACTACCTTTGCATATTGAAGCACCCCATCAAAGGATGGGCTTGCATAGGCTTTGTATATATAAATGTCTCAGTATGATTTTCTATCTACTGTTTCTGCTCAGTCCAGAGACCCACAGATCAGTCAAAACTCAATGCTTTTTGATGTTGATAAACTCAAAGGCTTTTTTTTTTGTCAAATAGCCACATAATTCTATAATGAAAACCAGAAAGAATATTTATGGTCATAAACAACTTTGAGACAGATAGACAATAGGTAAATGATAGATGATAGACGGACAGACAGGTAGGCAGGCGGGCAGGCAGGTAGACTTCCTGTATCTAGTACATTTCAAAGCCTTCTTTCTTTTTGGATGACCACTGAAAAATTAAAAAAAATTATATACCTGGAGAATGACTGGTTTACAATCCTCAAAGAAGTTCTTCTTTATTTAGTACCATCTCCTATCAGAGATCCATCACCATCAATGCTATTCTTTCTTTTGTTGTTTCTGCATTTGCTTTCAGTCTTCTCTGGCAATATGTAGTGCTATAGTTTCTCATTGCCTTTTATATTTCCCTTATATTACCATATGAATATCTGCCTTCCCATCATTGTGTACACAACTACAATTGTCCCAGTTAACACACTTCTGTCTGTAGTTGCTCTGGATAGAGCACCTGATAGATTCCTTATGGAGTCACAAAATTGTCTTTGGATACATGTAGCATTTTGATCAATTCAGTAACATTTTTTAAAAAATATGACATTTTTATCAGTTAGTAATATTTCCCAAACATTAGAGTGACTATATCCTGCTAGCATTCTACAAAGTTTACACTGTTGTTTATATTAAATATTTTATTTAATGGCCATTTCACCATCCACAACTCATTAGTTTAAAGAACTGTAGGTTGATGCAAGTAAAAAAGAAATGTTATGATTTCTACAGTGTGGATCAACCATATAGTTTGCATAATCAAGCATCTTGCATCAAGCATGCCACTTCATATTTTTTCATTTCATTTTTATACCTCTGGATCCTTGTCTAGATTATTTTCTTTTAAAATAATCCACTTTATTTGGATTGATGTCTAACCAATCCAGATATCAACTTCATTATGATCTGAAACTGAGAGGGACAAGAATGCTGCTGCTGCTGCAAGAATGGAGACTTTCCCAAGGAAATGAGGCATTATTTAAGTTCAATAGCAGAATGGAAATCATACTGCTGCCACACGGATGCTGTGTAATGGGGTGAAAGTGGGCACTGTAAAAAGAAATTGTTTGATTAGCAAGCTGTGACCTATAAAATCGCAGGAAGTTAAATTGGATGACCTGGGGACTTTATAGTTTGTGAATATTCCCATTTCAGAAAAGCAGAATCACTGAGTTACTCACAAAAGACTTGGTGAGGCTAAAACATTTTCATGTCACAAGGACATGAATCTTCCTGCAAGGAACATCATTTTCAAAGAATTAAAGGGAACGAGTAGCAAGACTAATTGTCTTATTTATATCCATATCCTTACTTTGCAATCAAAACTAAGCTAGAATGTTAACAATGCATGCATTTAGTATGATTTGCTCTAATGTACGGATTTCATTATATGGGATATTTGTTTTGGCTTATTAAGAAATTCTCAGTTTATTACAATCCTTATATTAACTGCTGAAAAAGCATATTAAAAGCACAGTTTGTCAACAGCAATCTGGAAACAGACACAAAATTCTATGTAACTGTGTCTTTTAAAAAAATCTAGTAACTGTGAGTCTGTATTCATTTTGCTTTTTTCCCTTTGAAGCAGCTATGCTTGTGTATAATCAGAATGGAGTTCAAAAATTTAGAATGATTACTGAGTGATTCTGTAAAAACATAATCAGCAGACACATTGAAGTTGTTCAGGACAGCAACCCTTGGTTTAATTGGAAAGACTAATCATGTGCTAGCAAAATCATGTGCAGAATATGCAAAGAATGATGTTGACAATTTCCTTACCACATGAAATAGATGGATAAAAGAGGATTTCCCTTATTTCCTCACCCCAAGAATATAATAGATTTTGACTTGCAATGATTGCTTAGAGGCTCTCAAGTTATTTTCAATTCCTAGTAATCACATAAATAGATTTTCCCCTGAATGCTCTATCCCTAAACTGTTTGCTGATTGCCCTCTTCTATCTTGCTGCTAGTTGTCCTCTTTTGTCTTTCCTTTAACCTTTCTCAGCATTACAACCATTTTGCAATGTGATGGGTCTTCACATAATGAAGGAGGATAATTTGAGCCTGGTCATTTGTGCCTTGAATGAGTACTATCAGATAATGTATTTGATGATCCATCAGTTTGTTTTCTTGGCTGTCCACTATGTTCTTAGGAGTCTTCTCCAAACCTACATTCAAAGGTGTAAGCACACCTCCTATCCTAATGCCCAACTTTCATTTCTATAGAGTATCATGGGAAATAACTTGGCTTGCATGATTCTGATCTTTGAATACCTTTTCCAAGGACTTCATGGCTGCTCTACTGAGTGTGGCATATTCCTTGACTGTTTGTGACTTTACTGTTGATGGTTGATTGAAATAAGATTGGCTTTCTGTATTGTATTAGCTCCTGAGATGTCTAATGTTCCAACTGCTTGACTTTTGTTCCTTAAGGCAGTACATGAGGAATAAGGATAGATCAGTTTGTCTGCTTTTCAAAGGAACACAGTAGTGCATTTAAGGATATGTCAGTGCGATAGGCAATGACAAGCATTCAGGTATTTATTCTATCTTAAATGAGGCTTGTAAACTGGCTTTGGGAAACTACTGCCATTCTTGCCATCAGCATTGGTACCTATTTTTTTTTTATTTCTCTGGAGCAGAAACTATGCAAAGCAAAGATATCCTTACTCTACTAAAGCCCAGTTAAGTCATACTCCATTAATATTGAGTTGTGCCATACAGAATACAGAATAACACTGTTGGCAGGGACCTTGGAGATCTTCTAGTCCCTCCCCCGCTCAAGCAGGAAACTATATCATTGTGGACAAATGGCTGTCCAGTCTCTTCTTAAAAACCTCCAATGATGGAGCACATACGACTTCTAAAAGCTAGCCATTCCACTGATTATTTGTTCGAATTGTTGAGAAATTTCTCCTTGGTTCTAGTTAGATCTCTCTTTGATAAGTTTCTATCCATTATTTCTTGTCTTGCCCTCAGGCCATTTGGAGAATAAGTTGCCTCCCTGTTCTATATGACAGCCTCCTAAATATTGACTGTTATCATGTCCTTCCCTTCATTAGACTAGACATACCCAATTCCTGAAAATCTTCATCATATGTTTTAGCCTCCAGCCACCTAATCATCTTTGTTATTCTTCTCTGCACCCTTTCTCAAAACCTTTCTTGTATCATGGTGACCAGAATTCCAAATGCAGTCTTACCAAGGCAGTGTGTAGTTGTACTAATCCTTCTTGTGATCTTGATACTATTTGTCTGTTGATGTAGCATATGACTGCATTGGCTTTTTTGGCAATTGCAGTACACTGCTGGTTCATATTTAAGTGGTTATCCACCAGGACTCTTAGTTTCCTCTCACAATTACTTCTGTTAAATCAAGTACCACCTATGATCCTATTCTTTACATGTGCATTTGGTTTTTTGTGCATAGCGTAAAACTATACTTTTCTCACCACTGAAATGAATTTTGTTGGATAGGCCCCAGTGTTCAAGTCAAAATCTTTCTGGATTTGAACCTATCTTTTAAAATGTCAGCTATTTTCCCCAAGCTTGATCTCTTCTGCAAATTTAATTAGTTCCCTCTTTTTTCACCTGTCTAAATAATTTAAACGGACACTGAAGAATATTGGGCCTAAGATAGAGCCTTGAGATACCACACTGCATACTTTTTCTATGTAGATGTAGTTCCATTGAGGTCTACACTGAGTGCAATTTTTCAGCCAGATGAATCCATCTAGTGGTAATGCTTTCTATCTCACATTTTTCCATCTTATCAAAAGTAGATTGTAGTCTACTTTGTCAAATGTGTCATTGAAGTCCAAGTATACAATGCCCACAGCATTTTACTGATCCATCAGTTTATACACATTGTC
>CM019150.1:199748817-199769327 GCA_009733165.1 Naja naja | reverse complement strand
AGTTTAGAATTTTGATAATGGACAGTTGAGGACTAAGAAGAAGGCAGGAAGAAGAGTCACTAACTGTTCTCTTAATTAATTTTGATATCCTTTAGGGAACTTTGGACATGAACAACCCTGTTCTGAGCTGTGCAGAGGCGTAAGCCAGTCTTATCAAAATCTATTTTTAAATGGAAACAAGCAGAATTACTTTAATGGTGAGAAATTTGAATGGATTACAGGACAGAGACTAGTTTTATTTAAAAATGTTGAAAAATATTTTTGCTAGATTGAAAGACATCACTTTTCAAGGAGAAAAAGATATGTGCTAGGTTTGCCAGAAACTAAAACATAAAAGCCAGAAATGACCTAGAAGCAAAAAGTTTCCTTTGGCAGTGACATTTATAACTTATAAATAGAACTTGATAATTTTTGCTGGAAAGTTATGATTCACTCTAGTGATTCCTTACTCAAATGCTCTGCAGTGGATGATAAAATATCAGAGTTGTACTTTTTGATCTGGAAGACCAGCAGCATAAATAATTTTAATTGAATCCTATTTAAGTTGTGTTACATTTCATTGTGTGTATTATATATGCATATAATTCACATACCCACTCAAACGCTCTCTCTTAGTCTCATTAACTGCATTTGTTATGTCTGCAACTATCATTTATTTCAGATCACTAACAAATATGTAACAATCTTTCCCTCTCCCTTCTTCTCTCTCTAGGGACCATTTTTATTTCTAAGTCCGTGTTCCACTAATACACATTTAACACAGTACTTGAATTTGGTAAAACTGTTTCTTGTCTGCTAGAAAAAGCAACCAATTTGTTGTTATCCATTAATTAAAATAACTCAAGGCTCAAATTATTCTACTTCAACATTTTATTTGAAGAGCCAGCCCTCTTGAGAAGAAGCTAATGCTAGGGAAAAGTGAAAGGAAAGTGAAGAAGAAGAAAACCAGTAACAAAGCTGGACAAGCTCAATTACAATGGTGATGTGTGTGGTACTCGAAGATCTGAGGGACCAAGTGAGGGACAGATCATCATGGAAGAAAAATCTGGTCCGTTCTCATTCCAAGCTGGGAGAAAGGCCATGAAGAAATGAACTGAAGGCAGCTGCTATTGGAAATGAGGTCTCCATTTATTTGGTGCCAAAACTACAGTGACAGCAGCATGTTTCTGGGGTGGCTGACAAAATGGGGTTGAGTAGGTGGGCTTTTATACATTCTTTGGGGCTTTGTGAGTGAGATGTCTGTTCTTATGCAAGAATAAGTCTTTTTATTTTAGTGGCTGTTGCCAGATTCTATGAGATCATGTAGGGGTCATGGCTGATCTACTACAGCAAAAAGGAAATGCAAATCCTAGGTGTTTCATTTGTCTGAGCTAAACTTGTCAGTTTGGCTCTTGCCTGTTGTGTTGCTTACTCAGAGTTTCTGACTGCTTGTTGTTGTTTATGAATAGAATGGCCCAGCTTTCTGAATGGACACAAATATCTATTCCCAAAGACTAGCTCTTCAGGCTTCTGCTTGAGGCTATTTTCTATAGCAGGAAGACTGGGGCTCCTTTCTTCCTAAAGAAGATGTTTCTCTTCTCCTTTAGGGAAATATTCTATTCTGCCTCTTTTTATTAAGAATAAAGACTATTTATTTCCTACATGTAGTTGCTAAGAGTTGACAATGACTTGATAAGACATCAATCATTAGTCAACTATCTAATGTATAAATGAAGCCCTGTTCTCTCTTGACTTTCTGCGTTATTTTACCAATCATTCCTTTCATAAGCCCTAATCTCCCAGTCAATTCCTTGTAACATTGTTCCCATGACCCATTTCTCTCCTAACCTTGGTTTATGCTGAGCACTTGTTTTTAACATTTAATAATTCTTGATTTATCAGATTGAAAACAGAATCAGATTGCCTCCAGAAATGGTGGATGCTCCAACACTGGAGTTTTAAAAAGAAGAGATTGGGCAACCATTTATCTGAAGTGGTAAAACATTTCCTGTCTGAGCAGGAGGTTGAGCTAGAAGACCTCTAAGGCCCCTTACAACTTTGTTATTCTGAAATAGTCCCAAGCATTTGCTTTCTTAGCCTTTGACTGAGTCTACCATGAGTTTTCCTCTTAATAGTTAAGCATTATTCTGAACTTTATGATCAGTCTCTGTGAACAATGAATGGCATGAATGTACAACTTGCTTGTAAATGATAGCTGAGTCCAGGGTTGGGATCCAACAGGGTTAACTACCGGTTCGTGGTGATTTACGATGTTTCGATGTTTGGTGATTTACAATGTGCTTCTCTCGCATGCTGCATGCGCCTGTAAATCTTTGTCAGCACATGTTTGAAACATTTTGTTCCTGCTTTTCCACCACACTTTTGCACAGCAGCTGAAAAAGCAGGAAATAAAAGCTCAGGTAAGAGCCGGCAGGCAGGTGGGCCAAAACAACAGCAGACATAGAACCAGTTCTATGTCTGCCTGCTTCAAACTACGGTTCTACATAGCCGGACAGAACTGGTAGAAACCCACCCCTAGCTGAGTCCATCCACTTTGTTGCTGGTTGTATTTTTTTAATGCATGATAGACTTGTGCACAATTAGATATGGGGATGAAGGAAGGCTTAAAAATTAACGTTCAGATGAAACCTGTGTATTTTTCTTTAGGACTTATGGGCCTCAGCTAGAAAAGATTTATGGATGTTTTATACATGGTAACAGCAGCAAGTCTGTTACATGCACAAGGATGGAAGACTATGGAAACACTAATAATGGAGGAATGGATAGCAAAAATGGCTGAATTTGCAGAACGAGTAAACTGACTTGTTTGATTAAGAGGAGAACTACAACTACTTTTATAAGGCCGGGTAGATATGTTGCTAAAATGGATAACAATAAACTGCTATTTTAGGATTTATTGATTAAAAATATTTGTTTATGGGAAAAAAGTAGGTATGTAATGTATGTAAATTGGACAGTAGGGTGGAGATATTAATTGCTATGTTGACTGTAAAGAAGATCAGAGTTGCTTCTTTAGATATCTTTTTCTTGTTTTTATTATTCATTTTTATCCTTTTATAATCCTTTTCTTTCTAAGAAAAGAAAAGAAAAGTCTTAAGTAAAATATTCTTTTAATGAACATTATTTAAAAAAAAACAAAAGTAGAATAGCTAATCAACATTCTCTTTGAATACCAAATGAAAGACACTGGAAACATCAAAATTCTAGCTAGATTGTGAACCCAGCTTCTTCAAAAATGTATTTTTGTTTATATCTCCATGCTGTTAACTATCTAATGTTACAGAGATCATTTGTTTAGAATGTGAATTAATAGTATTATCCCCAAAGACCTTCATACACATTCCAGACTTTTTATCCAAGTCACAAACACAGTGTTGGACCAGTAGGGCCAGTCTTGCTCCATAAAAGTTAAATTCCATTTCGGAAAATTCTCTAATAAGGATTTCAGAAGGAATTTAAAACAGAGTTGCAGTGTCAAGACAAAGGATGGTGGTTGTGCTAGTGGAGGGAAAAAAGGCAATTAATGAACTCTAAAGTTCCAAAAAAAGCTCCAAAACATGCATAAAACCAGGGTAAAACCAGAGCATAAGATTAATCACCTCTAGCTGGTTTTCACATTAATATGTAGAGAACATACATTCCAGAATATGAAAAAGCGGTAAATGTAAGATGAAAAGAAACATTAGTACATAGCTGCCACTTACTAAAGTTATATCTATCTTTCTCTTATCGTCACAGCTGCCTTATTTTCTTTACCATTGTGGAGTAAAAACATTGCAAACTAAAGGAAAAACTTTTCATCTGTTGAATTGCATTTTAAAATGTGTTCTTGCCTTCTGGAGGAATTTATGAATTCAATACTAAGTAAATGAATCTACATGTAATTGATGTAGGTCAGTGAGAGGAGTTAGAATGTAATATTGTACAATATTGTGCAATACTGTACAATAAAATAATAAGGGATGTGGTGGCTCAGTGGCTAAGATGCTGAGCTTGTCGATCAGAAAGGTTGGCAGTTTGGCAGTTGAATCCCTAGCCTCATATAATGGGTGAGCTCCGTTACTTGTCCCAGCTTCAATCTGGCAGTTCGAAGCATGTAAAATGCAAGTAGAAAAATAGGGACCACTTTGGTGGGAAGATAACAGTGTTCCCTCTGCCTTGGCTTTAGTCATGCCAACCACATGACCACAGAGACATCTTTGGATACCACTGGCTCTCTTTGTAGCGGAAATGAGCACTGACTAGCACATATGTGCGGGGAACCTTTATCTTTACCTAATATTGTGCAGAATGCTTCACTCATTTGGACTTCACTGTTTGTAAATGATGAGATGAAGGAAAAGCCAGCATTGAAAGAAAGGGAGCAGAATTCTGCTCGAAGTTGAGCAGGAGAAGAGGTCATATATGTTGTGTAACATTTGTCTTTTTCTTGAAAATAAGTTCCATGAGTGACCATTCTTCTTTCAAGATCAAGGTTGCTAGATTACACAGTGATCAGAAGACCAGGCAGATTGATTGTGAGTGAGAAAGAGAAGGTGAAGGAAGAAAAACATGCTTTAAACAGTACAAGAGGTGGAATCTTATTTAAAAGACAGGACTCTCTATATGGATGTAGTATGTGAAATAACTATATTTTCTGTTCCTTCTATGAAACAATTAGCTGGTCATGCAAAGTTGCAGAATCATCTAATTGTTGAGTGATACTGTAAAACCTCCAGTCAGATGGTATTTGCCAGTTCTCTGAACTACTCAAAATTTCTGCTACCAGTTCTTCAGAACTGGTCAGAACCTGCTGAATACCACCTCTCCTTCCAACTAAATAATTCCATGTTTCTTTATAGTGATTTTCTAACTTGAAAGTTCCATCCCAAAATAAAGAGACATCTGGTACTTTGGGAGATTGAAATGTAATAGCACTTCATTGTATTTGCACACTTATACTTGTTTGCCATTAAAGGTACTTGAAAACTGAAATGCATATGAACACCAACATCTAAAGCTTTCTGTGGTCCCATAGAAAATCTATGAAAAAAAAACTCTTCACACACACACACACACACACACACGCACACATCCATTGTCTTGAAATTCAGAGAATTGAATAGCAGCAGCTTTTTAAATACCAAAAGCCTAAAGATTCCCAATTTATAAGACATTTTAGCTTGCCTATTCCACAGGTGAATTTAGTTCACTTTTGCAGATTTTTGTTATTAAGGGATCTTCAATATTGGCAGTTCTGTTTCATAGGAAATTTACTTAGTAAACTACACTTATAGTAGGTACAAAATTATAATGAGCCAATTTTTTGCCTACTATGTAGGAATGGCCTGCTTCTTTTGATGTCAAAATGAAGAACAAGGACTTGCAATAGAAAAGCATTGTGCTTTTCTTTCCTCTTTGCTGTAAAAAGAAGCCAAAAGAATGAATTCATTGCCAGTAGGAAGAGATGACTCATGGTAACACTCTTAAAAGAACCTTAAATAAAGCTGAGCACAAAAGGAGTTCTGAAAATTTCCATCCAATATAAGGACAAAGACTTTACAAAGGTGAGTCCTTCAGATTGTTCTGAGGGAAAAATAAATTATCCAGCAATTTCTTAAGTGAAGGATTTCCTTTTAGTACTGAGAGTAATATTGCCACAGAAAATTTCTTCGGGATGGCTTTGAGATTGAGCGTTGAGCATAATAGCACTGGGAGATTATTGTGCAGGTTGATTTACATCCTAAATTGTAATCAATGTAGATAGCCCTGGTGGTGCAGTAGTTAAGTGCAGAATTGCAGACTCTGCCCAACTGGAGTTTGATCCTAATGGGGCTCAAAGTTGAGTCAGCCTTCCATCCTTCTAAAGTCCCTAAAATGAAGACCCAGATTGTTGGGGACAATTTGCCAATAACGGCTAACATTGTAAAGTGTTCAGAGAGTGTTGTAAAGCATTATGGGCCATGTATAAGTCTAAATACTATTGGAAGAAATATCCATCTGGGTTCAGTTCCAAGTGGGGAGAAAGATGGTTTAATAGTTTGAGGTCCTGGGCAATTGAGCACATGAGAGAGAGAGAGAGAGAGGGAGGGAGGGAGGGAGGGAGAGAGAGAGAGAGAGAGAGAGAGGTATTTATACCCTTTCTTAGCTAACTTTGTAGGCTGTCTGCACCCCAGACTTGGTTGAATCTTGCTGGGTGATAATGTAATGAAGAGGTTTGTGTTCTGAAAGGGTATTGGGCAATTCCTATTATGGCTTAATGGCTTTGTCCTGGTTTGGATCTTGAGTGAAGGCTAATCCTATCACTCTGGAGCTGAAGGCCTTTTGTCTTGTAGATAGGTTGGCCCAGTCTTTCTGGGGCTATTAACAAAGGTGTGTGTGTGTGTGTGTGTGGGGGGTTCTTTCCAAGAGCATGTTTCTCATTTTCTCATCCTGGGAGGTATAATATTCTGCCTTTTTAATATTTCCTAGAATATTTCATTCTTCTAGGAGAGGGGTGAGTGCTAACTTTCTACAATACTATTGCTGCTTTTTCTTTCCTTTCTCTCTTTTAAATACTTCAGTGGAATGTTAATAGTTTCTAATCATATCATAGAAACATTGCTGTATTGAAACAGTACAATATATCAAGATTGATAAATAGAAAATCCCTTTCTATCTAAACATTTTCATAACTTCAATGAGGAATGACCAGCAATGAAAACTGCATGAGTGAAGCATAACCCTGAAGTTTTTCGGACTTCTCATGCCATTTATTATACATATCTTTCTGGACCATTTGGCAGAATTGGAACTTAGGCATAGTTGTGTCTCTTAGGTGACTTCAGAAAGTGTAACTAAGTAACAGGTGTTCAACATTTGTATTGTATTGACCATGTATTTATTTATCACATTTATACTCTGTCCACCACACGAGATCATAGCTGAGGGGGATGTACAATGGATAATTAAAAAGAAAACCAATAATATTTGTTGTTTGCTGGTTGGTTGGTTTATTTCTTACATTTATATCGCATCCCAGCTCACAAAATCAGACTCTGGGTACTGTTTTCACTGTATAGTGAAAAACAAATCATAAAACAAACATTTAAAACTTGATAACAGATAACAGATAATCAGAGTTGGAAGGGACCTTGTAGGTCATCTAGTCCAACCCCCGTGCCCAAGCAGGAGACCCTACACCATTTCTGACAAATGGCAGTCCAATCTCTTCTTGAAAGTCTCAAGTGATGGCGCTCCCACAACTTCCAAGGGCAAGGTGTTCCATTGGTTGATTGTTCTCACTGTCAGAAAGTTTCTCCTTATTTCCAGGTTAAATCTCTCCTTGTTCAGTTTCCATCCATTATTCCTTGTCTGGCCTACAGGTGCTTTAGAAAATAGCTTGACCCCTTCCTCTCTGTGGCAGCCCCTCAAATATTGGAAGACTGCTATCATGTCTCCCCTGGTCCTTCTCTTCACTAGACTAGCCATGCCCAGTTCCTGTAACCATTTTTCATATGTTTTAGTCTCCAGTCCCCTAATCATCCTGGTTGCTTTTCTCTGTACTTTTTCTAGAGTCTCAACATCTTTTTATAATGTGGTGAACAAAACTGGATGCAGTACTCTAGGTGTGGTCTTACTAAGGCTTTATAGAGTGGTATTAGTACTTCCCTTGATCTTGATTGTATCCCTCTGTTAATACAATTTAGGATTGCATTCGCTTTTTTGGCTGCTGCTGCACACTACTGGCCCATATTTAGCTGGTTGTCCACTAAGACTCCAAGATCCCTCTCACAGTTACTCCTATTGAGCCTGGTTTCACCCAGTCTATATGTGTACTTTTAGTTTTTCTTGCCTAAGTGTAGGACTTTACTTTTCTCTACATTGAATTTCATTTTGTTAGATAGATTAAAAAAAAGTTCTGTTCAAAACTTTTGTGAAACCACTAGGGAGGCAATCAGTTCTTGTCTCACTTTCTTCCTCCTTTTCTCTTTTTGTTACATGAGAAAGGGGACATAATCGTGAAAGCCACTACCATCAAGTGTGGGCTCCTTGGTGTTCTCTCAGCTTGATGGTTTCCTTGCAGATGTTTCATTACCCAACTAAATAACATTATCAATGCTTCTAGCACTAATGGTGTTACTTTGTTGAGTAATGGAATATCTGCAAGAAAACAACCAAGATCAGAGAACACGAAGGAGCCCACAGTTCACCCCTTAGCTACACATATTTTCTTCTACTGATACTACTATGAATGTTTTTAAAAAGATACTTGGTATATTCATGCAGGACAGGTCTTATAAAGGCTACTACTATTAAAGCTTTCAGACTGGGGACAAGGGGCTTCTATGTACCAGTTTCAGGGTTAAAAAAGGAACAACACAAAAACAAAACAGATAATATGTCTCCATTTCTTACTTATGAGGCATCTGTTGGCCATTATGAGCAAGAAAGAAAAAAAATAGTACTAAGATGAACTTTTGCCTAATTCTACAAGGATATACTTCGGCTCATATATGATAACTATTACTGAAGGATGTGCACTATTTCTCAATTCTTTATAGCAAAGATGGCGATTAGAATTATGAAGCCCTAAATAGATTGAAGTCTGCCTATATGAAGGGCTACGCCTTCCATTTTAAACCAAGACACTTTTTTTTTGTTTTGCAATAAAAGCTCCGCTTCCCTTTTTTTCTGTACTGCATACTCCTGGCAATTGCATTTAGTTTCTACCCTTTCAGTCTTTAGAACATCTCTAATAATACCTGTTATGTATGTAGGTTTGAATGTAATTGGTTTAGTTTGAATTGTTCTTGTAAAATGTCAAATAGGATTGGTTTGAAAAGTGCGGGAAAACCCTGCACTCTGATTGGCTGGCAACTGTGGCTGCTGGTTATAAGTAGCAGCCGTAGCCCAGCCAAGATGAGTCCGTTCGAGCTGTAGTCACTAATAAACTCTTCACTGAAGCTCTTCGCGTCTGACTTTTCATGCAAACATAACACTGGGGACGAAGGTGGAATTCCCCTGAAGAGAAGACGACGCAGAAGACAAGCAGAAGAGAAGATGGCTGCATGAACACCCCCAGCCCCATTCGATCTGGCAGAGACTGGGAATCGTATGCAGATCACTTCAAATGTATTTGGAAGGAAACGACCTCGACATCTCCGAAGCGGAAGAGGCGGTCTTTCTTACGCCTGCGATCGGCAGTCTTCAAGATGGTGAAGGCATTGGCGGGAGCTGCAGACGTGAAGGTAATGGAATGGCCTGATTTAGAAAAGCTTTTAAGAGCCCATTACGCCCCAAGTATCGTGCCTCATTAAGAGACACGAGTTTTACCATCGGGATCAAGGGGAAAGCGAAAACATAACGACTTCTGGCAAGTTTAAGAGATATTGGGGTGCATGCGAGTTTAACAACTTGGAGGAGGCCATGCCGATCGATTTGTTCTAGCCTCAAAGACAAGGTGCTTCAGAGCAAATTGTTATTAAAACCTAAGATCACGTTGAAGGAAGCCATAGAAGAGGCCTCCTCAGCAGAAGCCACTAAGTCCTCAGCAGCAGCCATGAAGAAAATTAACAAGGCCTCAAGCCATTCTGATGTGGAAAACTCCACAACAACTCATTGAGCAAATAGATTCTGAATCAGACTGCAGTGAGGTGGAGGAAGGAATTTATAGACTCAGAATGGAGTGGAAAAAGAAAGACCTGGGAAGAAAAAGGCAAGACTTGCACTGAATGCAAGTTTCTTGATACCATCTGCCTTCGTTGTGAAAAAAGAGGTCACTTAGCAAGAGTCTGCAAATCATCCAGAACTCCACCACACAGAAGAAAGTTTCCTGACAAAGATTTCAAGCCCAACAACTTCAGTGAGAAAATGGGGCGCAACTCAGAAGCAAATGGGAAGAATGAAACTCATCAAACAGTCACCATTGGTCATTCTTCAACCTTAAGAAGCAGAAAAGTACATGTGAAGGTATTCATTGAAGGAAGGCCTTGCCAAATGGAAGTGGACTCAGGCTCCTATTTATCTATGGTGTCATGGGACACTATTCACAGAGCTACTTCCCAACATTCAGAAGAAACATTTCCAGAAGCAAGCACTGACTCTTAAAAACTACCAAGGAACAAGATTCCAGTAGTTGGAACAAGAGAATTCAACGTGAAGTTCAAAGGCCACACCAAACGTTTGCCCCTGACCATCGTGGACAAGGATCGCCCAAGCTTGCTGGGACTTGAGTGGTTCAAGCCACTAGGCATCGAGGTGACTGGCATCAATCACGTGAGCAACTCTGAATAGGGGGAGGCCTTGAAGTCTGAGTTTCCAGAGGTCTTCAGCGAGAGATTGGGCAAGTATATGGGGACCCCTATCACTTTCAACCTAGATCCCAAGGTGCCCCCAATTCATTTAAAGCCCAGAAAGGTCCCATTTGCCTTAAAGGAAAAATGATGCACAATTAGATAAACTAATAGCTCAAGGAGTTTTAGAGCCCACTGACCACTCCAGATGGGAGACACCCATAGTCACACCTGTCAAGACTGATGGGTCAGTAAGAATCTGTGGGGACTATAAGGGGACACTGAACCATGCACTGCAGCAGAGCGCATACCCAGTTCCAGTGGTGCATCATCTATTACATTCACTTGGCAGGGGTACAGTCTTTGCCAAATTGGATCTGGCCCAGGCATATCAACAACTAACAGTTGATGATGCCACTGCAGAGGCCCAAACCATTGTGACTCATAGAGGTGCCTTCAAATGTAAAAGGTTACAATTTGGAGTAAGCGTGGCACCAGGCATCTTTCAAAGCCTTATGGAAAGGATGCTCTAAGGACTGCCAGGGGTAGTGCCTTACTTTGATGCTGTGCTGAAAATGCTGAAAATGACACTCAGTTACAAGAAAGACTCAGAGAAGTCCTTACCAGATTCAGGAAAGCGGGGTTAAAAGTCAAGGAAGAAAAATGCACTCTTAAAACTGACAAGGTTGAGTTCCTGGGCTATATGATTGACAAGCATGGCATCCACCCTACCGATGCCAAGGTTCAAGCAATCAAAGCCCCTAGACCTAAATGCAAAACAGATTTGCAAGCCTTCCTTGGACTCATTAACTTTTATCACATGTTCCTACCTCAGAAGGCAACCATTGCAGAACCATTGCACAGATTACTTGAAAAAAGTCTGTTTGGGTCTGGGGAAGGAAGGAACAATCAGCATTTAACAGTATTAAAAGACTAATCATGTCTGATGCTGTACTGATACAGTTCTCTGAGAATTTGCCTGTTGTACTGACTTGTGATGCATCCCCTTTGGAGTGGGGGTTTTGAGCCACAGGCTTCCCAGTGGGAGAGAAGCCCCTATTGCATTTTACTCGCAGACCAAATTGGACAAGGAAGTATTGGCAGTTGTTGCAGCTGTCAAGAAATTTCATGAATATTTGTATGGGAGAACATTTACCATTGTCACAGATCACAAACCTTTGTTAGGCATTGTGGCAGGAGATAAACCTACACCTACTATCCTGTCACCAAGAATGCTGAGGTGGACTGAATTTCTTGCTGCTTATTCATACAAACTTATCCACAAGCCTGGCAAGGACATTGGACATGCTGATGCACTGAGTCATTGCCCACTTCCTTGCCACAAGGACTTTGAACCTGAAACACACACCTTTTGTAGAAACTGTTGCCAAGCTTCCAGTGCATGCTGCTGAAATTGCCAGAGAGACTGCCAAAGACACTTTATTGGCTCCTGTTATAGGCTGGATTAAGAAAGGTTGGCCTCTTCAAGATCTACCTCACCTGGCCCAACCTTTTAAGTCCAGGCAAACTGAATTATCTGTATTAAGAGGATGTATTTTGTGGGGTAACAGGGTGGTTATTCCTGCAAAACTACAAAAGAGGTTTTGGAAATGTTACATGAGGGTCATCCTGGTATTGTAAGGATGAAGGCATTGGCCAGGTATTGACAAAATGGTTGAAAACTGGCTACCATCTTGTCCCAACTGTCAGGTAATCAGGCCTGCCCCACCTCTCGCCCCCAAACAGGAATGGGAATGTCCTAGGGGCCCATGGTCTAGGATTCACATTGATTTCACAGGCCCTACCAGAGGGCACACCTTTCTTATTATAGTAGATGCATATTCCAAATGGCTAGAGGTAATCCCTATGGCATCCACCACAACTGATGCTGTCATTAAGCAGCTCAAAAAACTTTTTGTAACCCACGGGTTACCTGATGTTCTTGTCTCTGACAGTGGCCCTCAATTTACATCCAACCTTTTTGAATCCTATTTAGCACAACAGGGTATCAGACATGCCCTTACTGCCCTGGGCACCCTTCGCTAACGGCCGGGCTGAACATGGTATGTTTTACCAAGGAGAAGCTTCAGCAACTGGGTCCTGGGGACATCACTGAGAAAGTTGAAAACTTCTTAGTGTTCAGCACATCACTCCTAACCCATCTAATAACTTATCCCCAGCAGAGTTGTTGATGGGAGGAAACTTAGGTCTTCCCTTGACGGCCTTCATCCCATTTACACATCCAACGCACCACTAGATTCCACTTCCAAAGTTCGCACATTCAGTGTGGGTGATTCTGTTTATGCTAAGAACCTTATGGGTGAACCTTTGTGGATTCCTGCTGAGATAACTCAAATCACAGGCCCTCATTCTTACAGGGTACAAACAGAGGATGGAGTCCTCTGGAGCAGGCACATTGATCAACTTAGATCCAGGTTTTCTCAGGAACATCGCACTTGTTCCTCTCTAGTTCCCTCACCTGATGTCAATTCTAGGGGAAGGGAGGAGCAGGAGGATAATCAGCAAGCAAGAATCAACCCCATGTGTAACGAGCCATTACGACAGGAACCATCCCAAAACCTGTCACAATGCCAAAATCCATCCTTACAAGTGGAAGATTGCACATCACTACCTGGCTTGAGTGCTGACATTGGGCTGGAGATGGGTTGGGAGAAGAGACCAGATTCTAACAATCAAACAGGGTCTTCTTTCACAGGAAGTCCCAGTAGGGAAATTTCAGCAGACACATTTCCTCTCTCACTGGGTGAGAATGTTAAAACTTCTGAACCACGGGTCTCAACGCACGTAAGAGCCCCACCTATTTAAAAGAATACATTAGATAGGTTGGGGTTTGGTATGGACTGAACCTAGTGGGAGGGTTATGTATGTAGGTTTGAATGTCATTGGTTTAGTTTGAATTGTTCTTGTAAAATATCAAGTATGATTGGTTTGAAAAGTGCGGGAAAACCCTGCACTCTGATTGGCTGGCAACTGTGGCTGCTGGCTATAAGTAGCAGCCGTAGCCCAGCCAAGATGGGTCCATTCGAGCTGTAGTCACTAATAAACTCTTCACTGAAGCTCTTCGCGTCTGACTCTTCATGCAAACATAACAATACCCTTCTTTTTCCAGCTGTGTGTGTGTTTAATGCTGATTCCCCCTCTCTTTGGTGCTTGTCTAAGCAGATCATCAGCCTATTAACCAAATAAAATTGGTACAAGAAGACACCTGTTTTCAAATCTCAAATATTGGTCAAAAGAGTTCTGTTAACTTGTTCCATCTCAGAATGAAGATCTATCTCACTACCAACTTCACTGATTCTTTTATTTATCCATTTGGGAACAGATCCTTAAGTTACTGGGATCTTATCATTTTGAGATTTCTTCATGTGAGACCTTTTTTCTTTTGCCATGGCAGCCTTAACAATTACAACCAAACCCTTTAAGGCCAAGGTAATTTATTATAAAGAGGATTCTCTTATATCAGGGGTGTCAAATTCGATTTCATTGAGGCATCAGATTGTTTGACCTTGGAGGGCCGGGGTGTGTGTGTGCGTGGGTGTGGCCATGGTGGTTGTGGCCATGGTGGGCATGACATGGGACTCATTTCGGGGGCACCTATGGTGGCCAAGTGCTAAGGCAGGACTTCCATGAAACCCTCCCTCCTTCTCATTATAATCTTCCTTCCTTCCTTCCTTCCTTCCTTCCTTCCTGCCTTCCTGCCTTCCTGCCTTCCTGCCTTCCTGCCTTCCTGCCTTTCCTGCCTTCCTGCCTTCCTGCCTTCCTGCCTGCCTGCCTGCCTGCCTGCCTCCTGCCTTCTTTCCTTTTCTTCTTTTTCCTTCCCTCTTAATTAAACATTTCTTTTTTTGTTTTGTTTTTAGTTTGTTTTGATAGCCCTCTGCCAGTAAAAATGGTGTGTGTGTGGGCCACTTGCAGCCTCTCGGGCTCACCAAGAGCCTTGGTGGTGCAGGCTGTTAAACGCCTAACACTTAAGTTCCAGCTGCCTGCAATTAGTGCAGGCTCGAATCCCACCAGGCTCAAGGTTGACTCAGCCTTCCATCCTCTCGGGGTAGGTAAATTGAGGACCCAAGATTGTTGGGGGCAATAAGGTGACTTTGTAAAAATGCCGCTTAGTAATAAGCAGGCATATGCAATGGAATGAAGGCTATTGCTGAGCGCATTGGGTTGTGCTCCGAAAAATTGTAAGCCGCCCTGAGTCTCCGGAGAAGGGCGGCATATAAATATGAATAAAAAAAAATTCACTAGCAGAGGCCCTATGGGCCAGTCCTCTGCTTTTTCCAGGCGAGCCTTACAGGCCTTGAGTTTGACATCCCTGCCTTACATCATGGTGTATATTCTAAATTAACTCCATGATTGATCTTTCTTCATGTAAATCCCTTGTAATAGTCCCTACTTACATACTTAATAAACTTCTGTTTGAAACCTGTCTTAATTCCTGTATTTTTGAAAAAGAAAAGAAAAGGAAAGCTTTAACCAAAGCTTGAAATTCCACCTCCCATCCTGCAAAAGCACTACTTTTTATTATTAAAAATGACAAAGGTTACTATCATTTATCATAGTGTCACTTCAGGAAATAAGATGCTACCCACAACTGGGTAGGAAAAATTAACTATGACAGTATTACATTTGGGTGCATAGGTTTAATTTTATCTTTGATAGTGACGGATAAAAGTACACCTACATTTCACATAAGATTAATTTTTAGAAAAGAGCAGATTTTCACACACACTGGCAAGCTTCACACTGTTGATTATTGCCAAAGTGATTGGTGAGGACTGGTATTCTCAAATAGATAAAAAGTGAACCCACCAAATTCTCACTTAGCTCAGTGATAAAGAATTTCTTGGTGCTAATGGAATTGGCTGCCTTTGAGTAAAGCTGGTAACCAAGGCATTGTTTTAATATTTGCTTCCTTCAAAATAGAATAATTTTGCAGAATAGTTAAAGCCAATCCTAACATGACTGCCCCTTGTTTATTCAAGATATCATCAGTTTTCTCCAAACAATAGGATGCATTGAGGAAGAATGTCTCTGGAACAATTTGAGCTCCTTCTGGCTAGTTGTTATTGGCCAGCCTTCTTGACTCCATTCCAAGGAAAACAGGAGAGTAGAATGAATGATGGACTCAAGCAAGGAAAAAACAACAGCCAAATCCTAGCACAGTTTGAGGATCAATGAATTATTATTTCCTTATAGTTATTAATTTCTGCAGCAGGTGGCAGTATTAGCAGATCTTCATTAGCATGTTGAAGAAAGACCAAAAAAACAAAACTAAAAGTCCTGTAAGAAGGCAATTCTTAAATTGTTGGCAAGTAAACTACGGAGAGATGTCCAGGAAGTCACCAAAAATTGAAGCCCCATTTGCAAGCAATTTTATCTCATAACTGTTGGAGTAGAGTTTTTTTTAAAAAAACAAAACAAAAACAAGTCCAGGAAGATAAAGGAAAGAAAAATTGCAAAGTTGGCTTATCTGATCAGGGTATAAAGAGAAAAAAAATTGTTATATCTTTTTTCTCTTACTGGATTTTTGCTGACAAAGAATGATTATGAAGCATTTTGATTTTCTTTTTTTAAACTTAAGAGATGAGCTATAAAGTGAGAAGAGATTATGTTTTATTTAGACATGGTGAAAAGTTATTAAATTGTTTTTAACTGCAAGGATAAAGGGAGAAGTTACTGTTTTTTGTCTTTTTTCTTTCTCACACCTTTTTCCTTTTCATATTTTGTTGTTTGCATTTTTTGTAGTCTATGTGCATTTTTTTCATTTTCATTCATAATTCTTAATAAAATTATTTAAAAGAAAAAAAACTAGAAAAGAACAAGGGTGCATAATATTTGGGTTTATTTGGGAAGTTATGATCATATTTCATTGGAAAATGGCAATGAATGAGGTAGTCCAATTTTCAACATGTTCATCTTGGATTGCTGAACCTATGCATGAAAAAAAAAAGAAACTGGACATTTGGAAAGATATTTTACTCACAGATAATTGTTTTGCTCTGAAGCTTTTTAAAGTTATGGGGCTTAAGCTGCATGCATGCTGAGTTAGAACATTAATTTAATCATGGATGTTGATTATCATGAATTCAATAAAGATTGTAGGGATGAAGGATTGGACAGAGGAAAAGATGTAGAAATTTGGCAGTTGCTCTAACAGTTAAATGTCAATCTGGATATTATTATTATTATTATTTATTTATTTATTTATTTATTTATTTATTTATTTATTTATTTAGACTTGTATGCTGCCCTTCTCCCTAAGGACTCAGAGCGGCGAACATATAAAAAAGAGAAATATTTACAATAAAACAATATTAAACAGAACAAGTCTAAAATTGCTAAAAACATTAAAAACAATTAGAATTACAATAAGAAAACAATACAATTAAAACAACCCACCCCCGGGTCAATCCAGGCTGGCCTGCTGAAACAGCCAAGTCTTCAGGTCTCAAAAGGAGCGGAGATCAGGGGCCAAACAAAATCCAGGAGCTGATTCCATAGGTGGCCCCCACAGAAAAAGCCCTAGCCCTGGAAACCGCCAGCCGACAATGCCTAACCGACGGTATTCCCAGGAGGCCCCTCCTGTGGGAGTGCAGGGCGTCGGAATGTGATGCTGGCAGGAGGCGCTCCTAAGTACCCTGGACATTTAGGGCTTTATAAGTTGTTACTAACACCTTGAAGAGACCCGAAGGCAACCGGCAACCAATGCAAGTCGCAGGAGGGTGTAACATGGGAGCATCGGGATACCCCCATCACTGCCCGCTGGCCGCATTCTGCACCAGCTGCAACCTCCGTAATCCGCAAGGGTAGCCCCATGTAGAGAGCATTGCAGTAGTCGATTCTGGAAGTGAGAGTGCATGAGTGACCGTTTGAAGGGCATCTCGGTTCAGATAAGGATGAAGCTGGTGAACCAGCCGAACCTGGGCAAAGCCCCCTGGCCACAGCCCCCACTTGCTCCTCCAGATTGAGCTGTGCATCCAGGAGGACACCCAGATTCCTCGCCCTATCCACGGGGTAACACCTCCCCCATGACCAAAGATGGCACTTCTGAACACCGAGATGCCGGTAAGAACAGCCACTGGTCTTGGCCAGATTGAGCGGAGCCTGTTACTCCCCATCCAGGCCTGCACCGCCTCAGGCACCGGACATCACGAGAGCATCACTGATCCGGTCTGGGGTGGAGATATAAACTGGGTATCATCTGCATATTGATGATACCTCACCCCAAAACCATGGATGATCTCGCCCAGCAGTTTCATGTAGATATTAAACAGGAGAGTGAGAGAGACCCCTGAGGCACCCCACAAGTGAGGGGCCTCGGGACGATCTCTGATCCCCTGCCAACACCTACTGTGAGCGTCCGAAGGTAAGGGAGAACCACCGTGAAACAGTGCCCACCACTCCCAACCCCGGGCGCTGCAGAAGGATACCATGGTCGATGGTATCAAAGCCGCTGAGAGATCTAAAGGACCAGGACAGAGGAAAACCCCTGTCCCAGCCCTCCAGAGATCATCCATCAGTGCGACCAATGCAGTCTCGTGCTGTGCCCGGGCCTGAAGCTCGATTGGTACAGGTCGAGATAATCAGTTCCTCCAGGAACAGCGGAAACTGCTGAACCACCAGCTCTCAACAACCTTCGCTAAAAGCGAAGGTTGGAGACAGACGATAGTTATTCAAAACGGTTGGGTCCAGAGCAGGCTTCTTGAGGAGAGGTCTCACCACCGCCTCTTTCAAGGCAGGAAAACCCCTCACTCAGAGAAGCGTTGACAACTGCCTGGAGCCAACCGCATGTAACCTCCCTGGAGGCATAAACCAACCAGGAAGGACATGGGTCCAATAAACACATGGTGGAAGACAGTCTCCGCATGATCCTGTCCACATTAACCAGGGAGACAGGGTCAAACTCAACCCAGATAGAATCCACAAGACTCGTCGCTACTCCATCATCTAAACCCTGCCAGATTTTGGCAATAAGCATTCTATAAATGTTTATGGTTAATCCCTGCTCAGCTACTAATTATTTGTATTATATCCTGCAAATGGAATCAGGACTCTGATCACTTTGGCTATTTTAACAATATAATAATAATAATAATAATAATAATAATAATAACAACAACAACAACAGAATAAAGTACAGAATAAAGTACAGAAAAATTACTGCAGACTATGAAAATGGAGAACATTATAAAAACAACAGAAACAAAGGCAGAATATAAGGAAAAACAGCTGGATGACAGATTAAATGGATGGAAAAGCAAAGCTTTGTATGGACAGCACTTGAAAAACATTGAGGGAAAGTGTGATAACAACTTGACATGGGCATGGCTTAAGAAGAGAAACTATCAAGAAAGAAACGGAAGGTTTACTACTTGCTGCTCAAGAACAAGCACTACAAACTAATGCCATGAAAGCGAAGATACAAAAATCCACTGACAATCCAAACTGCTGACTTTGCAATGACAAACTTGAAACTGTTTCACATTTAATATGTGAGTGCAGCGAAATCATGCAAACTGACTACAAAGCTGGACATGATCTAGTTGCTAAATTAACCTACTGGTCATTGTGTAAAAAATACGCCCCACCTGTATTTGAAAAGTCATGGGAACATAAAGTAGAAAAAGTTGTTGAAAATGAGACAGTTAAGATCTTGTAGGACTTTTGAATACAGACAGATCACCATTTGGAACACAACATGCCAGATATCACAGTTGTTGAGGGCCAAAATGTACAATTTATTGATATCGCTGTACCAGGAGATGCCAGAGTCGAAGAAAAATAGGTGGAAAAAATCATGAAATATTGTGACTTGACCATCGAAACTACATGGTTATGGATGGAACATGTAACCATGATACCCATTGTCATTGGGGCACATGGTACCATGTCCAAGAATTGATGTTACATCAACAAATTGCAGCTTCCTGTAATAATACCAGCGGAACTGCAAAAAACTACACTACTTGGACCATTGTATATTTTAAGAAGGTACTTGATTGATACCTAAGATGCTGGCAGCAACACATATCAACCATTAGCACCAGTCACTGGTATTTGTAATACATTTTTAAATGTTCAGTGAACTGAGCTTCATGTTTAATGAATAAAAGAGATAATAACCATAGACATTGACATATTTGTCATCAATCAATTGCAGAAGGTGGCTTTACTTGGAATAGCTTTCAAGTAAATGCGATGTTATCTGTAACACCATCAAACATCCGGATTTGCCTATCCCAGGTCTTTGGTAAGGACTCTATAAATGCCAAACCCAGTCTGAACATCTGGCTGACTGTGCAATGAACAACAACGACAACAAAATAATGCTTATTCATAAGTGCCCCGATACACTGAGAGCTATAAGTCCATACCTTATATGTACATAATAAGTCCATACCTTGGGCTGCAATTTTAATTTTGTAACCCTAAGAAGGATGGGGAAGAAGTGGAATAAAATGAATTAAAAAGGCCCTGACCAATTAGATTAATATATTCCAATGTTTCTTGTTTCCATCAGAGAAGGAGAGGATGCCATGTCCAAAATACTTTGGTTGACATCTCCAATGTTATGTGTTTTTCTACTTTAAGGTTAAGTATTAAGGGAGAAGGAAGCATTTAACCATTGTTTTGTTTGTTAGGTTACAGAGAAGGTCACTGTCACCACAGGAAAACAGTGGCAGAATCTGCTTCAGAGAAACAAGAAAGAAAAATGTTGAAAAGGAAAGAAAAAAGAGGCATATATTTGACCGATATACTTTGACATCCCCTCCTCTGCTCGCTCCTCAGTTTCTTCAGAATCTGAACATGGAAAGAAAATCTCAATTCCTGAAGTGAGAATGTGGCTGAGAAGGTGAAAGCATTTTATAGGCTGTTCAATGCTTATGATGCTCCATTTTTAGAGGGACCATTTCCTGCTTATTTGGTTAGTGAACTGTGGATACATCAACCAAAAGATAGGACTGTTGTAAAACTAACTTGCAAATACGAGCCCTAAAGTAGACTTAATATAAAAAGACTATGATGCAGGAGAAAAACTCCTTTCTTTGTTTTGACACCCTAAAGTTTTATTCTGTTTTTTTTTGGCAGAGCTATGGAGGTGCACCATGGATTGTCATAAACTTCAGGTTCTTAAGTTGCAGAGAATCATAATCAAAAGCAAGACATATCCTTGACAACTGTTCCCAACCTGTCTTCTGTCTTCTAATTGGAGGAATGACTTCCTGCCAGCTGCCAGAC
>CM019150.1:199733308-199747817 GCA_009733165.1 Naja naja | reverse complement strand
AGTGCTAAAAACTCACAATCTTGTGGGATCGCATTATTAGTTGTCCAGGGCCAGATGCAGCCTGTGGGTCACAGGTTGGACACACCTGTTGTAAATTCATGTTGAATTCCATTTATTCACTACAGCCCACACACAGCTTTGTGAACCCTCTCGCTGTCCTCTGAAGTTTTAGCCACCCTCCCAGCTGTAGGTCACCTGCACCTTGAGGAGTGGTCCTTCAACCTCCCCATCCAAGTCATGGATAAGACCAACACAAGATCCAGGAGAGCCCCCATCGCCCTCCCCTCCATCCTCTCTTCCAAACCTGGGTGGAGAACATTTGGTAGCACTCCTTGTGTGTTGCCATGCAGCCAACTAAGAGTCCAACCAAATGTGGCATCGTCTAACCCAGGAGGTCAGCAACCCACAGCTCTGGAGCCGCATGTGGCTCTTTCATCCCTCTGCTGCAGCTCTAAATATGTGTCACAACTGCCAATGAGTGTGACACCCGCCGGCATGTGATTTATTGAGCTTTTTGACTCCCAGTAGGCCAATCCTGGGTAAATCCAAGAAAAGAAAAGTTTCAGAAGAAAACAGAATGTTTAATTCAACTACATATGCTAGTTTTGTGGCCGCTCAGGAAATAGACAGGCACGGGAAAGGTTTTGTGGCTCCCGGTGTTTTCTTTTCTGTGGGAAATGGGTTCCAATGGCTCTTTGAGTGTTTAAGGTTGCTGACCCTTGGTCTAACCCAACCCTGGGATCCTGAGGTGGCACATTGACCAAAGGTTTAAAATTTAAATCTGGCACTAAGGGGAAACTTAAATTTTTTAATTTGTTGTCTTAAGGGGTTAGGAAGGAGGGAGGGTAATTATGGTTCGGGTCAACATCATCCTTCCAGGCCGTCAATCGGTCCCGGTATGGGGGGGCTGCGGGGGGGCCTTGGGGTCTGCGGGGCCCGGGGTGGGGCTGGCAATTCCGAGGATTGGTTATGGCAGGGGGGATGAGACCGGGGCCAATTTGTTATGGGAGCGCACTTCGCTGTTTACTGTGAGGTGGTGTGCTCTGACCCCCAGGTCTCTGCCTGCTCCCCTGGGATCTCGGGAGGTGTGGTCCCTGGGCTTAGGCTGATCTACGTGAATGCTAGGTCCGAAGCATAAGTCATCCCTCCTCCGAGCTTATTGAGGAGGAGGCTGCGGACCCGTGCATCATGGAAACCTGGTTGGGGGAGGGGGTGTCTCTCTGTGTGATCTATGCCCCACTGGTTTCCGTGTGCTACATCGGTCTCGAGCTCAGGGAAGGGGCGGAGGGTAGCCATAATTGTTAGAGAGACCCTGTTTCAAGGGAGGCCAATGTTCCGAGATAGCGGTGTGAGACTCTCCTCATTAGGTTGGGCCCGGGAGGTCGGCTGGGTCTGTTGCTGATGTACCTGTCCTCAGCCTGTGGC
This sequence comes from Naja naja, assembly GCA_009733165.1. Lineage (NCBI taxonomy): Eukaryota > Metazoa > Chordata > Lepidosauria > Squamata > Elapidae > Naja > Naja naja. The sequence continues at coordinate 199,746,392 of CM019150.1, read as the reverse complement.
AACGCCCTTCCTGGGCTGCTCTGCCCCTCTCCGGGTGGCTGTGGAGCCCCCAGGCTTATGGTTTTGGGGACTTTAACCTCTTGGCTGGGGGTGTCGGGTTTGGCTCAGGAGTTCATGGCATCCATGGCAGCCATGGACCTGACTCAGGTGATTCAAGGCCCACTCATGAGGGGGGGAACACTGACCTGTTTTTATCTCGACACTGGCGAGTGATCTAGGGGTGACTTCTTTGTCTACTCTACCTTGTCATGGATCGGATCACTATCTCCCATGCTAGTCTTTCAGGGGCTATCCTTGTTGCTGGGATGAGGAGCCAACTCGATGGTTCCCCCCAGATGCCTGATGGACCCTGAGAGGTTTCAGATGGCTCTGATGGACCCTGAGAGGTTTCAGATGGCTCTGGGGTTCTTGCCCACCTCCCTTGACCACAACCCGCCGAGGTGCTGGCCGCCTGGCAACAGGCGCTTCGAGGGCACTCGACCAGGTTGTCTCTGCCCTTCTTCACTGCAGACCCCGTCAGCTCCCTGGTTTTCGGAGGAGCTCTGGGGATGAAACGGGAGAGAGCCTAGAGAGCAGGTGGAGGACGAGCATTCGAACCACCGTGGCCAGTTAAGAGCCTACATTAGGACCTACCTGGAAGCGATCAGGGTGGCGAGGCGGTTTACTTCTCCGCCCTGATTGCATCTGCCGATGATCGCTCTGTGGCCCTGTTCAGGGTTACCCGCTCCTCCTCCAAGTGAGGGAGGGGCAGACTTTGCGGGCAGAGCAGAGGAATTTAGTTTACATCTGGCGGATAAGGTCGCCGGATTCGGGCTGGCTTGGACTCGACTGGCAGTGGTCTGATGATGAGGTGACGGCGGATCTGGTTGATTCTATCTGCTGAGTTTGACCCGTCTCCCTTGATGAAGTGGACAGGATCATGTGGAGGTTGTCCTCCACCACGGTTTATTGGACCCTGTCCCTCCTGGTTGGTGTGTGCCTCCAGTGAGGTGACATGCGGCTGGCTCCAGGCAGTTGTCAACGCATCTTTGAGTGAGGGAGTCTTCCCCGCCACCTTGAAGGAGGCGGTGGTGACCCTCCTCAAGAAGCCTGCTCTGGACCCAGCCGTTTTGGATAACTATCGCCAGTCTCCAACCTTTTAGCCAAGGTTGTTGAGAGCTGGTGGTGCAGCAACTTCCTTGTTCCTGGAGGAAACTGATTATCTAGACCAGATCAATCGGGCTTCAGGTCTGGACACAGCACGGAGACAGCATTGGTCGCGCTGATGGATGATCTCTGGAGGGCTCGACAGGGTTTTTCCTCTGTCCTAGTCCTATTAGACCTCTCAGCGGCTTTCGATACCATCGACCATGGTATCCTCTCTGCATGCTCCGGGGTTGGGGTGGGGGCACCATTCTGCGGTGGTTCTCTCCTACCTCTCGGACCGCCGCAGTCGGTGTTGACAGGAGAGCAGAGATCGGCTCCAAGGCCCCTCACTTGTGGGTGCCACAGGGGTCGTCCTTCCTCTCTCCTGTTTAATATCTACATGAAACCGCTGGGGAGATCATCCGAGGTTTTGGGGTGAGGTATCATCAATATGCAGATGATACCCAGCTTTATATCTCCACCCCAGGCCAGTGATGCTCTCTGTGATGTCGGTGCCTGGAGGCGTGCGGGTCTGGATGGGGAGAAATAGGCTCCAACTCAACCCGACTAGATGGAGTGGCTGTTCTTACCGGCATCTCGGTTTTCTGGTGATGTTCCATCCTTGGCCATGGGGGAGAGGTGTTGCCCCCGTGGATAGGGCAAGGAATCTGGGCATCCTCCTGGATCCACAGCTCAGTTTGGAGGAGCAGGTGGGGACTGTGGCCAGGGGCTTTCACCCAGGTTCGCTGGTTAGCCAGCCTTACCTGAGCCGAGATGCCCTTCGAACAGTCACTCATGCGCTCATCACTTCTAGAATCAACTACTGTAATGCTCTCTACATGGGGCTGCCCTTGCGAACTACCCAGAGGTTACAACTGGTGCAGAATGCGCTGGTGGGCTGTGATGGGAGTATCCCGATACCCATGTTACACCCTCCTGCATGACCTGCATTGGTTGCGGTTGCCTTCCGGGTTAGTTTCAAGGTGCTAGTAACAACTTGTAAACCCCTAAATGGCTTGGGTCCAGGGTACTTGCGGGAATGCCTCCTGCCAGCATCACATTCCGACGCTCTGTTCTCCCCACAGGAGGGGCCTCCTTGGGATACCGCGGTTAGGCATTGTCGGCTGGCGGTTCCCAGGGCTAGGCCTTCTCGTGGGAGCGCCCACCCTTTGGAACCAGCTCCCGTGGATCTCGTCTGGCCCTGATCTCCGCTCCTTCTGCCGGGACCTTGAAGACTTGGTTGTTTCAACAGGCTGGCCTGGAATGACCCGGTGGGGGTTTAATTGTTTAATTTTAAGGTTTTAAGGTTTTATTGTATATTTCGACTTGTTTAGATTTAATTTGTTTTTAGGTAAATTCTATGTAAATATTTGCTGTTTTATTGTTAGCCGCCCTGAGTCCTTAGGGAGAAGGGTGGCATACAAGTCAAATAAATTATTATTATTATTAAGATTTGTATTCTTTTACCAACTTTTATAGCAATTTATGAAACTTGTTTCTGATAATCAACATTTTGAAGCTACACATTTTATTCTTTTTTTACCCAGGCAATGCTCAATTATTCTTTTGTTATTAATTATCCACATACTGCTGCTTTGTTCCTTTACTGATCACCTGACTGGCTGCTTAATTAATTAATTCATAATTGTTTCCAAACTTCATTCTTAACTGAATTAATTCTCCACCTCCTTAATTTGTCTGAATATTAAATTAATTGAAGTCATTATTTCTCTGTCTCTTAATAACTCTACTGTTCCAGAGTATTTTTCTCCCCTCCCCAAAGAAAATGACTTAGCTCATTTTTAGTAGAATAATAAACTTTATAATCCATTGTTAAATAATTCTGCTGATGTTCCAAGTTCATTAAGGAAATCATATATATTTTCTGTGTTTTAAATAGAAGCTACTTGCCTATATCTCTAGATATCAGTTAATTATTATCTTCAATTTCTTCTACTACTATCTCCTTACTGAGTATCAGATAAAAATGAATACATCTGGAGGATCAGATTAATGTCATTAACTGCTGAAAAACCAGCTCTGTTTAAACTGGTAACATAAAAGTTAAAATTAGCTTCATTTATATTCTTGTCTTAAGTTGGGTTTTGCTTTGTTTCATGGCAAGACAAAAAGACAAATATTACAAAATTACAGAATTATATAGAAAAAGCAAGTCATTTGGAAAATAAAAGTAATGAGGAAAAGTAAAAAAATAAAAGGATAAAAATAAAAATAAAATGTGGTTTTATATTTGTATGCATGCAATAGCCTAGATAGGTATATAATTAGTTATAATGAGAAACAGAAATGTTTGAACATATGTACTGAATATTCCAAAGCAATATTTGCATAGGGAAAAGTACCCTTAAGAAAATCATTGAAGACATTTAATAAATGGTGGCTGGATTTGAATAAAATTGCTCTTCATTATAAGATTTTTCAGAGCTCTTTGATGTGCCAGTTTTTCAGGCAGAGCGCTTTCTGAGATTTTTAAGTACTGCTAATCTAATGAAAGATGTACTTAAATTTTTCAGTGTTTTACTATCGCAAATCTGGCAGCTAACAAGGAAAAAGGGATCACTTTTTTATGCTGCATTGATTTAGTTGTCTCAAGTATATGAACAATAGTTCAAGACCAATCACTATGAAACCATTCACCTGGAAGGATTAGTTAATTGGGTTTTGCTATCCAAAACAATAGAAACCTCTGCAAATCTGCTTTAACTCAGACAACAAGGAAAGATTACAATTTATATGGTGCAATTTGAGTATAGTTTAATGACACATACAGTATGTGCAGAAGTAAATTTAAATGTGCTTCTGCTTCCCAAATAAAGCCATAGAGATGTATCATATTAAAATTATGAAATTCTAGAATTTAATACTAATGCCTTTACTATAGCAATAGCACTTAGAGTTTTATATATCATGTCACAGTGCTTTACAGCCCTCCCTCTAAATGGTTTACAGAGTCAGCATATTGTACCAGCAATCTGGGTCCTCATTTTACTGACCTCAGAAGGATGGAGTCAACCTTGAGCTAGTCAGGCTTAAACTGTTGGCAGTGAGCAGAGGCAGCCTGTAATATTGCATTCTAACCACTGCACCACTATGAAAGGAAGCAGGTACATACCATACTTCAAATGTTGTTAATAACCTTAGTTAATGAAATATATATGGTTTATGAAGGGATAATTATGAAGGGATATAATGGTTTATGAAGGAATATAGAAGAAATCTCAGTGATATTTGTAGTTATTGAAAATTGAGGCGAAACAAATAGATTCATAAAATTTAGAATTTACTACAGGAATCCCATTCCCAGTGCAGAAATGTACTCTAATATCTATTTAAATTCTGTTTAAGGACTTTCAACAGTGTCCATCATTTCATGAAGCATTCTGTTCCACAGGTGACCTCATTTACAATTAGAAATTATTTCTTTATGTACAACTAAAATCTACTGCATTATAATTTTAGTCCAAACAAGTCTTCTCTTGTCCATGCTAAATCTACCCAATGCCTCCAAATGATTCTCATAAGTTTTACTTTCCAGGTTCCTTGTCATCTTGATCAATCTCTCCTGGACACACTTCAGCTTTTCAACGTTCTTCCTCAAATGTTGCAACCAGATCTAGATGTATCAATTTGGAAAGATGCAGTGCAGGATATGACTTCTCTTGATACAGTCTAAGATTTCATTGTCTACTAGTTTGCATTTTAATGTTTCCTCATATTTAACTAGAAACTCTTTGAGACACCCACATCTTCTTATGTACTGCTGCCCAGTATGGTCTCTATCCCATGCTGTCTTCATGTTTTTTATTTTTCCTACCAAAATTAAGATGTTGTATTTGCCCTGTTGGAATTAATCTTGCTGTTTCCTGCTAATTTTTCAACTTATTAAAATCTTCCTAAATTATGATACTGTTCGCTAAGACTTGGTTACTCCCTCTTTATGTTGACCTGCAAATCTGAAAGCCCTCTGATTTTGTATGAAATTGACATCTCATTTCAATCATTTATCAACATGTTAAACAGCACAGAGCATAGAATAGGATCCTGCAGTACTCCATTCAACATACTGTTGTTTCAAACTAATTAGTAATAGACCTCACAACATGACACACACGAAGTGCTTAATGTTTATCCCATTACTTAAGACAGTGTTTCTCAATTGTTTCTCAATCTCAACAACTTTATGCTGACTGGGAAATTCTGTGAATTAGTCCACACATCTTAAAGTTGTGGAGGTTGAGAAACACTTAACTAGTTTAATATGGAGGCGTGAATGTACACTTATTGTTCAATCAACTCTGTATCCACCTAATGGAAACACATCCAGTCCCCATGTTGATTAGAAATTAATCAGAGGCTTTACTGGAGTCAATATATACTTTTTCATCATGTTCTTATCTCAACTAAATTTTATAAAGAAGGAAATCAAGTTGATGTGACATGACCCATTTTTGATAAGCCATTATTGGCACCTGCCAAACCATGTGTTCTTTTCTCAGTATATACTAAATGTTTAACGATCCATTCAACAGTTTTGCCCAGCATCAACAACAAATTGATCATTGCATGGTTACTTGGATTCTTTTTTCCTCCCTTTGGAACAAAGGAATAACATTTCCCTTTCTCCAGGTCTTTGGTTTTATATCCATTCTCCATGATTTCTCAAAGATCAATAAGAGAGAGTATGAGATAATATTCTGCAATCTCTTTCAAAACTTAGAATCTATGGTTCTAGAGATTTAAGTAATTCATAGTATACCAAGTGCTTCTGAACCATCTATTGATTGTTTGACTTAGGTTGTCATGTTCTCTTTAGTCAATTTCTTCACCTAGATTCATTTTAACATAGTTCAGCTTTGTGGAGAAGATCAAAACAAACTAGGAATTTGATCCACTTTCTTTATAAGGTTTTATCATCTTTTAGCAATGGCCTACCCTTCATTTTTCCTCCTTTTACCCACCAAACTCCTTTGGTTTTTATTTTAATTTCCCTTTTAAATTTAGGTTCTTTTTCTGCTTTAGTCTTTCTAACTTTCCTTCTAGTTTTTAGCATCATTTTTTTCATGTAAAACTAAAATCTGCTTCCATAAGCTCTTCTGTCTTTACATTCCTTGAACATACTTATCTTCATGCTTTATAAAAGAATTATCAAGAAATGGGAGAATATTTCTTCCCTTCTTTTTATCTACTATGCATGCTCACTTGAGCTTGTAGAAGAAAAAGTGGATTATCAATGTAATAATAGCAATAACAAATAGCAATAGCACTTAGACTTATATAACAGGTTCATAGTGCTTTACAGCCCTCTCTAAGCAGTTTACAGAGTCAGCATATTGTCCCCAACAATTTTGGGTCCTCATTTTACCCACTTCAGAAGGATGGAAGGCTTAGTCAATCTTGAGCCTAGTGGGATTTGAACTGCCAAATTTCAGGCAGCTGACAGTCAGCAGAAGTAGCCTGAAGTACTGCACTCTAACTACTTTCTGAATGAAACTTTCTGACAGTGAGAACAATCAACCAATGGAATGCCTTGCCCTCGGAAGTTGTGGGAGTGCCATCACTTGAGACTTTCAAGAAGAGATTGGACTGCCATTTGTCAGAAATGGTGTAGGGTCTCCCACTTGGGTGGAGGGGATTGGACTAGATGACCTACAAGGTCCCTTCCAACTCTGATTATCTGTTATCTGTTACTGCACCACCGAGGCTCATAATAAGATAATTATTACATTATCAATGTAATAATAAGAATAAAAATGGATAGCTATTGCAGGTACAACAGGATTAATTTCTTCATTTAGGACGTTCTTCTGATATCACTAGTGATATATTATTCTTTGGGGTTCAAATTATGGGTATTGAACCCACACACGTTCACACTTTAAATGATTCTGTAAACTTTGGCATTCAGTGCCTGCAGGAATGAATATATGGAAGCTTTTATAATAATATCTCCAGTCTACCTTCCTGTTAAGAAGGAAAGATACTTTTATTAGAACAGAGAGACATTCAAACCGCTGAGAGCTTAATGGAAGATAACTTACATATACATCCTGGGAGCTTCTAAGAATAAAAATATAAAAGTTGTTTAAGATATTATCTGAACTTCTCCCACAGCAGGGTTACCTATGGGCCATAGTATGTCTTTCTGAACTTTCAATGGCTCTTGTGGTCCAAGGATTTCAAATTGCTCATATCTTTTAGAGACAGGATGAAGGGCCAAATGTGCAAGTGACACAGATTATCTTTTACACTCCAACTGCTGAGATAAGAATCTCACTGCTCTTCTGACAAGGATCATAATTACTCAGACAGGGCAGGGATTCCAGTTTGAGTTAGTTCTCCTCTATTGTGATGGAAGGTAGATTTGAGCTGGACCAAATTGCTAGGCAATTCTTCCATAAATCCAAAACTGCTTATGGATAAGGATCTATTCTGATAATGATAGTTCCCTTCTGAGTGCTAGTACTGTTAAGAAAGTGGTTGACATATGGAAGACTTCATCTTTCTTTCAGTCTACCTTTCATGATCACACTTCTTTTCTCGTGAAAAACATACATCAATTCAATCCTATAAAGAACCCCCAAGGATTCTTGTAGTACAAACTTCTACTATATTCCTATAATTGTGGGTACCATCTCTATTTCATAAATATAAATAGCCAGCAACATAAATAGCCACAAGTGTTTGGTTCCTACATTGTTGTGGCTCCACATCATGAACGAATATGACATCACTGAAACAAATATGTCATCCTTATAGAAATATAGGAATTTTAAAAACTTTTTCAAAGAAAATGCCAGGAAAAAAACTCACTTGTGGTTAACAGAAAACATTGAGATCTTGGCACCCCCCTAGATTAAATTACCACCCTAAAAACACAGCTTTTTCTTAATTGTAATTAAACAACCTACTTTTTGAATATTAGGGAAACATTTAACTATTTTATGGTTCTCTAGGTGTGAGGGTTTGCATGCTAAAAACAGCAATTCACATTCCAGGGAGATACATATGGCTCTGCAGAATAACTATTTTTCTAGAGGCAAAAGGCCTGTTTAGAATTGTATATGTTGCATGGAACCACCAAATTTGTTTCCCATTGTGGAAGAAGTTTTGTCTTGTTTGTTAAGATGAATGAATCTTTGCATGGGATACCTTTGAAATGTTTATAAATGTTTGCCCAGGTCCAGCTGGTTTGCCAGTTGCGCCCATATCTGGACCGAGATGCCCTGCGCACGATCATTCAGGCTCTCGTTGTCTCCCGACTTGACTACTGTAATGTTCTCTATTTAGGACTGCTCTTGCATACCACTCGGAGGCTTCAGCTGGTGCAGAATGCGGCTGGGTAGTGATGGGAGCTCCCCGATACTCCCATATTACATCCCTCCTGCGCGGCCTGCATTGGCTTCCGGTTGCCCTCCGGGTGAGATTCAAGGTCTTGGTGTTAACATTCAAAGTCCTACATGGCATGGGTCCAGGATATCTTTGAGAACGACTCCTCCCAGCATCAAATACCAACCGCCCTGTACGGGCGCACAGACGGGGTCTCCTCAGGGTGCCGTCCACGACTCAATGTCGCCTGGTGGGGACCCGGGGGAGGGCCTACTCTGTGGCGGCCCCCACTTTATGGAATCTTCTTCCGCTGGAGCTCTGGCTGGCGCCTGATCTTCGCACCTTCTGCCACGAGTTAAAAACCTGGCTGTTTTTACAATCTGGGCTGTGCTGACTCTTTGGGGTTTGTTTATTTTAATTTTGGGGTTTTAATTCTAATTCGGCTTATAATTTGTTTAATATATTTTTAGGTTATTTATTGTTATCATTGTATTTTAGCTGTGAGCTGCCCCGAGTCCTTTCGGAGAGGGGGCGGCATATAAGTCGAATAAATAAATAAATAAATAAATAAATAAATAAATAAATAAATAAATATCAGTTGGGTACTTCTGTGCTGCTTAAGGTCTTCTGTACAGCACTTCAAAGGATGGGGAAGATATTTACAAGAGCAAGGCTCAAAATGCCATATGCAAAAGCAACATAACTCAGTGTGTTTCTTATGCAATAAAACATCAAATAATAAGACCCTGACTTATTTGTCAGTGAAAGCGTGTCTCCTTAACTATGGACAGGCAGCCAATTGTTTAGTGGATATTGCAAAGTTTTGTTACCAGTGATGGGATTCAAAAATTTTTACTACCGGTTCTGTGGCATAGCTTGGTGGGTGCCATGGCTTGGTGGGCATGGCTTGGTGAGCATGGTGGGGAAGGTTACTGCAAAATCCCCATTCCCTCCCCATCCCACTAGCCTGCTTTCCAGCTCTGTTCTCCTGTGCAGGGCAACAAAAGAAGACACAGCCGATCAGCTGGGACTTGGGAGGCAGAGAATAGATGGGGCGGGGCAGTCAGAGGTGGTATTTGCTGGTTCTCTGAACTACTCAAAATTTCCACTATCGGTTCTCCAGAACTGGTCAGAACCTGCTGATTACCACCTCTGGTTGTTATGTTGTTTCTAAGTTCACCAGAACTAAAAGGTATAAAACAGCACTTTGGTTAGTAGAAAGAATCTCATTCCAGAAGTAAATGCTATTTGGGAATAAGGAAGGAAAAACTTTGAAGGCAAAGAGAAAATCTATTCAGGGGGCTTGGTGCTAGTAGTACTTTCAAGGAAACTGCTGCTTCAAAGTTGCTTTGGGAAACCAGAGCAGAACAGAGAGAAGGTTTGTGTTACTTTTAAAGCTATCTCAAGCATGTTCCAGAACTGGAAGAGATCCCTGCAGACATGTGAAGCCTCTCAGAAATATGAATCACATCACTGCTGTGGTGTTGACAAAATGATAAAAACTGTAACTTTTCCTGCCTTTTTTAAAACTACCTTTGCATATTGAAGCACCCCATCAAAGGATGGGCTTGCATAGGCTTTGTATATATAAATGTCTCAGTATGATTTTCTATCTACTGTTTCTGCTCAGTCCAGAGACCCACAGATCAGTCAAAACTCAATGCTTTTTGGTGTTGATAAACTCAAAGGCTTTTTTTGTCAAATAGCCACATAATTCTATAATGAAAACCAGAAAGAATATTTATGGTCATAAACAACTTTGAGACAGATAGACGATAGGTAAATGATAGATGATAGACAGACAGACAGGTAGGCAGGCGGGCAGGCAGGTAGACTTCCTGTATCTAGTACATTTCAAAGCCTTCTTTCTTTTTGGATGACCACTGAAAAATTAAAAAAAAATTATATACCTGGAGAATGACAGGTTTACAATCCTCAAAGAAGTTCTTCTTTATTTAGTACCATCTCCTATCAGAGATCCATCACCATCAATGCTATTCTTTCTTTTGTTGTTTCTGCATTTGCTTTCAGTCTTTTCTGGCAATATGTAGTGCTATAGTTTCTCATTGCCTTTTATATTTCTCTTATATTACCATATGAATATCTGCCTTCCCATCATTGTGTACACAACTACAATTGTCCCAGTTAACACACTTCTGTCTGTAGTTGCTCTGGATAGAGCACCTGATAGATTCCTTATGGAGTCACAAAATTGTCTTTGGATACATGTAACATTTTTTTTAAAATATGACATTTTTATCAGTTAGTAATATTTCCCAAACATTAGAATGACTATATCCTGCTAGCATTCTACAAAGTTTACGCTGTTGTTTATATTAAATATTTTATTTAATGGCCATTTCACCATCCACAACTCATTAGTTTAAAGAACTGTAGGTTGATGCAAGTAAAAAAGAAATGTTATGATTTCTACAGTGTGGATCAACCATATAGTTTGCATAATCAGGCATCTTGCATCAAGCATGCCACTTCATCTTTTTCATTTCATTTTTATACCTCTGGATCCTTGTCTAGATTATTTTCTTTTAAATAATCCACTTTATTTGGATTGATGTCTAACCAATCCAGATATCAACTTCATTATGATCTGAAACTGAGAGGGACAAGAATGCTGCTGCTGCAAGAATGGAGACTTTCCCAAGGAAATGAGGCATTATTTAAGTTCAATAGCAGAATGGAAATCATACTGCTGCCACACGGATGCTGTGTAATGGGGTGAAAGTGGGCACTGTAAAAGAAATTGTTTGATTAGCAAGCTGTGACCTATAAAATCGCAGGAAGTTAAATTGGATGACCTGGGGACTTTATAGTTTGTGAATATTCCCATTTCAGAAAAGCAGAATCACTGAGTTACTCACAAAAGACTTGGTGAGGCTAAAACATTTTCATGTCACAAGGACATGAATCTTCCTGCAAGGAACATCATTTTCAAAGAATTAAAGGGAACGAGTAGCAAGACTAATTGTCTTATTTATATCCATATCCTTACTTTGCAATCAAAACTAAGCTAGAATGTTAACAATGCATGCATTTAGTATGATTTGCTCTAATGTACGGATTTCATTATATGGGATATTTGTTTTGGCTTATTAAGAAATTCTCAGTTTATTACAATCCTTATATTAACTGCTGAAAAAGCATATTAAAAGCACAGTTTGTCAACAGCAATCTGGAAACAGACACAAAATTCTATGTAACTGTGTCTTGTAAAAAAATCTAGTAACTGTGAGTCTGTATTCATTTTGCTTTTTCCCTTTGAAGCAGCTATATAATCAGAATGGAGTTCAAAAATTTAGAATGATTACTGAGTGAAAGCAGACACATTGAAGTTGTTCAGACACAAAATTCTATGTAACTGTGTCTTGTAAAAAAATCTAGTAACTGTGAGTCTGTATTCATTTTGCTTTTTTTCCCTTTGAAGCAGCTATGCTTATGTATAATCAGAATGGAGTTCAAAAATTTAGAATGATTACTGAGTGATTCTATAAAAACATAATCAGCAGACACATTGAAGTTGTTCAGGACAGCAACCCTTGGTTTAATTGGAAAGACTAATCATGTGCTAGCAAAATCATGTGCAGAATATGCAAAGAATGATGTTGACAATTTCCTTACCACATGAAATAGATGGATAAAAGAGGATTTCCCTTTTTTCCCCACCCCAAGAATATAATAGATTTTGACTTGCAATGATTGCTTAGAGGCTCTCAAGTTATTTTCAATTCCTAGTAATCACATAAATAGATTTTCCCCTGATGCTCTATCCCTAAAGTGTTTGCTGATTGCCTTCTTCTATCTTGCTGCTAGTTGTCCCTCTTTGTCTTTCCTTTAACCTTTCTCATTACAACCATTTTGCAATGTGATGGGTCTTCACATAATGAAGGAGGATAATTTGAGCCTGGTCATTTGTGCCTTGAATGAGTACTATCAGATAATGTATTTGATGATCCATCAGTTTGTTTTCTTGGCTGTCCACTATGTTCTTAGGAGTCTTCTCCAAACCTACATTCAAAGGTGTAAGCACACCTCCTATCCTAATGCCCAACTTTCATTTCTATAGAGTATCATGGGAAATAACTTGGCTTGCATGATTCTGATCTTTGAATACCTTTTCCAAGGACTTCATGGCTGCTCTCTGAGTGTGGCATATTCCTTGACTGTTTGTGACTTTACTGTTGATGGTTGATTGAAATAAGATTGGCTTTCTGTATTGTATTAGCTCCTGAGATGTCTAATGTTCCAATTGCTTGACTTTTGTTCCTTAAGGCAGTACATGAGGAATAAGGATAGATCAGTTTGTCTGCTTTTCAAAGGAACACAGTAGTGCATTTAAGGATATGTCAGTGTGCGATAGGCAATGACAAGCATTCAGGTATTTATTCTATCTTAAATGAGGCTTGTAAACTGGCTTTGGGAAACTACTTTCTGCCATTCTGCCATCAGCATTGGTACCTATTTTTTTTTTATTTCTCTGGAGCAGAAACTATGCAAAGCAAAGATATCCTTACTCTACTAAAGCCCAGTTAAGTCATACTCCATAATATTGAGTTGTGCCATACAGAATACAGAATAACACTGTTGGCAGGGACCT
>CM019150.1:199015017-199075921 GCA_009733165.1 Naja naja | reverse complement strand
ATTGCTATGCTTCCTCTAAAGATACCCAGATTTCTCAAGTTATGGATTGGGTACAGAGAGGGTGGCCTGGGGTTGTTACTCCTTCTGAGTTCGGCCCTACAAATCACGCCTGAATTGAAGTGTGCTTAAGGGTTGTTTGCTGTGGGGTCCCTGTGTCATTGTTCCTTGCCTATTACGCATAAGAATCATTGACCTTCTCCATGAGGGGCACCCTGGCATCAACAGGATGAAGGCTCTGGCCAGGAGTTACATCTGGTGGCCAGGGCTGGACGCAGGCAGTTACAATAAAGTGCAACACTGCTCCACCTGCCAGCTGTCCAGACCTTCTCCTCCTGCCTCCTGCCCTGGGGAGTGGGAGGATACCAATACCCCATGGTCTAGGCTGCACATAGATCTGGCAGGCCCCTTTCAGGGAAAAACTTCTTGGTACTAGTTGACTCTTTCTCCAAATGGGTGGAACTGGTGCTTCTTAAAAACACAACTTCAGAATCTGTCTGCTTGGCCTTAGACTCTATTTTGCCTCCCCGGTTCCCTGACACCTTGGTTTCTGACAACGGGCCACAATTTACCTCTTCCCCCTTTGAATTCCTAGCCCACAGAGGTATCAGACATGCCTTAATCTCACCTTTTCACCCTGCTTCTAATGGCCTGGCTGAACGAGCCGTGAGATCTGCCAAGGAAGCCTTAGGTAGATTGGGGGAAGGGGACTGGCCTACCTGAATAGCCGGGTACCTCCTGGCACAGCATACCACCCCAAGCGCTGCTACCAATCTTTCTCCAGCTGAACTCCTTATGGGTAGGAAGCTACGAATAACTCTGGATCGACTGCATCCCATGTATACCCCCAGGGCACCCCTGGACTCTTCTAGTAAAACAAGGGTTTTTTATCCTGGGGATCCAGTCTACTCCCGAAATTATTCAGGGACTCCTTTATGGGTGCCTGGGTGGGTTGAACAGCAGACAGGCCCTAAATCTTACAGAGTAAGGTTAGGCGATGGGAGGCTATGGCACAGGCATGTGGACCAACTAAGAAGTCGTTGGAGACTCCTACAGGTCCTGCCCAGCTTGAGCCAGAAACCTCAGACAGGGGAGAAGATGAAGCCGTAGACTCGCGAAGTGCAACACCCAACAGCGGCCCTCAGGAGGACTCACCAGATTCATCAACGTCCAAAGCACCGCAGAAACCAGCTTCCTCCAGTCAACTGTCGAGGCTGCCAGAGAAGGGAAGGCAACACCGTCCCAGGGAGAAATCACCGCACCGAGTGCTAGTCCTGCCATGCCACCGCTGCCGACCAGACCAAGGCGATCTGAGCGAGAGAAGCGACGGCCCACCTACCTAAGCGACTACGCCTGCATGGTTCTAGGGGGAAGGAGTGTTGAGTTCGGAAGTTCTCACCAGGCCGCCGTTCACGCGGGAGCCAAAGCATTGCTGATGTTTGACAGCTCCCTATAAAAGGAGCTGTCAAACGGAGTCAGCTGGCTCCCTCACTCAGCTGTTGCCGCAGGCTGACGGCCAGCCGCGGCTGAAGTTACATTGTCAGGAAATAAAGCCGTTTAAAAAAAGAGCTGCTCCGCCCGCTCTTGCTTCAACGCAATTATAAAACTATGAAAGAAGTGCTAACAGGGTTAGGGCCATTCTAATTTTTGATTTTCCAGAGAGATATTCTTTGACATTTACTTCTTCATAGAATCCAAATGATCAAGTCCAAAAACCACTATAAACAAAATTATAAAATATGACTCAAAGATACCTTGATTGCAAATGGTATCTTTTTTCCCCTTTCAAAATACAAAATCAGTAGTATTTCTACCATTAAATGCTGTGTGGTTTATTTGGAATGGAAAGATAATATTGATGCTGTGAGATAATCTCAGTTTGAAAATGGCAGTTTAGAATTTATGGACAAATAGATGTCTTAAAACTTAAAACTTTCGATCATCTTTTGGCAATCAGGACTTTAAACTATTTCAGTTATTGCAAGAGGGAAACGGATTGTTTAAAACTTCAACATGGCAACATATTCAATTAAAATATCTTCTGATTTCACAATTTGGTTCAGCATTGAAACCTATTTTAGATTTTTCCAAATCTACAGCAAACTCTGAAATAATATTTTTAAAATTAGTTATTTGGAATAAAGATTTGAAATATTCTTCAGTAATAAGTCAGTGGTTAAGAGTCTTAAAGAAGGATTTTTCCAAAATAAAACATTCTTGACTTTGGAAAATACCACAAGACTGATAAGAGATCTGAGGACACTTAAGCACTGCCTCCAGCTTTCTGTATTTTCCCCAGACTAAGATATTACTCAGACTAGAATTTAGTTTGCTTACAAATACTTTTCTTTTCATTGCTTTTTAAAACCTACAAGACAGCGGGGAACATAAAATTTACAGGTTAATAGCAGAAGTTGTCAGTGTTTTCAAACTGACTGAATGCTGTCAAGTTGGAGTATTCTAATCCATAGAAAGGACAATTTTGTCTGTCATTTGCTATTAAAGAAACAGACTACTTTATGGACTAAAGTCCATTGGCAGGCAAATATTCAAGCAGATGGGTACCATTTTTTCCTTAATGATTATTACCCCTTTATTTTGAAGGGAAACTACATTTGTATATAGGGGGAAATTACTCATTCACTTAAATAAGGTCTAAATAACTAATGTAGGATGATAAGTGGAGTGTTTGGGTATACGCAACCTCTTTGTTCTTTGTCAGTCTGATACTTAATTAAAATTCCTGCAGGTTGATGGATTGCTTTTATAGTAGTCTGCTCTTTCCTCTCTGCTCGTTAAAATAAGCTAGAAGTAGATATAAAAGCTAGTGTCAAGCAGTTTTACTGGTTGTGTAAACTGCCCAGATAGAAGACCACCTATGGACCAGGAGACAAAGCTGGATCTAACTAATTTTAAATATTTTGTAATTTCCTAGTATTAAAATAAGAAAAAAAAATGCCAATGAGTCCAATGTTAATGGAATTAAATAAAAACATTTAAATTATTAACACTATACTTCCAAAATAAGTTTAATTTATTAATTTATTAAATGTGCATGCTGCCCCTCTTACCAATGTTGGAGACAGCATTTAAAGTTCTAGGAAATGATCTGAAAAGAAGTAAAAGGCAGTTTTCCTTTTCCAATGTCTATGGAGATTCTCAGTCATCCAGGTCATGCTTGTCCCAAAGTTGATTTTTCAAGAGGCAACTAGACTTTCTTGTTTTTCTTTGAAGATGTTTCGCTTCTCATCCAAGAAGCTTCTTCAGCTCTGACTAGATGGTGGGGAATGGAAGGATTTCTATTCCTTCCATCCAGACAGCATGAAGAATTTATAGTTGGAACAAATTTGAACCTTTCCCCCCTAATTTTGGCTTAATGTTTTCTAAAGCAATATCCACTTCTCTGTACTCATAAAGCTTAGAATTGTAGATCCAGGAAATTTCTTTCACATCTACATTTGTGTAAGGTATATTCTTGATGAATTACTGTTGTTAATGTGTTCACTTACTAAATGTTAACTCTGAGATTTTCCTACAAGGATTTTTGTAGAAGATTGAGATTTTATAGTTCAGCCTGCACATATCTTGAATCAGTTCAGTCTAGTGGTTAAGGCACCAGGCTTGAAAGACCAGGAGTTCAAGTCCTGCCTTAGCGTGGCTGTTAAGTTTGCATGAAGAGACAGACGGAGTGCTTCAAGCTCTTTGTTTATTAGTGACTACAGCTCAGAACGAACCCACTTTGGCTGGCTGCGGCTGCTACTTATAGCCAGCAGCCGCAGTTGCCAGCCAATCAGAGTGCAGGGTTTTCCGCACTTTTAAACCAATCATTTCTTACATTTTACAAGAACAGTTCAAACTAAACCAATGACTTTAAACCTGCATACATAACACCCCTCCCACTAGGTTCAGTCCATACTCAAACCCCAGCCTATCTAATGTATTCTTTTAAATAGGTGGGGCTCTTACGTGTACGTTGAGACCTACATGGTTCAGATGTTTTAAGGTTCTCACCTTGTGAGGGAGGAAATGTGTCTGCTGACATTTCCTTACTAGGACTTGTAGTAATGGTAGAACCTGTTTGGTTACTACAACCTGGTCTCTCCTCCCAATCCATCTCCAACCCAATGTCAGCACCTAAATCAGGTAATGATGTGCAATCTTCCATTTGTGAAAATGGTTGTTGGTATTGTGACAGGTTTTGGGATGGTTCCTGTCGTGTTAGCTCATTACACATGGGGTTGATTCTTGCTTGTTCATTACACTCATGATCCTCCCTTCCCCCTAGAAGAGGTATTAGGTATGGGAACTAGAGAGGAACAATTGCAATGTTCCTGAGGTAATCTGGATCTAAGCTGATCAATGTGCCTGCTCCAGAGGACACCATCCTCTGTTTGTACCCTGTAAGATCGAGGGCCTGTGATTTGGGTTATCTCAGCAGGAATCCATAAAGGTTCACCCATAAGGTTCTTAGCATAAACAGAATCACCCACAGTGAACGTGCGAACTTTGCTAGTGGAATCTAGTGGTGCGTTGGGTGCGTAAGTGGGATGAAGGCGGTCAAGGGGAGACCTGAGTTTCCTACCCATCAACAACTCTGCTGGGGATAAGTTAGTTGATGGGTTAGGAGTGATATGCTGGACACTGAGAAGTTTTTCAACTCTCTCAGTGATATCCCCTGGACCCAATTGCTGAAGTTTTTCCTTGGTAAATCGTACCACGTTCAGCCCGGCCGTTAGCGAAGGATGCCCAGGGGCTGTCAGGGCATGTCTGATACCCTGCTGTGCTAGATATGATTCAAAAAGGTTGGATGTAAATTGAGGACCATTGTCAGAAACGAGTACATCAGGTAACCCGTGAGTTACAAAAGCTTTTAAGCTGTTTGATGACAGCATCAGTTGTGGTGGATGCCATAGGGATGACCTCTAGCCATTTGGAATATGCATCTACTATAATAAGGAAAGTGTGCCCTCTGGTAGGGCCAGCAAAATCAATGTGAATCCTGGACCATGGGCCCCTAGGACATTCCCATTCCTGTGGGGCGAGAGGTGGGGCAGGCCTGACTACCTGACAGTTGGGACAAGATGCAACCCAGTTTTCAACCATTTTGTCAATACCTGGCCACCATACATAACTCCTGGCCAATCCCTTCATTCTGACAATACCTGGATGACCCTCATGTAACATTTCCAAAACCTTTTTGCAGTTTTGCAGGAATAACCACCCTGTTACCCCACAAAATACATCCTCTTAATACAGATAATTCAGTTTGCCTGGATTTAAAAGGTTGGGCAAGTTGAGGTAGATCTTGAAGAGGCCAACCTTTCTTAATCCAGCCTATAACAGGAGCCAATAAAGTGTCTTTGGCAGTCTCTCTGGCAATTTCAGCAGCGTGTACTGGAAGCTTGGCAACAGTTTCTAGGAAAAAGTGTAAGTCTCAGGAGCAAAGTCCTCAGTGTGAGAAGGAAGTGGGCAGCGACTCAAAGCATCTGCATGCCCAATGTCTTTGCCAGGCCTGTGGATGAGTTTGTATGAATAAGCAGCAAGAAATTCAGTCCACCTCAGCATTCTTGGTGACAGGATAGTGGGCGTAGGTTTGTCTCCTGCCACAATGCCTAACAGAGGTTTGTGATCTGTGACAATGGTAAATGTTCTCCCATATAAATACTCATGGAATTTCTTGACAGCTGCAACAATTGCCAAGGCTTCCTTGTCCAGTTGGCTGTAGTTCCTCTCTGCTTTGGTCAAGGTGCAGAGTAAAATGCAATAGGAGCTTCCCTCCGCTGGGAAGCCTGTGGCTCAAACCCCCCCCACTCCAAAGGGGATGCATCACAAGTCAGTACAACAGGCAAATTCTCAGAGAACTGTATCAGTACAGCATCAGATGTGATTAGTCTTTTAATATTGTTAAATGCAGATTGTTCTTTTCTGCCCCAGACCCATGCAGACTTTTTGTCTAATAATCTGTGCAGTGGTTCTGCAATGGTTGCCTTCTGAGGTAGGAACATGTGATAAAAGTTAATGAGTCCAAGGAAGGCTTGCAAATCTGTTTTACATTTTGGTCTAGGGGCTTCTTTGATTGCCTGAACCTTGGCATCTGTGGGGTGGATACCATGCTTGTCAATCATATAGCCCAGGAACTCAACCTTGTCAGTTCTAAGAGTGCATTTTTCTTCCTTGACTTTTAACCCTGCTTTTTGAATCTGGTGAGGACTTCTCTGAGTCTCTTGTAACTGAGTGTCATTTTCAGCAGAGATTAACACATCATCAAAGTAAGGTACTACCCCTGGCAGTCCTTGGAGCATCCTTTCCATAAGGCTTTGGAAGATGCCTGGTGCCACGCTTACTCCAAACTGTAACCTTTTACATTTGAAAGCACCTCTATGAGTCACAATGGTTTGGGCCTCTGCAGTGGCATCATCAACTGTTAATTGTTGATATGCCTGGGCCAGATCCAATTTGGCAAAGACTGTACCCCTGCCAAGTGAATGTAGTAAATGATGCACCACTGGAACTGGATATGCGCTCTGTTGAAGCGCATGGTTCAATGTCCCCTTATAGTCTCCACAGATTCTCACTGACCCATCAGTCTTGACTGGTGTGACTATGGGTGTCTCCCACCTGGAGTGGTCAGTGGGCTCTAAAACTCCTTGAGTTATTAGTTTATCTAATTGTGCATCAATTTTTTCCTTTAAGGCAAATGGGACCCTTCTGGGCTTTAAGTGAATTGGTGGCACCTTGGGATCTAGATTGAAAGTGATAGGGGTCCCCATATACTTGCCCAATCCCGCTGAAGACCTCTGGAAACTCAGACTTCAAGGCCTCCTCCCATTCAGTGTTGCTCACGTGATTGATGCCAGTCACCTCGATGCCTAGTGGATTGAACCACTCAAGTCCCAGCAAGCTTGGGTGATCCTTGTCCACGATGGTCAGGGGCAAGCGCTTGGTGTGGCTTTTGAACTTCACGTTGAATTCTCTTGTTCCAACTACTGGAATCTTGTTCCCTTGGTAGTCTTTAAGAGTCAGTGCTTGCTTCTTGAAATGCTTCTTCTGAATGTTTGGGAGTAGTCTGTGAATAGTGTCCCATGACACCATAGATAAATATGAGCCTGAGTCCACTTCCATTTGGCAAGGCCTTCCTTCAATTAGTACCTTGACATGCACTTTTCTGTTATTGATAGAAGAAGAATGACTAATAGTTACTGTCTGATGAGTTTCATTCTTCCCTTTGCTTCTGTGCTGCCCCATTTTCTCACTGAGGTTGTTGGGCTTGAATTCTTTGTCAGGAAACTTTCTTCTGTTGGGTGGAGTTCTGGATGATTTGCAGACTCTTACTAGGTGTCCTCTTTTTTCACAACGGAGGCAGATGGTATCTAGGAACTTGCATTCAGTGTGGGGGTGGCTTCCCCCACAACCTCTGCAGTAGAAATCTTGCCTCTTTCTTCCCAGGTCTTTCTTTTTCCGCTCCATTCTGAGTCTATAAATTCCTTCCCCCCACCTCACTGCAGTTTGACTCAGAATCTATTTGCTCACAATGAGTTGTTGTGGACTTTTCCACATCAGGATGGCTTGTGGCCTTGTTAATTTTCTTCATGGCTGCTGCTGAGGACTTGGTAGCTTCTGCTGAAGAGGCCTCTTCTATTGCTTCCTTCAGTGTGATCTTAGGTCTTAGTAATAACTTGCTCTGAAGCACCTTGTCTTTAAGGCCCAGAACAAATCGATCGCATGGCCTCTTCTAAATTGTTAAATTCACATGCACCCCCAATGTCTCTTAAACTTGCCACGAAGTGTTTACGCTGCTTTCCCCTTGATCCCGACGGTAAAACTCGTGTCTCTTAATGAGGCATGATACTTGTGGGCGTAATGGGCTCTTAACAACTGTTCTAAGTCAGGCCATTCCATTACCTTCACGTCTGCAGCTCCCGCCAATGCCTTCACCATCTTGAAAACTTCCGGACCGCAGTGCGGAGAAAGACTGCCCTCTTCTGCTTCTCGGAAATGTCGGCAAGATCGTTTCCTTCCAGATACATTTGGAAACGATCTGCATACGTCTCCCAGTCTTCTGCCATCGGATCGAAGGGGCTGGGGGTGTTCAGCGCAGCCATCTCTCTCTTCTTCTGTTCGCATTGCCTTCTTCTTCAGGGAGATCCCACCTTCGCCGCCAGTGTTAAGTTTGCATGAAGAGACAGACGCGAGTGCTTCAAGCTCTTTGTTTATTAATGACTACAGCTCAGAACGAACCCACTTTGGCTGGGCTGCGGCTGCTCCTTATAGCCAGCAGCCGCAGTTGCCAGCCAATCAGAGTGCAGGGTTTTCCCGCACTTTTTAACCCAATCATTTCTTACATTTTACAAGAACAGTTCAAACTAAACCAATGACTTTAAACCTGCATACATAACAAAAGCCATCTGGGTGACCTTGGGCCAGTCACTCTCTCTTAGCCTAACTTGCTAAGTTTTTGTGCGGAGAATAGGAAGAGGAAGGTATATTGGATATGTTCATTGCCTTGAGTTATTTGTGAAAATAATAAAGGCAGGATATAAATTCATGAATAAATGAATTTCTAAAGGACTCTAAGATTCAGGCATTCAAAGGGATGCTGCTCTGTAATATGTCTGGGCTGCAAATTTTAACATTTGTATATTTTTTCATTTATTTCTTTGATGGTTCAATATTATGCATGCTTAAAGGGGACTTGATACAATCATTGTTATTTGAATTGGGCCTGTCTGCCTTTATATCCAGTCAAATGTTATAGGACCCAAATAGTGAATTCATTAGTCCAACAATGACAGAGTAAGTGTGTGTGAGAGTGGGGAGGAGAGGGAGGGAGAGAGAGAGATGGTTATTATAATGGATATCCAAGAATTGAATATTGGCAAATCTAATGTGTTCAAAACCACTTTCATCAATATGTCTGTAAAATATATTATTTATTTATTGCAGATAAACTGCACATAAGCCAATTTTGGATTTTTAACAATAAGGAATAGCTATAAATAAATGTTTTAAATGAGTAAACATCTTGTTTCCCTTAGTTTTCATTCTGTAGAGGATTGAGCTTAATATAGATGCAATAGGGGGGGAAATCTCCAGAGTGCAAAGCATGGTGTGGCACAAAGTGATTTGGCCACAGTTGACCAGAATGTCTTTCCACAAATGAAGGACTCAGCAGTCTTCCTGCCATGCCAGGTTGATGGCATTCATTTTATGACATTCAGAAATATCTACAGACCCCTCACATCCTGGACATAAATTGTTTCAACTTCTACTCTTGATGACGCTATAGGGCACTGTATGTCGGAACACTAGACACAAGAACAGCCCCCCCCCCGTTGCCATCACTCTGCTAAACAACTGATTCCCACAACATTGTCAAACTATTTAGTAAGACTGTATTACTATTCTTCTTCTCATTTTTCCTTTTACCTATCTCCTTTTCTACTTATGACTATAATTTTGTTGCTTGTATCTTTAAGATTTACATTGTTTTATTTAGTTTCCTAGTATGATTTATGTTGATTGCTTATTTAGTATCTTAGGACTATCACTAAGTGTTGTATCTTATGATTGATGGTGAATGTATCTTTATGATGACTATGATCATGATTTATCACTTGTAGCTTTTATGTACACTGAGAGCTTATGCACTGAAGACGATGCCTTGCGTGTCCAATTACTCTTGGCCAATAAAGAATCCTATTTTGTTCTATTCTATTCTATTGATAGTGTGTAGAATGGTAGAATGCTGCGGAATGTACTTCCTTTGTTATGAAACAGTGTGATTGACTAAAATCTATTGCATGGGATGGTGGTAATTAGGTTCATGTTTAATGTGTAGGCAAAGGAACTCCTTGCCTTGCAAGCTTAATTCCCTTTTATTATCTTGTGTAATCTGAGTAAGTTCTAACTAGGAGTTCTTTAAGCATTTGGGTAGCTGGATTTTACAGCTATAATTTAGACATAGTTACACATTCCTCTGACAGTTGACCACTTCCTGTTAACATATTTAGCCCGAAGAATGTAAGGATTTGGGGCAGTAAATTTTCTGTCTGCTGAGCTCCTAAATTTCTTCAACTCTCCTTTCATTAAAAGAAATCAAAGCTCTAGCCTTATAAGTACAATTATTGAAAGTGATTGATTTTATTCTGTTATCAGTTATGCCGATTCTGTAATTATTTTGATTTCTGTAATTTAATTGAGTCACATTTCTTATATTTAAGAGAAATTTTGGATAGGTTAATATTTTATACCAGTTCTCTGCTGTTCAAAAGTAGGGGTGGTGGAAATGAATGAATTCAGTGGTTGTTTGTAATTATTATTATGATGAATTTCATCCAGAATTGAGGTAACCAACTGCTCAAAAAGCTGAGCTTAGCCATTCAGTTTACCAGTGTTTTGATTGCACTATTTTATGGCACAATAATTCAAATAGATAAGGTAACAAGGGTAGCTATAGTTACATTCTTAAGAATATAAGATCCAGGTATGGATAGCATTATTTCAAACTACGCTTCTGTCTAATACTCTCAGTTCTGTATTTCTTGGTACTGCTTTTTTGGTATTTCATGTAAAAATGAATGTAATAGTTTAATGGCAGAGAGTGCTTCAAAATATTTATTTCTTGGGCTTACTTTAGTTTCTCAGCATCTGATTTAGATATAGTGGGGGTTTTTGTTTCTTTTTTGTAATTGCTTCTTATCTAAGTGAAAGCACGTTTCTTTATACACATTTTTTGGGGAGGAAAAAACTTTATCTGATCCTTGTGCATTTGAACTTGGCCTTCTGCGACAAAGACACGCTTGTTTGTGCCTTCATGGAATTTAACGAGAAGCTGGTGTTTTGGAAGTGAGAGCGTCTTATTTCCTAGAGTAAAGGCAGAGTAAAGTAACTGGTAATGCATATGTGATCGCACGGAGAAACTGAACACATAGGGACCCACTTATGTCATCAGAAAGCCAGGAAATTAAATTTTAGAAGGAAAAGCTCTTAAGTCTACAGTAGCCCGATCCCTATAACTGAAATGTGTCTGATCAAAGTAGGATCATGCTACCAAGTGAAATCTTAATGTGTGCCAGCCATGGATAGTACCCATTCAACGACTTGAACATTCCTTCTTCCTGTTTAGAGCTCATGTAATCAGCTTTTACAACACAAAAATGCAAGGCTTCTTTTATTAAGTCACAAATTGTATCAACTGCATGGGCACAAATACAAGATTTACACATATGCAAAAATATGGAGCCCATAGCCAAGAATGGCTTCCCCAGTTGTACCATAGTTACCTAGTGATAATATTTTAGTTGAAATAATTGAGACATTTTCAGTTTTTCATGAATTTAATGCTGGGCAGTCCTTTATAACAATGCTATTAATGATGTCAATAACAGAAAATATATAAATTCATTCAGAGGTCAATTTAATTCTTTGTGACTGAGTATCCGGAAAAAAGCCCCACACCTTATGACAATTTTTATGCTTGTAAAGTTGGAGAATGTAGACTTCACATATTCTCCCTTTCAGAAGTGAATTGCTTTCAATATTATTTGCCATATTATTAGTGAAAAGTACAATTCCCACAGATGAATGTCATCTATTTTTTTTTGCAAGTGTATATGCTTGATTAACTAAACCAGGGGGCAGCAACCTGCAGCTCTGGAGCCACATGTGGCTCTTTCATCCCTCTGCTGTGACTCCCTGTTGCTGGTCAGCTCCACAATTGATAGGGCTTTTGGTTAGGATAGGTAGAGGAAAAAGGACACCATGCTAGGAGGAGTCTCTATGCTGGGAGAACCGCCATAGATTCTGGTTGGCTCCAGAATTGAATGGGGGGGCTTCCAGTTAGGATCTTCATGGCTCTTTTGAGTATTTAAGGTTGCCGACCCCTGAACTAAATGAATGCCTTTGCTCTGGTTACTACAAAAACAGAAGAATATATTTTATATTTTAGTATAAGCACTTGTAAATCTTTGGAAGCCTAGAATTGGCCATTTAAGCTTTTGGATTCAACTTCTTGATCATGTATGAATCGAATTAAGGCATCCTTGGCATAGGGCTATCTATGGTTTGCTCAGATGCACCTGGGGAGAAGGCTCATCACCTGTTAAGAAGTGACCCCTTTAAGGATATCTTCCCACACCTTTGATTCAATGGACATTCATCTGTCTTTTCCCAAGACTTGAATATTGGAAACCTCTTTTCCACGTTTACATAACTACCCTGTCTGGCCTGAGAATCTGTAGTTTCTACCTGGCAGCTTCAGTCCATATGATTCTTCTATGTGATGTCCTTTTTAGGCACTTGAATAATGCGATCATAAGCTAATTCTATTTTATTTTCTCAAAGTTAATTATTTCCAGTTCCTTTACATTTTTAAAATACTGCTTCATTTCCAATTCTCTGATCATCTTTATTGCTTGTCTCATGAAGTGGTGGGATTCAAAAATTTTACTACCAGTTCTGTGGGCATGGCATGGCGGGCGTGGTGTGGTGGGCATGGCTTGGTGAGCATGGCTTCGTGGGAGTGGCAGGGGAAGGTTACTGCAAAATCCCCATTCCCTCCCCACCCCACTAACCTGCTTTCCAGTTCTGTTTTCCTGTGCAGGGCAACAAAAGAAGACCCAGCCAATCAGCTGGGATTCAGGAGGCAGAGAATAGATGGGGCGGGGCCAGTCAGAGGTAGTATTTGCCAGTTCTCTGAACTACTCAAAATTTCTGCTACCGGTTCTCCAGAACTGGTCAGAACCTGCTGAATACCACCTCTGGTCTCATGGTTCATTTCAGTTGCTCTAAATCCTTATGAATATGGGTTGCCCAGAACTGGACATAAAAGAGGGGTCTGACCAAAGAATAATATAATAGATTTTTTTTACTTCATCTGCTTTAGGAGGTATACCTGTGTTTATTTTGATATGATACGGATACTTTAAATTTACTTTGTGATCAACTATCATTCCTTTTACTGTGAAGCCAGTTGTCCTTATATTTTTATGCACTTGTCTGTGTTAAATATGATTTTATTTTATTTTTCTATCCAAATATTGTTCTGTGTGAATAATCCTGATGAAAAGTCATGTGGGGCTAAAACACGTCAAGGGTTTGTGATTCAGTGATCTATAAGAGCTTATCAGTATGTGGTGAACCAGGCCATCATGTTGACATGGGACATAATTTATTTATATGTTTGTCATGTTATATGAATAGTGGGGCTGTAATTTTATTCACCTGGATTTAGGGCTTAGATAATGATGTGGATTTACAGATCTGCACGAAGTCATTCAATGGGCTAGATAAGGAATAATAAAAATGGTAATTATCATATATGAATGAGCAGAAGTCCAGAGAAGCAGTGCTACTTCTTCTTCTGAATGGCATTACATTCTCCCAAAAGAATCTCAAATGCAATTTGGGGGTTCTTCTGGACTGGATATCTGTCTCATTAGAATATAGAATAAATAATAGTGCTGGAAGGGACCTTGGAGGTCTTCTAGTCCAACCTCTTGATCAAGACAAGAAACCTTATACCATCCCAGTCAAATGGCTGTCCCGTCTATTCTTGAAAATCTCTGGTGATGGAGCACCCAGAACTCTGGGAGACAAACTGTTCCATTGATTAATTGTTTCCCAGATGGATAACTAGGAGTGATAGATGGTTACCTCTATCAGCTTTGGATGATATGCAGGTTATATCCTTTCCTCCTTCACTTTAGTGAAGAGTTCCAGGAAATAACATGGAATCAGTATCCACACTGAATGAACATAGCTCTGGCAGAGCAGATCAGTGTCAGGACTTCGGAGAGCTCAGTGCAGTAATCCATAAACTATGTTAGCTCTCTCTGTGCAAGAGCTGTTACTCCAATCCCTGCCTATGCTCAACTGAGATCTTTAAAAAAAAAATCAAGTGATTCCTTAGTTCCAGGTTGCTGATAGGAATTCCCTGAGCGTTTTTGAAGGATGAGACACCTTTAGAGTTGAGAAATTGTTAATACTATGGAAAGTCTGAATCTGAGCTTTTAAATAATGGGAAAGGGGCACCTTTAGGCCAGGAAGGCGTAAAAGGGAGGATGAGAGCTTCTCCTAGATCAGGGGTCTCCAACCTTGGCAACTTTAAGACCCATGGATTTCAACTCCCAGAATTCCTTAGCTGACTTCAGAATTCTGAATTCTGAAAATTGAAGTCCACAAGTCTTAAAGTTGGCAAGTTTGGAGACCCCTGTCCTAGATAATTAGTAATCTGGGAGTATTTACATTCTGCATATTTACCCAAGTTTCATTAGGCAAGGTATATAGAAGTACTGTATATATGTTTATAGGTTTCAGGCTCAGCTATTTTAATGCACTGATGTGGAATTGTCTTTGTATCTCATCTGGAAATTTCAACTAATACAGAATGCAGAACTCTAGATTTCAGAGAAACCATGATTGAAGATTTCCATCTATATTTTCCCCACCTTTTTTACATTTCTATTTAGGGGGAAAAGAGCAAAAAAGAAACATTATTTTTCTCTTTCTCTCTTTTAAGTAGAAGCAGTGCCAGGCTTCCCTTTGTTTATCAATATAATATTAGCAGGGAACTATTTTTAGAGAGCAGGGCTGCTTGGACTGCTTATAAAAAGCTTGTTATTGCTTATGAAATGAAAATTGCTTTTGAAATTTGGCATGACTGATGCCCCTTTTAATTTATTTATAAAGTCGGACTGAAAATTTTGGCTTTGTCCCCTCCCTGCGTCTAATCTGGGTGCATGAAAACTGTAAGGAAAAAAAAAGATAATGAACATGTTACTCATTTTCTTCTTAGCTGGACTGCTGAAATCCCTGAATAGTTTACATAGTAGAAGGATTTTATAGGAATCAGAAATGAGACTTCGCTTCTATTGGCATAGCTATAGAGATGGGGGAAAAAGTTTAAGGGATGATGGTTTCCAAGTTTCCTGAGTGTAGTATGATCATAAACAGAACACCGCATACCTGATATAACAAAAATTGAAAGAAAATTCGATAGATGTGACAATATCCAGGGGCAGCAGAATCAAGGAAAAAGAATTGAGAGAAAAAAAAGACAAACTAGAGAGATCTAACTATTGGAGTGGATAAATTAGGGAAAAGCTCTTACTTACAATTATTGGTCTGTTAAGCAGAATAAAAAACAGATTAAATATTTTGTTACAAGAGATAAATATTTTGGCTATAATAATTGAAGATTTATACCCTGCCCCCAATTTTTATAACTTAAGACATTGCTTGGATTATTCCTAGATTCTGGGAATTTACAAAGAACATTGTGTATTTCTTAGTTTGTTCTTTATACCGTATTATTCTTTGGTGAGTAAAAAATATTGTTATATGATAGTTGCTATTGTTAATATTTTAGCAATAAAAGATAAATATGTTGGATGTATAACAAGCAACAAAATGAATGAGACTTCCAGTACTGAGGTATGAAATAGATGGACTAATGACACTTGATAGACAATTAAGTCTATAGTATTAGATCCTTCGTAAACTGATGTTTTCTTTTGAAATTTCAATTGGAATAGGGTATACTTTCTGGTGTTTGCCACATGTTGAAAGAATTTAACTGGAGAATAATAGACTGTACAAATAGCCCTTGTATTCTTCTCTGGGGTCTGAAGTGTGGGGTTTTGTGTGTGTGTACAGTAAATCATCTGTTGACCTTCAAAATGCCATAAATTGTTGGTCAAAATAACTAATATTGACTAGAATTGAGAAACCAGGCCCTTGGGAATGTTTGTATGATCTATAATCAGCCATCACCAAGTTAGTGCTTTCCAGATGTGTTCATCTAAGATGTCTACTCTGTCCATCGCACAAGGCTATTGGCTGAGGATGATGAGAGATGGTGTTCCATGCATCTGGAAGGCACCAGTTTGGGGAAGGTTGATGCATAGCTTTAAAAGCAAAGCTTTAGATCTGAAAGAACTACAGAACAATATGTTTTGTTTTCATTCTTAAAATAGGCAGAACCTATCTATTCCTGAACAGCTGTGATCAAGATGTTTCTCCCCATTAGCAGCAATTAAGCTTACTTCAGTGCTGAATTATCTGGTCTCCTTCTTTTGCAGGCTGATTGATAAAGTGCACTTCTCCAAAATGTTGCTATCATATAGTAGGCTTCAGGAAGGTTTGTGAACTGTCAGTGATAAGTGTTGTTGACATTGTTGTTTGTTGTTCAAGTGGTAAATTCTTACATGCAGTCCCAAAGGTGCTTTTTCAAGAAGCAACTGGACTGAAAAATGCAAATGGATGTGGAACCTTCTTGGAACTGGATCTGTGACCCTGAGGGCAGAGATAAACTTCCAAGTGGCCTCAATGAGTCTCAGAGAGTGCTAACGACCAGCTGTCTGCAAGGTGTATAAATCCTTCCATTCTCCACTATTCAATGAAAACTGAAGAAGCTTCTTGGATGAGAAGCAAAATGTCTTCAAGGAAAAACAAAGCAAGTCCAATTGCCTCTTGAAAAATCCTCTTTGGGACAACCATGACTTGGATGTTTGAGAATCTCCATAGACTCTTACAGTACATGCTGTGGGTCTTATTGTTGTAAACACAAATTTAGCCAATGGAAGTCAGCCTGCATTTATTACACCATCCAGAAGTATGGCAAAAATTACAATTTGGGCAGACAACATCACTTCCTTCCCTCCCTGTATATTTATTCTGGTAATAATTCATGCAATATCCAAACATAAAATAAGATCTCTTCTCCCCCCCCCATTTTTTTGCTTCCCCAAAATATGGGGAAAGGGATACAAGCCTGTGAACTGCTCCGCCTCTTACCCAATGGCTGTCAAGTACTTTTGCTTCAACACCCAACAGATCTCTCCCACTCTTTCCATTCTGGTTTCTAATAGGCTGAGCTACAATGATTCTTGCACTATTCATGATGAATAGTGTGTGTGTTCATGTGCTAGTGTGTTCTTCAAAGGTGGAAGAAATGAGTTTTGACAGCCAGCTGCATTACATGGGAAACATATGGCATCATGAGGAAATTGTAGTTCCCTTACAAAGATAACTCATAATTTATTTGTGATATTAAGTTAAGCTTATATTTTATGCATTGCGTCATGTTCCATCTGTAAGCATTTGGAAGATGGTGGAAGGTTGAGTAAGAGCAATAGCTACCAGCATTTTTCCCAGTGCTGTAGCAACATGTGACAGGTAACATGTAACATGGAATATGCTATGTATTACAGGCAATTACATCATTGGTAGTTCACTGTATGCCATTAACTCCACTCTGACACTGTAAGACCAGTAAGTAGAATTATGCATGACTCAGTAGTGAGCTGTAAAGCCTGTACTTTACCTCTTTCTAGATAGACTAATTCAGTCTGCAAAGCTTCCATACAATGATGAAAAAAAGGTCTTAAGTGAAGATCAGACTCAAAGATACTTATAGTATGTAAACAAGTAGATGAAGATCTTTGCAGAACCAATATTCAGAACATCATTCGGAGTAGTCAGTTGCCTGTCATTATCTCATTTAGAAAAAAAAAGTTTGTTCAATTAAATTACTTATTCTTTAAAAGATGAAGAGACACGTCTTCCTGAAAAGCATGGAGCACATTCAGAAAGGAGAGACTGCTGGTGCATCATCATAATTAGAGATATAAGGATAGGGGGAACTAGTGCTAATGAGCCATGGTGGTGCACTGGTTAGAGTGCAGTATGCAGGCTACTTCTGGTGCCTGTCGGCTGCCTGAAATTTGGCAGTTCAGATCTCACCAGGCTCAAGGCTGACTCAGCCTTCCAAGGTGGGTAAAAGAGATCCAAAATTGTTCTCTTTAATATTCTGACTTGGTAAACTGGTTAAAGAGGGCAGTGAAGCACGGTAAAGCAGTATATAAGTCTAAGTGCTATTGCTATTGCTAATACCAACTGAAAAGTTAGAAAATGTTGAAACAAAAATCTCTCTCTGTACATAGTGTGGGAGAGGGCAGCAGATTGTACTATTTAATGTAATTTTAGAACATTGTAAACTGCAATTTAATAAAGTACTAATCATAAAATTGTACTAATATGATAGAGTTATTGGAGGGGAGAAAGAAGGGCAATTTGTATCCCCTCTGATGGTTATATACCTTGCACTGTGTATAATTAAATTTTCTGCAATAAACAGTGGCATCGTTTGCATTCTGCATAATGTATAATAATTTAATAATGTAAAACAAGCAACCCCCAGCCTACTTACTACTCGGTGTACTTTTGTGATCTTATCTACTGTTTTGGCTTCCAAATGTGTTTTTCTTCCTCATTTTTTTAATACAGGAATTTTAATACATGTATAATTGTCTCTTCCATTATAGTCATTTTTTATCTCTTGTTTTGAATCATGTCAACATACTGTAACTTTTCCATCTGTTGTACATGCCTATAGTCCTCTCAAGCTTGGAAAACAATTTGGCATTTCCCAGCAGTCACAATGTGCTGTTGTTCTGGATGTATTTCTGTGACAATTCAGTCCAATTCTAGTTTATAAAATTTGGCTGTATTGTCTGTAGTTGGACAGAAAAAGAAAAAGTGCTTAAAAACTCTCTTGAATAATTCCTCCATTCCTTCCTCAGCCATTTGCAGCATTTTTCTCCTAACACCAGGTGTTTGCAGATATATTCTTTTTAATATACTGAAATATAACATTAATGCAATGAAAGAGCCAAAAAAATTTAGTTTCCCATTTCTGTGCCAGATATTCTCACTTAATATAAAGAAAGTTTGTAAGGAGATCAGTTTTTTTTAAATATCTAAGAATTTTTCCACCTTTTTTTAAATGAAACCTGGATCTATCTGTAAGATTTAGAATATTCTTTAAACATAGATTTGAAATGCCAGCACGAATCTGCGCTGGTTATTAGACTTATACCTACTTTCAATGGAGATTTGCACCTGTTTATAAGTCCACAGTCCATGGGTGTCAAACTCAGAGCATCACGTTGATGTCATATGATGTATCACGATGGTTTTTTTGCCTTCACGGAGCTGGGTGTGTGTGTGGCCTACGCATGATGCATCCGGCCCGCGGGCTGCCAGTTTGAAACCTCTGGGACTCTGTACTGTAGCTGAATTGGATTCTCACCACATTCACAATGATTCTTATAAGCCAAAGTTCCCCAAACTTTCTGCCTTTCCGGTGAAGGGAAGGGGAAGAGGGGAGAATTCTGTTCAAATGCGTAAGCAAGCAGTGGACACACACACCTGCTGCTCATGCAAATGGAGCCCGTACACACAGGCTCACTCAATGCTCATGCAAGAGGGGATGCACGTGCATATGTGCACACTTGTTCTGACACAAACCTGGTTCCAAGAGTGCAAACACAAGACAAAGGCAGCAGCACAACCTTTTAATGTTTCATCTGTGAATCCTGTTTCTTCACAGATAAAAGGCTGCTTCCAACTAATTAGCTCTGACAAGAAAGAGCAGATAAGAAATAGTTTACAATACAAGAGTCTTCAAATACCAACTGTAATGTCCATGAGGCTGAGTTTCAAAATGTCTTTGCTTCCTACAAAAAACATTGGCTTCACAGCTGGCTTTTATCTTCTTGAAGGAGGGGCCATTACCTTGCAGCCTTACTCCCGAGTCTCCTGTGCTGTTGTAGCTGCTCTTTCCTGCGAGCAATCCTGTGTACATGTGCACTTGGCACAGGCTCCTCAGGAACCTCCTCATCGTTGCTGCCAGCAGTCCACTCCCTAATGGTTCCTGGCCCCTTATCTGAGTCCTCGCT
This sequence comes from Naja naja, assembly GCA_009733165.1. Lineage (NCBI taxonomy): Eukaryota > Metazoa > Chordata > Lepidosauria > Squamata > Elapidae > Naja > Naja naja. The sequence continues at coordinate 199,056,185 of CM019150.1, read as the reverse complement.
CTCCTCAGCCGTCCGCACCTGCTGCCAGCTAACCACAACAACACTCATCCACCATTTCTGTGGCCCAGTTCCAATTGTCTCAAGGCCGTTAGTGGGCCATAGCCCAGCAGTTGGGCCCCCCGTTATAGGCAACTTACTATACTATAAAATAACAGACTAACAGAGTTGGAAAGGTTCTTGAAGGTCTTTTTGTCTAACCCCTTGCACAAACATGATACCCAATATTATTCTGGATAAAATGGTTGTACAATTTCTTCCTTAAAGCCTCCAGGGTTGAATTAGAATAAATAGAATAATTGGTCTGATGATGTTTTGTATCCATAAACAGACATTGTGTTTGGCATTCAGTTTTTGGAAGGGAATGGATTATTCATTGTCTTTATGTATGGATGACCCCATTGTCAGGATCAGAATATATGTGTTCCTTGGAAATGAATTATGAATATGAAAAACAAATTTTTCATAGTAAGGGATTATACTCTACAAAAAATTTCATCATCCCATACCTGTCATGCCCCTGGTGGAGACTGACTCTGAGGGAGAGGAGGAACAGCTGACAGGGAGTGGAAGTGTGGCTCCGGAGATTGTGGAGAAGGCTGGGGAAGGGCAGAGGCCAGCTGAGCAGTTAGAGGAGGACCCAGGCCCATCCCCTCTCCATCCTAGGGCACACAGGGAGTAGAGGATAAGGATACAAAACAAACATGGTTTACTTGGGAGGTAAGGGCCTTGATCCTCTTCATGGGCTGCAGCTGTGACAACTGAATAAGAGAACGGACCTGTGTACAGGTATAACTGTTTGTGTGGGAGTAATGTGGGAGCAAACTGAAGGAATAAAAGGGGCTTCACTTGTTTTCTGTGACTGTGTTTGTTTTGTATCCTACCCTGAGTCATCACACCAGCTTTCCCATTGATGTCAGAAGTCAGCTGGAAAAGTCACAAATGGAGATCACATGACCCTGGGATGCTGCAACCATTGTAAATACATGCCAGTTGGCTAAATTTTGATCACATGACTGTTGGGATGCTGCGATGGTGGTAAGTGCAGGGACTGGTTGTAGCTCACTTTTTCTAGTGCCATGGTAATCTAGAACAGTTGCTAAATGAATGGTGATAAATTGAGGACTACTTGTATTGGAATGTTGAATCTTTGTCTCCACCTTTGCTGAACCTGTGTCTTTGCAGTTAAAAACCAGACATGAAGGTGATCTTGCACTATAGGGAAGCAAAACCTCTTGACCTACTATCTTGACTTTACTATCGAAAGAGCTCTGTTGGATCACTCTAAAGGTAGCTGCACCCTATTATTCTTACAGGCCTTCCTCCATTGTTGCTCTCCATCAATTCAAAGCTTTGGATTCCAGAGGTAACATACTCCAGCCCTTATCTTGCCTGGTTTGTGTTGCTTTTTTTCCTCCTTCTTGTAACTGTTTGTGTGGGAGTTTTTTTTTGTCTTCCGTCAAGGATATTTGGAGCTTGGAAGCAAAGTGAAGGAATAAAAGGGGCTTCACCTGTTTTTGTGACTGTGTTTGTTTTGTATCCCACCCTGGGTCATCACAATACCCTAAATGATCAGGTAGTTCTCCATGTATGATGACAATTGAGCCCAAAATTTCCATTTTGCAAGGCAGTTATTAAAGAGAGTTGCACCCCATTTTACAAACTTTCCTGCCACATGTGTTAAATGAATGACTGCAGTTTTTAAGTGAATCATGTGGCCTCTTAAGCAAATCTGATTTTCCCCTATTGACTTTGCTTGTTGAAAGCCAGCTGGGAACATTACAAATGGCAATCACATCAGTGCAACAGTAATCAGTGCCTGCCGGTTGCCAAGTGCCCAAATTTTGATCACATGACAAAGGGGATCCGGCAATGGCTGTTGGTATGAAAATTGGTCATGAGTTACTTTTTTCAGTGTTGTGGCTTCGAATGATCACTAAGTGAATGGTTGTAAGTTGAACATGATTGTCCGTGCATTAAAGAAAGTTTAGAAAACAATGTATTAATCCAAGGGTCTTCAAATTTGGCAAGTTTAAGACTTGTGGACTTCAACTCTCAGAATTCCTGAGCTAACATAACTGGAGGAGGAATTCTGGGAGTTGAAGTCCACAAGTCTTAACGTTGTCAAGTTTGAAGACCCCTGTAATCGAAGGAAGTTATCTGATTCCTCATCGTGCCTCCAGTTTTAAACAACTTTGAAAAGGCCAACTTTGCTTTGTCAATTGCTGGCAATGAAACTTAAGAGATTTAAGACTTAGAGAGTGTTCCATTTGTAGGAACATATAAATAAAGTTGACATGACCCTTGTTTCCTTTAGGAAATGGGTGCTTAGAAAACAGCTTGCCTGTACTGAAAAGCCCATGTTTTTCAAATTTTGAACCTTTTGAGTCCTGAGTGTTTGGACTGAACTGTGAAGTGTAAATAGCATATGTTCTCAAGGACACTTTTTTGGGGTGGGGATGTTTAATATCGCAAGGGGTTTCCCTTCCCTTTTCTTAGTAATTATAGACTATTCTCATTCTGTACTTACACTGCTGCTAGAGAAATAAGGAGTTCAAAAAGAAGATGGTTCCAAAGGGGAGTAAAAGCACATACATTATAGATTCACAACATTTGGCTTTAAATCAATAATAATTACACTTGGAGTGAAAAGGATCGGTGTTTCAAAGTAATTTCCATCTATCTGACTTTGATATTGGTGAAATACTTTGAACCAAGAAGGAATTTAAAAAAGGGGAGTGCAGAAATACTGGCTTTCCCCTCCCCAAATAGAGCAGGTATGGGGAAAGACATCATGATAGAATGTTTTTGATAATCACATTGAGAAAACCCATGTTTTTTCCCCATTGATTTAATAGGATAACAGGTATTTCCTAGTATGTGAGGTAAATCTGATTCTCCCCCCACTTGTCTTGCTTATTCAAAAACTTGATCAACTAAAGGCAAGTGTTTCCAGATTAAAATAGACATAATTTGTATTCTCTGTCTTTCATCACACTCAGACATGCAAATAAATAAATAAATACATGAGCAGTATTCTAAAAAAAATCTTATCTTTAGATTTGCTTTTGTACATAAAGGTCTTACATATGTAACATACTACTATGTTAATAATGCTAAGGTACAGCTTTGCTAAAGTAAGATATTTGGGCTCAATGCCATTTTTTTCTGGTTTATACATGTATTAAAATATACAAACCAATTTAGTGCATTACTAATGATGTGCATTTGTCTCAGCTTTGTGAAATAGATAGCAGGTAGCAGGGCAAAACATGAACTGGGACAGAATTCAAACATTTGTGAACATGTTGTATAAATAGATTTATTTTTTTTCTTATTCCTTTGCAAAGATATATTTATAGGCAAAATTGATAAAATGCCTTGGTTTGGAATGTTAGGCACTAAGTTACATGCAAATTGTAGTACAGGGTTTTATAAAAAGGAAATACTGAAGGTGTATCACTCAAATTTGGCAGGCTCAGAAAAATGAGAAAATGAAAGAAAACAAAATCAGCATAATCATCAATCCACTGGATTGATAATCTCAGAGGTGCCAGATGCTTTTTAATTATTCATGTTGTTGTTTTTAGGCCCTGTACATCTGGTCTTCTAACTTTATATACCATACACCATGGAAATCATTATTCACTTAATCAGCAAATGTATTATCCATTTTGGATAAATCATTAAAAGTAGAAATACAGAAAGCTTCCTGTTCTGTAGAACAGAAACTCTTATCATTTGTGACGCCAATACAAGTGATAGCTGTGATGGCACATTGATTATAATGCAGTATTGTAGGCTAACTCTACCCACAGCTAGGAGTTTGATTCTAAATAGCTTGAGGTTGACTCAGCTTCCATCCTTCCGAGGTCAGTATAATGGACCCAAATGGTTGGGGGCAATATGCTGAGATTGTAAACCACTTAGAGAGTGCTGTAAAGTGCTATGGAGCGATACATAAGTCTAAGTGCTATTGCTATATTACATCCTCCTGCTTTAGGAAAGAGTAAACAGCCTTTAAGAAAAGGTTTATATTCATCAACAAAACACATGGTTTCATATAGAAGATATAATAATCAAAATGTGATAGCAGGAAAGGCTCACCTATAAAACCAGAGGATTGCCACCAGTGGTGTAGCTGACCCTATGTTAGCTAAAGAGATGAGTTGAACCGGAATAAAATATCATCATAAGCTGTACATAAGCTCTACCGAAAGGTAGGCTGGTTGAATTAATAACATTTTGGATAACACAATCAGATAATAAAGGAGTTTATAAGAGTGGTTAATTCACTGTGGTATAATGTCTGCATGGGTGTGGTTATAAGATATGTTGATTTATAAGATGGCTTAGTAGGAAACTTGTAGTGTTGTTTCCTGATTGGTTCCTTTTCCAAGAAGTGGGAACGATGTGTCTTCGAAACCATCTGTCTAAGAAGTTTGTTTTATTTTACTAATGAACAAAAGAGAGGTAGAAATACAACTGTAAGAAGGAATTGATGCAACCTCATTGTGGATAAACATAACAATTAAAAAATGGAAAAAAGAAAGAAAAGGTCTGGAAATTATGTTACAAAAGAAAGAAAAGGTCTGGAAATTACATTTCATAAACAGACAATTCCAAAACCTTTGAGCAAAGTCTTTGTCTTTGTCTCTTTACTGGAAAAAGATTAATTCAACATGGCTCTTTTAATCCAGTACTGCATTTCAGGTGTAGACTGCTCCTTCCAGGGTAGTGTTTTAGCTCATTCCCATAGCCCATACCCTTACTTATATCTTAAGAACTACCAAACACTGGTTATTATAACCAAGAAGAACTTACATCCTTTAACATATAGCAAGCATCACAGACTTAGATTAAGAATCTAGTTGATAGTGTGACATTCAGCAAAACTATGAGAGTTGATGTTGCAGCTCCTGGGTTACCTTATTCCAACAAAAGGAAGATTATAGCCAACTCTTATGAAGTTTGACACTAATCAGGTGTATCTTCTGAAGGCAGGCCAGTCCTTAGATTTAGGACCAGCCCATTTCAGAGCAAAAATCAGAGCATCAAAACTGACCTTTAAATTTGTTACCAAGTAACTAATTTTCATAGAATTGAGCCCAAAGGATGTCAAAGTTAGGCATACAGTCCATTTAAAAAATTAACAAGAAGATTAAATGTAGCTTCACATAATTTCAGTTGTATCTTTCATATCCTTTGAAGCTGAAGGAGAGATAATTAAGAGCAATGTTCAAAGTTTGACAACTACTGGATCTAATAGGATGTCCTCCCAAGAATGATATTTCAACGCTCTATTTAATAATGGTCATAGGAGTTAATGTGCTCTTTCCTTTCTCAAATAATATAATTGGAGACCTAAACAGATCGTTCGAAGATCACTGAGTTGATTTTTGATCTGTCTGTCATCCATTCTTGTTACATAATTTGAAGAATTTAAGTAGAGCATTCCCTTAACTTTTGTTTGCTTTAAATCATAGAAAGGTCTGTATTTAATGGGTTTTGATTTAATGGATTTTGGATACAGTGGACAAATTTGAATCCATTCTAATGTTATGGACAAAATTGTGTTCTTTCTGGAAAAGATTAGGAAAAAATATGGTAAAAGTGCTTGGACACTTTAGGAGAGTGTGTGTGTGTGTGTGTGTGTGGGTAAAATAGAATAACAGAGTTGGAAGGGACCTTAGAGGCCATCTAGTCCAACCCCCTGCTCGAGCAAGAGAATCTATTCCAAATATTAGCCTTTACCTAGGATTGAACTCACAGTCTCCTGATGGTGAGGTGACAGCTCCACCTCTAGGCCACTGCACTGGTGTGTGTGTGTGTGTGTCTGTCTGTCTGTCTGTCTGTCTCTGTCTCTCTCTCTCTCTCTCTCTCTGTATGGGGGGTGGGTAGGAGGAGCCAAAGTCCATTAGTAATTGCTTCTACTGGCTATAATTTTTATTATATTTAAAGGGCTCATTTGAAGATTTTTGCATTTGGATTTATTACTCTCCTGTATTTGTACTGTTATTTTAATATTTAATAAATCAACTCTGCCATGACCTCATCATAGTTTTTCATAGCATAAGTTTGGTAGAAATGTTTTATTTGTGTGTCTCTTTACACACACACACACACACACACACACACACACTTTTTATTGTAGCAAAGCAAGTTAAAAGTGGGCTTAGTTGTATGTGAAAAGTGATAGTGATCGGCTTATAGAAATGTTCTATACTTTTGGACATTTTTATTAGTGACTTGAATGAAAAGTGGAAGAAATGGTTAGCCAGTGTTTAGAGGATACCATGATAGCTTACAATTTTATGAAAATAAAATTGAAAACAAGAGAGTTGTGTCAAGGTTTAAGAGAAATAAATTTAGTAGTGGGAAGGGCAATGATTTGGAGCAATAGTTGAACACAAACCGAATATAAGAAGGTTGCTACAGAAAAGTCTAATGAAAACTGAGGCTTAACAAATACATCATGGGAATAATATTTCTACTATATTCCGCATTAAGGTTTTAACAAAAGAATTCCATCAATCAAATTTTGATGTAGAGGCTTTAATTGAAAAGGGACTTGGATCTGATAGCCTAAATACCCATTTGCAACATGTTGCTTCTATGTTATATTAAAACAGTGAGAAAATTTATGAAATATATAATAATAAATATACCCTTTCTTCTCAATGTTTCTTTAGTTGTTTGTTGTTAAAAAATGAATGATGCTGTATGATTATTCTTTACATGATTAATATTATGCTTTAATATTATTGTTTTTCTTTCCCTTTTTTCTCTTTCCTGAAACAAAAATCGCAGCAAACTATGGGCCAAATCCAATTTGCAAAGGTTGTTTGTCTTGCTCAAAAGACAATGGATGCATCAGATGTCAACATAAGTTGTTCTTCTTTCTACGAAGAGAGGGAATGAGACAATATGGGGAATGCTTGAATTCCTGCCCATTGGGGTATTATGGTCTTCGAGCCCCAGACATGAACAGATGTTCAAGTAAGTTTTCTCTGCTTAATGTTTTGAAGTCTAAAATTCACTCACTTATGACTTCATTCTGAAAATGATTGCGTACGTAAAACTGAAATTCATAAATTAATACATCACATTATATGATTCTAAGATAATCTCCATTTTTGTCATATGGCACAATGTATAAATTGATGTATTTACGGTATCTATTTCTTGCACAAAACTAATATACTTGTTTCTGTTTTGTTTTAATCAGCTATTGCAAGTTTTTCCCCTTGCTTTCTTTTAGAAACTTGTAATTCTGTTTTAGATACTTTTGATTTATGTGAGTTTTGGTTCTGCGCATGTATTAATTTTTGAAATGCTATTGCTCTGCCAGCATGTGGGTGCTCCTCTTGTTACTTTTGTTGATTTCCTTGGGAAAGTGAGAATTGGGGGGAAAACGTAAAGCCAGAGACGGACAACTGAAGTCACATGAAATGGAGAAGTTATGCAAATAAACTTTTACTTTTTAAGAACAGAAATGAGAAATCTATTTACCTTCCTGTTCTTTCAGATATTAATTTAGAAATGCCTTTTCTAAAGATTAGAAAGCATGTTAAGTCCGTCGCATATTCACAGATTTGAAACTGAAATGATTTGCTAATACTACAATTTTTATCATTCTATTAAAGTGCATCTAATTCAAATACAAAGAAAATGTCCATAGGATTTCAGCCAAATACCCCACAAGTGTTTGGCATTTCTCTAACTATATATTTTTAAATATCTTGTTGTAACTATTAATACTTGAACGTTTGCTGGATTGTGTCAGTAAAATAATCCATGAAATCTCTCTGATTTTAATCTCTCTGGATTCAATTTAGACTTAATATAGGATTTTAAGACAATTTTATATTTATGAAAATGCAGGATGATACCTACAGTATATGCCAAAGGAAGCTTAGGGAGTATTTAATATCTAGTATTTTTTTTCATCCTCTACTAATTGCAGAATGTTTCATTTTTTAAAAATAGAACAAAATCTTATTCTTAAAGTTGTGTTATTATTTGTCTCTTCATTGCTAAAATTCTTGGTTGCATTTTTTCTCCTTTTCCTTACATTATGTTTTTGTTTGCTTTTTAATCAGTTTCTTTCTTCCTCCAAACTTCTGTTGGGGCTTGGAACCTATCAAGAAGAAAAAAAGCCAACAAAGCTTATCCCAATTCTGCTTTAATTAACGTTATAAAATCATATTGTATTTCTTCTGTTGGTACCACTTTAGACATTGTAACATAGAACAATATTTCTAATATTTACATTTATGAGAATTTGAGTCTAATTAAAGGATGTTCCCTGGGTTTTGATTTAGATGTTTGATACATGTGATTGAATCAGTGAAGTGGAGTGGAAAACTTTCCACTGTTTAATTTTTCCTCTTTTTGTACATTCATTAGTAATAATGAAAAAAAAATGCAAATTTGCAAATATATTAGGTATACTAGACATTTTTAAATTAGCCCTTTTTCAGTTTTCATTCTTAACGACTATATGAATGAAACCATTAATTTCTAAGCAAGATAATGGAATGAACAGGTCAAATATTTAAATTTTGAAATTGTTCACCAGAAATGATGAGGGGCTTTTTTGGTTTGTTTAATGATTATAGAAGACTGAATTTTTATCAGTGTATTTACTTAAAGAATATAGCAGGGGTGTCAAACTCGATTTCATTGAGAGCTGCATTAGGGTTGTGTTTGACCTCGGGGTGCTGGGATGGGTGTGGCCAGGATGGGTGTGGCCAACTTGACATCACTCCTGTTGGTGGCACCTGCAGTGGCCCAAGTGCTCTGCCAGCAAAGACGGGCTGGAGCTGGCTGAGCTCGCTCAGGAGGGCAGTCCTCCTGAGCTGCCACGGCGTGGCAGCCAAAAACAGAGCTTAGGAGCCTGTTTTCACTGGCAGAAGCACTGTGGGCCCATCCATCACTGTTTCCAGGGCAGACCCATGGGCCAGATCTAAGTATCCTGTGGGCCGGATCTGGGCCCTTGGTTTGAGTTTGACAACTCTGAAATATAGCTTGAGGGGACTGAATATTTTCCAAAGTTAATTCAAAATTTTCCAATTCAGGTTAGCCAGTATAAAGTGGCCTAATTTACATAGAAAAACCATCTAATTCAAGATATTCTGGAACAGCTCACATGTGAATGTAAATATAGTGGCACTGTAAGGTGGAAATGGGCTTCTTAGCAGGTACTGGATTCCTTTCAAAAGAAAGCTATTGGACAATGTTATAGTCTGAAGTACCCATCAAATATTAATATGATTTTAATTGAATTGAATAATATTGGCAAGAATGGAATATCAAAGCAGTTTCCTTGTGAAGTTTCATTAAGGGCCCCGATATGAATGCATATGGCTTGCCTGAGTCAACACTCTGTATACTGCACAGAAGTTGTTTAGAGATCTGTCCTGTACTACTTCTTTTAAAAAAGAGATAATCCTGCTATGATATGGCAGATTCTTGGTTATGTAAGGCTTATGGTTATTCCTAAATTCCTATGTGCACCTTTATGAAGCTAGGTAATTTATTTCTAAGCATATTAAACTTGTTTGATATAGCCTCTATCATCTGTCTATCCATCCATCCATCCACCTACCTACTTATCTATCATCTACCTACCTACCTCCAACCTACCTACCTACCCATCCATCCATCCATCCATCCGTCTCCTATCACCTATCTATTGTATATTGTCTATTGTCTACCCTCTATCATATATCATTGATAATTGTGTATATGCAACTGCATACTATTTAGAATAGGAGTGTCAAACTCATGTCGTCACAGCAGCATCACGTGATGTATCGTGACTTTCCCCCCTTTCCTAAATTGGGAGTGGGTGTGGGTGTGGCCCACGGGCCTTGAGTTTGACAGCCCTGATTTAGAGTATCGAGGCATCTGGGAAGGAACCCCAAGACTGACACATACTTCACCCCCTTAGAAGATTTAGCTGACAAATCGCTTTCCAAGCTCAATTCCTGGAGACTTAAATGGGCATATCCATTTAGTTCTGCATATATTGAAATAGTTTGTTATTGCATTGTGGGATAACCTCTGACTTTCCAATCTACTGTATAATCCTGATTTTCCAAATACCTCCATCACAGTAACTCCATCAATTTAACTTTCTAGCTGAAGGTGGCAAGATGCTGCCTAGATGATCTTAAGTCTCAGTAACTGGTACTTGGCTCAGCTGTAACTTCTTTTCCTTTTTTTTTTTAAATTTCTTCCCAACTAGAACAATTTATTGATAATTCATGCCAGAAGCTGAAAAGTTAAACCCTTCTTCCTCTCCACATTTAATGCCAAAACTGATTACATATGCCCCTGCAGCAGTGGTGGTATTCTACTGGTTTGGCCCGATTTGGGTGAACTGGTAGTAAAAAAATGTTACTGTTTGGCTGAACCGGTATTTCTTTTTTTCTTTTTTCTTTCCTTTTTCCTCCCAATGATCAGCTGTTCCAATGATCAGCTATGCAGGGATCCCCCTTGCTGTCTTACTGCTTCACCCAGGAGGCTTCCCTAATGCCCAGGAGGCAAAAAGGGGTGCATGGGGGGGTGCTTCCTTGAGGCCCAGGAGGCAAAAAAAGGAGAGGGAGGGGGTGCTGCAAAAAAAAAGAAGAAGCCATGCCCACCCAGTCATGTGACCATGCCCACCTAGCCACACCCACAGAACCGGTGGTAAAAATATTTGCCCTGCAGGTGCTATTACATATAATAGTATTAGGTCATTCATTCTTTCTCACCTGGATCTACCTCCCAAGAGATTTTTCCTATGAAAAAAATGGATGTGCCAGGGCTATATACATCATCTTTAGATTAGAAAGTGTTTTTTTTTCTTGAATAAATAATAGGGTCATGGCAATTGGTCAAAGAACATGTCTAGTTTGAGTGTAAATCTCCTTTGTTTACATTCTGCAATAATCAGGGTCTCTGATTATATACAATTGCTCACATCTTCTCTAAAAGTGGAGAGCTCAGTATCTAAACTAATCAATGACTCCTAGATATAGGTATGCTTATATACATTCTTTGAATGTATATGCAAAGTACAACATTAGAGACTGCTTTTTTAAAAAAAAATTCAATTTATTACTGGCAACAGCAACTTTAAGAATTGGTTATTTACTTCTGGCATGAGCTAAATTAAAAAGCATTTGTTCTGTCTTATATTATTACCGATAGTTAAAGCCAGCCGGAATATCTGGAGAATTATTTTTTACATCATTTCCATTGTCCATGCTTTCTACACGGAATCCAATGAATACAATAAAGCATTTTCCATTGCATTAAAATTGTAGCTTATGAAAGCCTTTCTCAGGCATGAGCTTTTATTTTTAAATACAAATTTAAAAGCATATAACAAAACTGAGAAATGCCACATTACAGTGCAATATGACCATAAATTAATTTCAAGAAAGTTAAAGTCTAAGAGTTTAAGTTTGCTAACTCCTGGGTAAATTGGGCAGATTGTCAAATCCTAGTGACAAATATGTAGTTGTATGAATATTTTGCTTAGAACATTACCCATAAATATGGTATCATAATGTCAAATGTTTGGATTATTTTGAATGAAATTTCTTAAACACTGAAACAAGTCTTATGAAAATTATCCATTTGGGTAAATGTGTTTAGCAGTCCTACCTCTGTCTACATGGAAATATGTCCCATTAAACTTAAAAGGATTAGACCTTTGGTACCATTACATACGATTGCACTAACAAATTATGGTCAAGTTTTTATGCAATAGCCTCCTATCAATAAATAATGTTTATTCACAAACCAAATAATTATGTCTATGCCTATATGCTCTTTGTTCAGTCTTCCTCCCATAACTGTCTGAAATCTTCACTGGTGACATTGGTTTATGGAAAAATTGGAAAACCTCATTTTAATCCCTATTTCCTAATCAGCATGCAAAATCAGTTTCAATAACATTCATCTACATATTTACTGCTATTCTTTTGCATATACACAACTTATTCGTCTCCATATGTACAAATTAATAAGGAAGAAAAAAGAACACACACACACACAAACTGTAAGAAGGAAAGAAAATGGATAATGGATGGATTATGTGCCTACTTCTTGAAAAAGCTTGCCGCTGCTCTAGCTGAATGTCTATGCATAATCTATGAGATATCTTTCAGAACGAGCTCCTTGCCCAACTTATGGTCATTAGCCACAGTCATACCTATTTTTAAAAAGGGAGACCCTAGTCTAGTAGAAAATTACAGACCAATCTCACTGTGTTGCATCACCTGTAAAGTCATGGAATCAATTATTAACGAATCCATCACCCTCCACTTAGAAACAAACAATCTGCTTTCTAACAAGCAGTTTGGTTTCACGAAAAAGTTGTCCTGTAATCTGCAACTCTTACACTGCAGAAACATTTGGACCACACATCTTGACCAGGGTAAAGCAATAGATGCAATTTACATAGACTTCTGCAAAGCCTTTGATTCAGTAGTGCATGACAAACTACTGTTGAAACTAAGTTCTTATGGCATTTCCAGATTCCTGCACAAGTAGATAGCTGCAATCCTGTCAAACAGGCAACAAAGGGAGGGCCCTATCAAATCCGGCACCAGTTAACAGTGGTGTTCCCTAAGGCAGCATTTTAAGACCCACACTCTTTCTGCTTTACATCAGTGACCTACGTGATCATATTAAAAGCAGCTGCATCCTCTTCGTCGATGACGTAAAATTATTTAACACCACTGACAATGCTGCTGCCCTGCAAAGCGACCTTCAGTATGTGTCAGTATGGTCGCATAATTGGCAACTCCAAATTTCAACTAATAAATCTCTGTCCTACACATTGGCAATAAAAATCAGAATATCAAATAGAAGTTGGACAGAAATGATCTCGTAGGCAACCCTCACTCTGTCAAGGACCTAGGAGTACTCATCTCAAATGATCTAAGCCCCAGAGCTCACTGTAACAGCGTTGCCAAAAAGGCATTAAGAGTTTTTAACCTTATTTTGCGAAACGTCTTCTCCAGTAACATTGAATTGCTAACTAGGGCATACAGAACCTTTGCCAGACCAATTCTTGAATACAGCTTGTCTGCCTGAAACCCGCACTGTATATTGGACATTAAATGGTTCAGAGCTGGTTCAGAGGTATTTCTCAAAAGAGTACTCTACTTCTCTACTCACAATAGTATTCCCTATGCCTCCCGGCTTGAAATTTTGGGCTTGGACAATCTGGAACTGCGCTGCCTGCGGTCCAATCTAAGCATAGTTCACAAAATTGTTTGCTATAACATCTTGCCCATCAATGACTTCTTCAGCTTCAATCACAATAATACGTAGGCAAACAACCAATACAAACTCAAGGTAAACCATTCCAAACTCAATTGCAGAAAATATGACTTCAGCAACAGAGTGGTCAACATCTGGAACACCCTACTCGACTCCATTGTTACAGCCTCAACCTCTCACAGCTTCAACCTCAAACTGTCTACCGTGGACCTCACTCCATTCTTAAAAGGTCCTTAAAGGGGCGTTCATAAGTGCACTAGTGTGCCTACTGTCCCTGTCTTACTATCCCCATTTACCTGTATTTACTTCCTTTGTTCATGTTTATGTTCATACCTATTCTTGTTATCTTGTACATGTTTGACAAACAAACAAACAAATAAATAAAATAAGAGTAAGAAGGAAAGAAAAAGTAAAAGAAAAATTATCGAAACCTTACGTTCATTTTTTTTTGTTTTATGCATACAAATCTCCACAAGAGGTTTCCAGTCAACAATCAATATAGATACTATCTTTTCTCTGATCAAACAAGCCCGTTTGGTCATCCCAGCAAATTCTATCATTTTCACCAAACATTTATCCATTGTAGTTATTGCCAATTTTTTTCCATCTTTGTGAATGTAATAATCTCACTGCTGTATTTATATACAAAAACAAATTTCCATGGCTTTTCCCAACTGTTTGTCCATCAGCCTCAAGAGGAAGTCTTTGGTTTCAATTACATATTAATCTTTAAAATCTTCTAAATCAATGTATGTATTTGCATCCAAAGTTGTTTAGCTCCACAAATTATGATAAAATGACTCTTTCTGTTTACATTTCTAATATCAGTTTGAAGTGCCTTTATATACTCTAGACAATTTCTGCGGTGCTATATATCAATGGTACAACGTTTGATAAATGTTTTCTTTAAGATGATAACAGTTCAAATTTAAATCCTTTCAACCACATGTTTTCCCCTTGTTCAATCCCTATGTTGTAACCACAGTTTTTAGCCCACTTTATCAAACATTCTTTCACTTGTTCTTCTTCTGTTTCATTTTTCAGTAAACGTTTATACATTTCAGCAATCACATGTTCATCATTTGTACACAATTCTACTTCAAACTGAGTTTTACCACGTTCAATACCATAAACTCTTTTGTTTATTTTAATTCTTTCTGGTAACTGTAAATAAGAAAATCATTGGTAACTATATCCTGCCACGAATTGTTCTCTTGATTTTATGTTGTAGTCCTCTTGCCAAAATTCTCGTATAATGTGATATTTTAGTTATTTGTGTTTGTATATTATTTCTTGTCTATAAATTGGCCCTTGTGATGAGGGCCATAAATTTACATTGTTGCTCAGGGATAAATTTTTGCAAACTATTTTCAACCTACCAGATAAAATGGTTGTAATTACTCGTTTTATTTCTCCAGAGAAATATCTTGTCCTTTAGACAAATTGGAATAATATTGCTGAAATGCTTTTTTGCATAGCCACATTATCCATTAGTACACCATCTCTCTATTGTAGTTTCAATAACATTTCCTTTTTGTATTTTATATACTTGCCACTTCTTTGGCTTGTGTACAAACTCAGTTTTCTTTTGCGTTACAGAATACATTTTTATTTCCATTTCTCTTACTGTTAACAGCCATCATTGTGTAAGCTTAATTTGCTGAGAAATACTTACAGTATGTTACCTGAAAATGTCTTTAATTCTTTTTTAAATTTTATCTCATCTGAAAAAAGTTTGTTTTTTTCTCTTGCATCTTCTTTTTGGAATTTGCTATTGTCTGTATTACTAACTTCTGACAACAACTTTGCTTACATTCCAAACCCTTTTTAAACAGCAACTTTTTCTAAATTATTTTCAAATAATTATCTTGATTTCTTTTTGCAATCTTCCATTGTTGCTTTATTTTCCTGTAACGTTTCATTAATCTCCATCTAAAAGAACTATATTTTCTTTTATAAACCAAACTCATGGGATTATGAACCCCAAATGTGTTGATAATTCTGTTTTATTTCCCCTTGATAGCTAAATTCTTTGAAATCCAAATCATATCATATTCTTTAAAAGGATGTCCCAAAGGTGATTTTTTTCAAGAGGCAACTGGACTTTCTTATTTTTCTTGAGGAAGTTTTGCTTCTCATCCAAGAAGCTTCTTCAGCTCTGACTGGATGGTGGGGAATGGAAGGATTATTCTCCTTGCAGACAGCTGGTCATTTGCATTTTTAGTAAGTCATTAAGGCCCCCTGGACTGTATCCTCAGGGTCACCTAAGTAGTGCAAATGGGTATGGAACCTTCTTGGAACTGTTGAAAGGACTGTGTTGTAGATTGGAAATAGATGATGTCGTATTCCTCCCCCTCTGTTGAGAGAGGCCTTTTCAATTTTGACATAGATAGTGTCTTCAACCCCTCTTTCAACCAGAGGTCCTTTCTGTCCAACCAACAAAAAGTATTCTTTTATCTTATACAATATTCTAATCCAAATTTCTTTAAGCACCATCACACATGGATCTTCAGTCTTGCTGCAAAACCCGACCTCTTGTCTTTTTTTTGTCAAAGTTTATCAGGTTGGACACTTTCTTCTTCTTCTTCTTCTTCTTCTTCTTCTTCTTCTTCTTCTTCTTCTTCTTCCTTCTCCTTCTCCTTCTCCTTCTCCTTCTTGAAAATCCTGTATTCTATGAATTTTATCAGTTTTTGCCTCCGTATTCTCTTCATCCCATTCAACAAAATGGAATTTAAAAATTAAAAATAATTTACCTTAACAGACTAAGGCTAAAGTACATACTTTGTACAATGGACATTACAGACAACCCTTTCTGATTTACATTGAGCCTGTTTCTACAAAATTTTGGCAATATGCTTCCCTTCAAAAGTAAAGTTAAAATGGGATATAGCAACATAGAGCAATAAATCCTTCAATTACAAAAGTTAAAACCACAAAACAGGTTAGGAAACAACAACTTACTGTAAAAGTAAAGGTTCCCCTCACACATATGTGCTAGTTGTTTCCGGCTGTAGGGGGCGGTGCTCATCTCCTACAAGGCCGAAGAGCCACTGCTGTTTGAAGACACCTCCATGGTCATGTGGCTGGCATGACTAAATGCCAAAGGTACACGAAACGCTGTTACCCCCCAAAGTTGTCCCTATTTTTACATGTTTTCAAACTGCTAGATTGGCAGAAGCTGGGACAAGTAATGGGAGCTCACTCCATCATGTGATGCTAGGAATTCAGACAGCCAAACTGCTGACCTTTCTGATCAACAAGCTCAGCATCTTAGCCACTGAGCTTACAACTTACTGTGTATTCACCTATATTTAAGAACAAGTTGCCTGATCCATATTGTGACAACCGCATGAAGGAAAGAGTTAACTCTTCCTCCCAACCCTTTTGTTTATAAATGTCCACATATATTCTGCATATGGATAATTTAAAAAAAATCTACTGATGTTACCAACCATGCATCCATGTGGGGTGTGCATGAAATGTTTATAGAAGGGTATCTATGAGAAAGGGAATAAGATATTTGTTCAACACATGTGATCTGAAATGTGTGAACCATCTGTGCATTTATTCTAGGGTAAAATAAATCTGGAGGAGCTGCCACACATATTTAAAAGTCATGTAACCACTTACATGGGCAAACTTCAGTGGGTAAACTTCAGTGTTATTCAAGTCATTTGGGAATGGGAAATCTGGCTGAAGCATTCAATCCATCAGTCTTCTCCATTCGGATGTTCTAGCTCAGTGTTTCTCAAACTTGGCAACTTTAAGAAGCATGGACTTCAACTTCAGCAGCTTCCAGAATTCCCTAGCGTACTGGCTAGGGAATTCTAAGAGTTGAAGGCCATTCATCTTAAAATTGCCAAGTTTGATAAAACACTGTTCTAGATGTTTGGGGATTCTTAAATCCCAGAATTCCCTTAGCTTGAAGTTGAAGATCCTGAGAATTGTCCTATGATTATAATTTGAAGGACTACAACTGAGTATTCGCATCTTGTTCCCTTCTGGCATTATATTGTTTCATAAGCTACCAAACTCAAATGCAATGTATTTTTCCTCTTTAGGATGCAGAATAGAGAACTGTGATTCTTGTTTTAGTCGAGATTTTTGCACCAAATGCAAACCTGGCTTTTATCTCTACCGAGGCCGTTGCTTTGAAGAATGCCCCGATGGTTTTGTCCATTTAGATGAAGCTATGGAATGTGTGGGTGAGTACTTAGACATGATTTTTGCTATATTATCCTTCTTGGATTACATTATGCCAAAACAACTAAACACAAAGATAGTTTCTTTCCCCTGTGCCATCACTCTGCTGAACACTTAATTCCCACAGCACTGTTTCATTTCTCATCTTCTCTACTATCTTTTCCTATTGGTTGTTGTTTGTAACTTATGATTAATGATTGTAACTATGATTTATGATCTATGACCTATTACTTGCTGTTTATATGTTATGCACCGAAGACCAATTCCTTGTGTGTCCTGTTTTGTTTTGTTTTGTTCTGTTCTGTTTTGTCTAACCCTGCATCCTAACATATATAACCTTTTGAATCTATTATATTTTCTGTATCTGATTAGATTATAGAGACTGTTTATATGTATCCTGATTCTATTTGTAAGAAGTTCTTGTTTAGTGTCCATAACTGATTTTTGTGAAATAGTCTTTAAGTGACACAGTCACTAAGCGAACAATATGACAGTGAAAGGGGGAGAAGAGGGAGGGAGGGGGGGGAGAGAGGGGGAGAGGGAGGTGGGGGAGAGAAGACTGCAAAGATTGCTGATTGCTACTGTTTCATTCAGATAAACTTCTGTGCCTGGCTATTTTTTTTCCTTTTTCTTTTTTATTGCCTTGAAGAGATTGCTTAAACAAGATATCTTTTCTTTTCCTCACAGTGCCTTGTTCCCCTAAAATGGCTAACTGCTAGTTAACAAGCTTATTAATTAGTTGATTAGAACCCTTCTGCATTTCAGCTGCTGCATGAAACTGACCAGATCTTCAGTCAGTTTTACACTGAAGGCTTCTTCTTGTAAATGCAGGCATTGGTTGTGAAGTTTTCATCTCTGTTGTTTCATTCACAATTGTGAATGGTTGCTGTCTAAGGCCGTCACTAAACAAGGACTATCTGTATCTGCAAAATGTCAATGTTTGCTTTGACCACAGCTGATACTACCCATTTTCTATAAATCTGTTTACTATGAAAATAGTATTCGCATGAAAATAAGTCTCAGAACAGCCTTCTCAACTGCCAGCAGGGCATCTCCACTTACATACTAGAATGGCATGGCATGGCATAGAATAGAATTCTTTATTGGTCAAGTGTGATTGGACACACAAGGAATTTGTCTTAGGTGCATAAACTCTCTACTAGTTTCCTTTCCCTCTGCAAATGTAATCACATATAATCCTAGAGTATGTTACATGTTGTGTGTTTGCTGCACAAAGTACATCAGCCATTGATACAATGGTAGATCATCTTCAAGCAGTGGTGGCAAGGATATCAGAATTACAAATTTTTATTTTGCATTATTTGAATTATTGACAAACATGTCAATAATCCTTAGGGATATGGGTCGGCCTAGAAATCCAATTAATAAATGATAATAATAAATAAATGTTGGCATGTGTAACTGTCTGTGTATTTAAGTAAAATAATTATCTTTTAATAGTTTGACGTAGGTTTACAAGTTTATCCATTACATCACTGCATTAAAATGTTGGCTATTGCTCAGTGCATAAGCTAAATGGAAATGGCTAATGTGCTATAATAAAGTTAAAGCAACGCAATTCATCTGACTGTTAATAAATCTAGAATAATGGGTCCCAGGGAAATATCTGTTTCTGAAACCTGATGGCATTTCTCCAAATAAATCATAAGGATGCTCTGAAGACTTTTGGACACTCCTGTTTTTGGTTACTGTGCAATTTAAGAAATATTTTGGTCCTACAAGTCAGTAGGCAACGATTCCCTGCAGTTTTCTTGGCAGTATTTTTCAGAAATGGCTTGCCATTCCTGCCTTCTTGAAGTGGAGAGAAGTGACTGGCCAAGGTCACGCAGCTGATGTTGTCACTAAGGTGAAGCTAGGATTTATCACCTCCTGATTTATAGCCCAGAGTTTTTTACCACCACAACAAATTGGCTCACAATTTAAGATGCTATGGGTTACTATAAAATAATCTTCTTTGTTATTAAGATATTATTTGTGGTAACAGTAAACTATATTAAATCTTTATTAGGAAGTCATCTAGAGGTGGCTAGAAAAGTATTTTGTATATGTTAATACATTCCATATGAATGTTCACTATACTAACTGAATTCTGTCCACATTTTATTGGTGATAATGGTTATTTAAGTGCCTTTTTTGGCTCCAAGTTTTTGAGAAAATTGGAAAAATCACATAACAGACTTTAGTACCTAACATTAGTTACCAAGCACAACTGAAATTTAATGTTTGCCCAAAGTATATGAAGATCTTTAGTGTTCAATTTTATTTTTCATTTTCTAAGATTTGAAATAGAAGAATTGTGGCATATAAATTATCTTTGCATCAACTATATCCTTCTTTGAATTTCCACAAGTTGCATCTAACTTTTCCCAAGGCTTTGAAGTAAAGACTTGGAAATCAATTAATCAGAATAGCTCGATACAATTAATTCTAGAATTTTTCTGCCCTAAAATATTCACATGAAGTATGACTGACGATAAGATGAATTGTTTCAGTTAATCTGAATAATTTGAATTATATTTTGGCTGTATTTCCTGTTTCTTTAAGCAATCCATTTTAAGCCTATCCAGATATTAATAAATAATACATAAGCTTTCAAATTCTCTTGGATTCTTCATTAGCTAGGGCAGGGGTGTCAAACTCGCATCATCACGGTGGTGTCACGTGATGTATCATGTCCTTCCCCCCTTCGCTAAAACAGCCATGGGCGTGGCCAGTGTGTGAGGAATCCGGCCTGCGGGCCGCAAGTTTCACAGCCCTGAGCTAAGGAGTAAACCTAATTAAAAGTTTCTGTGTTTTAATTTTTTCCACCAGGGTCAGGGGTGGGCTGCTGGGGGTTTGCAGGGGTTTGGGAGAGCCCCTAGCTAAGATTCTGTGCAGTTCAGAGAACCCCCAAATCCCACGCCTGGCTGCCCCTGCCCACCTCTCCTGTCCCCTCCCAGGAGTCCCCTCACGACCCATTTTGGATGCAGGTAAGTGCAGGGCATGCGTGGAGGCATGGGGAGGGTGAAAAACGGGCCTCCTGGAAGTTTGGGGAGGACAGAAATGGGCCCATTTCTGGCTTTCAGAGAGCCTCCGGAGCCAGGGGAGTCTGTTTTTGCCTTCCCGGAAGCTTGAGGAAAGCCTCCAGTGCCTGGGGAGGGCAAAAATGCTCCCCCTGGCTCTGGTGCAGGAGACCGACTAGACCACCCCCACCTTGGTCACGCCCACCCATCAACCTGGCAGAGAACTCTTCGCTAACATTTTTGAACCCATCCCTGCCCAGGGTCCTATATTCCGGAAGGTGCAAATGTCAGAAGACAAGAATACTAACTGGTGTGTGTGTGTATGTTGGTTTTTCCAGAAGGTTGTCAAGTGGGCCCCTGGAGTGAGTGGGCAGTTTGCAGCACAAATAACAAGACCTGTGGATTTAAGTGGGGCTTGGAAACGAGAACGAGGCAAATTGTAAAAAAGCCGGCAAAAGACACGATACCATGTCCCACCATTGCAGAGTCCAGAAGATGCAAAATGGCCTTGAGACACTGCCCAGGAGGTAAGGATCCTAAATGCTCAAACGAATATTGTAAGCACTTATTTCTGACTAAAGCTGGCCTTGCTTAAGTATGAGATATTGAGTGTTTTCCTTTATTTATTTTAAATCAAGTACTGAGCCTCCTTTTCTCTTAATGCTGAAACGCAGTCTGTATCAGAAGGTAGAGCAAAGGGATGGAATTTTGAAGCACCCTACATAGAATCTTGTTCTGTAGTAATGTAGGACCAGGTTTTGTTAATAGAGGTAGTCCTCGACTTACAACAGTTTCATTTAGTGTCCGTTCAAAGTTACAACAACACTGAAATAAGTGACTTATGACCATTTTTCACACTTATGACCGTTGCAGCATCCCCATGGTCACCTGATGAAAATACAGATGCTCGGCAACTGACTCATATTTATGACGGTTCCAATGTCCCAGGGCCATGTGATTGACCTTCTTACAAGCAAAGTCAACGGGGAATCTAGATTCACTTAACAACCAGGTTACTAACTTAACAACTGTAAGGATTCACTTAACTTTGGCAAGAAAGGTTGTAAAATGGGGGGTGAGAAACTCACTTAACAAATTTTTCTCTTAGCGCCATAAATTTTGGGCTCAATTGTGGTTGTAACTCAAGGACTACCTGTAAACTACAAGTCATATTACAGCCCAAATCTATGTCTGTGTGAGCAGAAGTACATGAATTCAGTGACCCTTGCTTCCAAGTAGTTGTGTGACTTTCCCCAAGATGGCGCCCACCAGATGGATTTTATTATACTTCTGCATAGCTTTGTTGGTTTGGAAATGGATGATCCGCAGGCCAACCCATCTGGAGAAACAGGAAAACTTACATAGTGTATTGCAGATCTAATTGGACAGCTTTTTAGTGCAATATGATTTAATAGTCAGCTACTTTGTAGCCCATTTGTGGTCAGGGATAGATTGTTCCTATATTTTGCTGCCTTCTATAATTAATTATGATTTGACTGGATGTTTTTTTAAACTTTATAAAATTAACCACCTCTTTCGCTCTCTGCTCATTCTTGTTAATTACAGAGGAAATACTAAGGGATTAAGAGAGAGAAGTATTTTGTTAAAGATGAGGGTTTTTTAAAAACTTCCTAATGTTCTTAATTTTATAAACTCATAGCAACGTGCAATATAAGTATTAGTTTATGTAACCAAAGGCACTAATAAAGTGGGATGGATTAAACCAAAACCAGGAAATAAACAGGGATGGGGTCAACTGTGCATTATGACATATGCTTTCTATTTGTTTGTTTTGTTTATATTTCATTGGTACACTTTATGTGGTCTGCTTTAACACACTAGGACCCATTTATTTAGCTCCATGCAGGAGGAATGGTTTTTTTCTTTGATCCTGTAACTGAGCAATCAGACATACTTGAATGTGGATTAAAATGGTTTATAGTATCCCTTTTGTTTTTATGCATGGTATTATGCTTGAAAATGCCTTTTTTCATTTTATTATTCTTGGGAGAATCTTGAAGAATCACATTGGAAATCTGAAGTAGTCAACTATTAAATTTTCTGATGGCTTCATGGATTTGCTTGGATTTTCAATTTAGTATTAAGCAAACTTTAAAAAAATCCCAGTATCTTCTTTCCTATTTTTCAGCTGGTTTGTCTTTCCTCTGATATGCAAACTACTTGATAGGTGGGTCTAGTCCAAGCAAGCCAGGAAGGAAATAAGGGTGGTATGTCCACTGCCAACAACAGGTTGATAAAAATAGAAATAGAAGTGAAGAGACCCTAAAAAAAAGTGGGAAAGAGAGAATATTGACTTGGAGGTTGCTTAAGAAACAGTGGTGGTATTCAAATTTTTTTACTATCGGTTCTGTTGGCATGGCTTGGAGGGCATGGCGTGGCTTGGTGGGCATGGCAGAGGAAGAATATACTGCAAAATCTCCATTTCCACCCCACTCCAGGGGAAGGATGCTGTAAAATCTCCATTCCCTCGCCATCCCACTAACCTGCTTTCCAGCTCCGTTCTCCTATGCAGGTAACAAAAGAAGATCCAGCCAATCAGCTGGGACTTGGGAGGTAGAGAATAGATGGGGAGGGGGCCAACCAGTGGTCCGAACTACTCAAAATGTCTACTACCTGTTCTCCAGAATCTGCCAGAACTGGCTGAATATCACCTCTGCATATAAAGTTCAAAACTTTTAACTGAGATTCACAGATGTCATTTTGAAATATTCCAGGCCTTCCAGTATGCACCTAGTAGCCACGTTTAGCCTGATATGTTTTCTTGTGTGCAGATAAAACACAAATGGATGGTCTCAACCTGGATTTCTCTTAGTTTTAATTTTGCTTGATATGTTCATTTACATATCATTTTTTTAAAGAAAGGAGAACACAGTTGATATGAAAATTCATTCTGATTTTGGATCTATTTCTTCTTTTGCTTGGATTTTTCAATGAAATTTTGCCTCATAACACTTTTCGCCTGTGGTTTTCTGAAGTAATAGTTTTTAGCCTTAAAATGAATTACTTGGATTAGTAATGATTATTAATGAACCACAAATTCCACAAGCTAAAATAACTACTGAAGCTAATAAGGACATGCTGATTAACAATAAAGTGAAATGTTGAAGTATTTCCCTTGTCTCACATACAATTTGAGTTTTCAGTGCTAACAAAATATAATGTTTGCTTTGTTCTCTATTGAATCCATGTTATTTTGCAATATATTTTTTATAATGTTACTTAACAACATATGACAGTTCTTTTCCCTTCTGTTGGTGGAGCAAATGTTCCACCAGCAGAACAACATCAAATCAATTATATGTGGTCCATATGTTGTCTACCCAGAACAATATTTCTGATCACCTAAATGAGTCAGTTTGGATTACATAATGACAGCTTTTCTGAACTTGGTTGTTTTTGGATGTATTCAATTTTCAGTTTCTAGAAGACACTAAGTTGAAGAACTTTGCCTTAGTCATAGGCATCAGAAAAAAAATGTTATTTTTTCAACTGCTTTTTCAGTTAATTGAATTTCAAATATCTCCAGGCTTACATATTTTGGAATGGTGCCTCAAAAAATAGAGGAAAACATGATGGATTTGGTGATTTGTAATTAATAAAATTAAATACTTCTTGAGGGACAGGCCATATTTCAAGTTGTTTCTGCAGTCATCAAGTAGGTTAGGGAACTATTAAAAGTGGTTAATAAAATGAAAAATGGATTTCCAATTGCTCCAAACTTTTCCACACTGATATTTTTTGGAAATCACCCAGAATTGGATTTTTTTGGGAAGGAAAACACTTTAATGAGATTAATAGCTTAGCTGTGTTAATTCTTCAGCTTTTACTGTTTTGAAAAATTTCAGCTTTTTTTGATTTAGAGCTAGCACAAAACCCTGTTTGCTTTTCCAATAGATGATTCTTTATGGTTTGGATTGGACTACTCTGTTTTGCAAGTGTGAAGTATCAGATTTGACATGCTAATAAAACAGCTGAAGAATAATCATCTGGTTTGTGGTAGCCTCTGTAGCAGTGGCCAGTTTATGCAATACTTCTGCCATCCAAGTGAATATCAATTAGTCTGTTGGTTAGAGAATATGATGAAATAAGCAGCAAGGAGAAGCTTGAGCTGCTTAATTTCCATTTTCTATCAATATAGGGTTCTTGGGTGTAATAATATAAACACTTCTCAGTCCTGAGAGTCACTAGCTGAATTCGGAATGAATGAGTTCCCTGTTAAGAATGTGACAATTTGAGGACAGAATGGACCTAAAAAGCATTATTGATGTTTAGGTTCTTTAATTAGGGGATCTGTGGTTTTAGAATCTAAATCTTGCACAGTCTTCATAAAAAGTTGTATTTTGATCTATGAGAGGTGTGTCCAACCTGTGGACCACATCTAGCCTTGGACAGCTAGTAATGTGGCCCCACAAGATTATAAGTTTTTAACATCATTATATGCATTTATATACATTAGCTATACTGTGCATTTTATATGTGGACAAGACAATTCCTCTTCACTCATGTGGCTTACACAAGCCAAAAGGTTAGGCATACCTGGACTATGAAATTGTTTATAGGAAATATTGCTAGACTTCAGGTAAGGGGCTGAAAAATATGTGCCCCAAACTCTAATGAGTTCTGCAGTTATGTGGAATATTTATAGGACGAAGTCAATTCAGATTTTCAATACTTCATCTTTGTTAGCCCATATTCTAATGAAGATTCTATTTTTATTTCTGTTTCTAATAATTGAAAATAACGGAGAATCTTATTTAATTCTATGAAAGGATTATAACTTTTGTTTGTTTAAATTTATTAGCCAACCAACTCCAACATTCCCATATACTTTGACCAAAGGAAACAACCATTTCCTTTATGCCCTTAATCTCCTACATATTTAAAACTTCCCAGGTTTGTATAGATATAGTTGTTTAAAGCATAGATTTGACATTTGGAATGATTGCATCTGACATTAAGGATTCCTTTCTGTTTTTCATTTTGCTCTTAATGGGTTCAAATTTCTGCATAAAACTGAAAGAGTATTGTTTTTACAAACAACCCTGTGCATGAAAATGTATTCACTTTTTACCACAATTTTGCAAAAATGTAGAATGTTACAAGTATTTCCACAAATGTAAACTTCATTGCATCTTATTTTCAATATATATTACATCTTTGTATATCTTACCATACTATGCATCTTTATACTTTGTTTAAATTGCTTCATGAAACTGGAAGTAATGCAAATTTTAAAATTAACTGTTTGATTTCACACATTACTTTCAAAGCATGAAATTTGAACATTTGCATTAAAATGTGAATTAGAAGATCTCCCCATATCCATAATGAAATTATTTCTCTTGATGAGGGTGTAGGGCTGCTCTGTAGCTTTATAGTACCTTGCATCTTATTAGTATGGTTTCAATTTATCTGATGAAGTTGGAAATCAAATCAAATCAAAATCTCAGTCATCTGCAAATGGTACTTTATAACTATATCATGATATAACATTTTTCTGCCAGTAGAAATCTGTCAGATTTCTCTTACATTTTGTTGGGAAAGAAATGCTTGAGTGTACTTAATTTAAAAAAAAACATCATAACTTGATCTTACCTGCTAGAACAAGAAAATGATAATGAGAGGAATATGGATTTAAGGCTTCAGATAATCCCTTCATTATCTCTCCTTGCTTGCAAATTTCTATTAATTGGATGATCTGATTTAAGACCATGCAACTATAGATCAAGTACCAATTGCTTCATGAGTAAGTTCTCAGTTATTTATCTACATTAAGTAATAATTTCATGGCATATCATATAGAAGGAAAAGTTTCTAAGGTATTTTGATAACGTGCATGACATCAAGCAAGTACTTGCAGTTATTTCTTATTTTTCTGTTTTCAGGCTGAAAGAATTTGGTTAAGGATTCTTGAATTTCAATAATTTATCTGGAAGATAGAATTTGTAATTTTCTTCTAACTAGGTATTTGCCTATGAGAAGCCACTTGCTTATGAAAAGTTCTACTTAAAATATTCTTTCCTTTGGAATAGTTGGAAGAAAAGATAGTATGTAAGACATCAGAACCAACCCCCCGCCCCCAAAAAATCTTGTTTCAGTTATGACCAAACACAGGTGAATCTATCAATTTTTATTTTGTTCAATTTTTCATTTTGCCATTTGGAAGTATGCTTCAGTCTGGGTCCTCATCTCAGGAGGTTGGTTCCTTCTCCTTCTCCCAAATAAGCCTAATTTTTCAAATTTGATTTTGCTAAATTACCTCTGCCCAGAAAACAGACAACAAACCAATGCACAGATGCTGGTGAGAATTAACAGTCAAACCAGAAGGCAGATTTAAGAGGGAAGCCAGAATTCGAAAGCAAAGAAAAATCAAGAATTTGAGGGCACACCAAAAAACCCGTGCTGCTTGAGCAAAAGTCAAATTAAGCATTGTGGTAAAAAAACAACAACACCTCACTCCAAGAAAATCAACAGTTGCAATATGCAAAACTAAAGTACTATTTCTTTCTGAATAAGAGCTTCACATTAGAAAGGGGAGTTGCAAAATTGGATGTGGATATAGTTGAATGGATCGTTTTGGCAAATCATTTCATAATTCAAGGAATTAAACGGGTATGCAAAGTACATGTTGAATCATAAGGAAGCAATTTGCTTGCTAACAAAAGAGAATAAATATGTTGCATTATCAATTGTGCTTTGCTGTTACCAATTTCTAGGGGGTGGGTGGGACAAAACATCATTTCCATAAGGAAGCCAAGCTTCTTCAATTTATTCCATTATCAGAAAACTGGCTGGCATTTGATCTTTTGTGAATCATCCTGAAGCAGATCATTGCAAGAAGTTGATGATAATGCCGTCCGGTGAGCTGTTATGAAAAAAGAGTCCATCCTGAACTCTTTTTTTCCTGAGGAAATATATTTATTTAAAAACATAAACTCTTGCCACAGTGGAGAGCAGAAACCATGGACAGAATGAAGTCCTATTCCTCTTGCATCTCCAAGCCTAAATCAGCTCCAGATGGTTGGGAGACCTATAGCAGATGTAAAGCATATGCAAAAGCTGGAAGGGGGAATAAGGGGGAACCCCACTGACTTAAGTGGAAATCCATAGTATTGGCTGTAGGTTTCATCCTGCATTTGTGCTGATTTTTCCATTGTATGTTTGCATGTCTTTCCTTTTCGCTCTCATTGTATTCTTATTAATGTTAAATCAACCAACCCAAAAATTATTATTATGTAAAATAAACTTATAAATAAAGAAGAAACGGAATGATAGCCTCCCATATCTCCTCCAAATGTCAGCATTTTTGCTACCTCAGAAAGAACTTTTAAAAAATAGAATCAGAGAATGACAAGAAGCTTATTTAAGCTTCTAGGAATCTAGATGAACACTTTCCTCATGAATAGTCATTCAGCCCTGCTTAAAGGTATCCAGTGAAGGGTATACTACAAAAGGTCCTCACTTACTATCCACTCATTCATTAATGGTTTGCATTTATGACAACCCCGAATGAGTGGTACTTATTACCAATCCTTGTGTTTACAGCAGTTGCAGCACTCCTGTGTTCACATGATCACAATCTGAGTGTGCAGAGACTGGCTCATGATTACACCTTTGCAGTATCCCACAATCACATGGTTGTCATGTGTGACCATCCCTGTCAGCTTCAGACAAACATAGTCAGTGAGAAAGCCAGCAGGAGGTTGCAAATAGGGAACATATGATGTCTTTCTGCCATTTGAACTGGGGATGCGATAGTAAGCCTGACTTGTACAGTATGAATGAGAAATGTTTTTAGTTAGTGAGGATGCACTGAATATTGTATCTTGCTTGGCTGGTTTCTTAGCTGGTTTTTAAAGTATTGTTAGTCATCCAGAGTAATGAAATGTGTTGGACAGCCATAATGCTTAAATAAACATATAGTTCAAATAATTACATTTTTTTATCTCATAAAAGATAGAACAATACAGGTAACTAGAAAAGTGAGCTAATTGCAGACTTTTATCTCTCTTTTTTAATGTATTTGTTTTGTTTGTTTTAATTACATTTATATGCCGCCCTTCTCCGAAGACTCAGGGTGGCTTACAATTTTTGGGACATAACCCAATGCGCTCAGCAATAGCCTTCATTCCATTGTATATACCTGCTTATTACTAGGGCTTTTTGCCCCCACCCCCCCAGCGGCATTTTTACAAAGTCAGCTTATTGCCCCCAATAATCTTGGGTCCTCACTTTGCCTACCCCAAGAGGATGGAAGGCTGAGTCAACCTTGAGCCTGGTGACATTCGAGCCTGCACTAATTGCAGGCAGCTGGAATTAAGTGCTAGGCATTTAACAGCCTGCACCACCAAGGCCCCATACATTTGTATGTATACTAGCCGTTGTGTCATTGCCTTTTAAAGTATCATTCAGAAAGTCCAAATACCACCTTTAAGTTCTTGATGGAGTTCCTGAAGGCTTCTGCAGCCTATAACAGAGCTCTGGATCAATCCATAGTTCTGTTATTGGCTGAAGAGGGCTTTCCTGAAGGCCTCTGATAGCAAAATGGAGGCTGGGGCAACACGCACATCAATCTGAACCTTGTTTCTCAGCCATTGCCCCCAGCCTCTGTTTTGCCATCAGACACCTTCAGGAAAGGCCTCTGATGGTGAAACAGAGGCCCAGGGTGCCACATGCATGAATCTGGACCTTGTTTCTTGGCTGCAGAAGCCTTTCCTGAAGGCCTGTAATGGCAAAATGAGGGTGGGGTGGGGGCCTCATGCAAGCAACGGCAAGCAGCCACAGAAGAAGTGGGCTGGCAAGGCAAGGCAGGTGTCAGGGTGTGCGAGGCCTGGCTGCAATTGTCTGAAGGTAAGTAGTAGGGCAGATCCATCCCCATCCCTACCCTAGCTAATTTTTACACATAAGCTTCACCCCATTCCATGTACCCAGGAATGGGCGGGGTCTTAACTAGGGCTTATTTTTGAGGGGGAGGACTTACATTGGGCACACATGTAAAAAATCAAGCTGGAGCTTATTTTCGGATAGGTCTTATTTTCGGGTTTAACCTTTCTGGGTTTATAGAAAGAAAAGATAGGCTTTGTATCATAATAACTTTTATTTAATGGAACACTTTGTGCATAAACTAAAAAAACCATGGAATTTCTTTACCATAAGAATATATCTTCTTTCTTTGCTTTTCTGCATAAAATAAAATGCTGGCTCTATACTGTAATGTTTTAAAAGATTCCCACTAACAAAATAGCCTATTGATCTCAGTGATTCTACTAAGTGTAGGACCTGGCCTGGACTTAGTTCTAGACCAGCTTTTCCCGACCAACTGTCAGTTATGGTGGTGTCAGGACCAGAGAAGGGATGGTTTTGCATGCTCTCCTGCTGCTTATATGGCCTGGTTCCCAATAGACTATGGCTTGCAGTTGGGCTGCTGATCAGAGATTACTCTAGATTTTAAAATTCTCAGGCCACCTCTGCTTCATCCAGTCTAAAATGTAGCTTTGAAGTCATGAAATGTTCACTTTTCCTTCCAGTAAATGGCAGGAGCACAGTAATAGACTCAAATGTATGGAAAATCTACATAGATTCGATCAACAAATAAAAACGAAAGGTGCAAAATTTGTAATTCTTTGGTGCAAACGAAGTGTTTTTACTCTCCTAAATGCTATAGACTGTGCTCCTTAATAAGCTTTACTTTCTAGCTTATCGATAAGCTGTCATTTGGAAACAAAGGCAAAGCAGCAGATGCATTTCATATCTTTTACCGGAATAGCTGAAAGTTCTTTCAATTTGTAAACTCCAACGACAGCAAAGAAAAAAGAAAAAGAAAGATCCGAATTTGGTTCTTTCCATTAATATTGTCACAATTTCTGTTTCAAGAAATTTCTTCTTTGTAGAAGAAACTAGGGTCTTTTCACAGTGATTGCAATATATTGCTTTTTAATATATATAATTTAGTATGACGTATTGCACTCTTCGGGGTGAGGGGAATCAAAGATGGAATTTCTGAGAACCCAGTATGGAGTCAGGCTCGGCTGGGCAGCTCAAAAGTGTTGAGGTATCCAGTTGCAAGGTTTTGGCTGGTGCAGCAGTAGGGTGCTAATGGAAGTGGTTACTTTATGGAGTGTCAGATTTATTATGAACTTTCTTGAAGGAGTTCAAGCTACGGGCATGACTTCCAGGCCCACATGCTGGAGGAATTTTGCCAAATAGACTCATGATGTCTAATTTTCCCGGGCAAATCAATGAGCAGATTCAGGATGGCTATTAGCTCAAAGAGAACTCAGTTCATCATAATATATGATAACCCTTTAAAAGTGCATCTCTATTTTTTAAAAAAAGCATTAAAAAAATAAAGATAAATGCTTGCTGTTAAAAGCAGTGGTCATGCTATTCAGCATCACTTGGGGGAGAGTGATGAGAGAATGTTGATCCCTTTTTCTCATGAGTATTTGCTTGTCATTGCAGTTTGAAGAGCAACCAATTAATTGATGAGCTTAAGCCAGATTTATTTTTCAATATTCCAGCTATGTTTGAATCTTAGATGTTAAAAAATACTGTTTGGATTTTAATTTTTTGAACTGATTGCTATTTAAGGAATATATGCAGTGCAAAACTCAGCTGCATAAAAATAAGAATAGAATAGAATACTTTATTGGACAAGTGTGATTGGACGCACAAGGAATTTGTCTTACTCTCAGTATACATAAAAGAAATATACATTCGTTAAGAATCAAGAATCATAACATACAACACTTAATGATACTCATAGGGTACAATCAGCAATCAAATCATACTAGGAAACAGTCAATATAAATCATAAGGATACAAGCAATAAAGTTACAGTCCTACAATCACAAGTGGAAGGGGATGGGTGATAAGACATAAATGATCAGCAATTAATTAATTATATTTATTAATAAATATAATATGTTATTTTTATTAATAAATATAATATTTTAAAATAACTAATGTTTTAATATTACAAACAGAGGCAACAGTGGAATGGTATATGTTGTGCACAAAGCAAGCCACAAATTCAGTTGCTATTAAAATGGTTAGTAAGCTGATGGTTGAGGAGATGGTTCAACCCAATTAACACGTGTTTATTCCAAGCACATTTAAACTCAGTTATTGATGATTGACCCACTACCTCCATTGGAAGTTGGTTCCAAGCTTTCACTATTCTTTCTGTGAAATAATACTTCCTAACTTTACTATGGTAAAGTTTCCTCCTGTCCAATCACATTATTTAAGGAGCATGGAACCCAGCAGTAATGGAGAATATGAACGATTATATTCAAGAAGTTAAATGAGGTCTTAGAAGAATTTCAGGATGTGTATTCTACCACTACCATTTTTTTCTCAATGGGGAAGAATGAAATGTAGTGGTAGAAAAATAAGATCATTTCCCGCATGTGTCATTTTGCTGCCTGCTCTTCACAGGGATGCACATTTCTCCCTTCTGAGCAAGTGTTAAGTCAACCCAATATTGGAGGAAAAAATAGGAAATTTGCAAAGTCAAACTGAGCATGGAAGAGGTGAGCAATAAAGGGTAACATTTTAGGGGCTGTCATGTCAATAGTGCTATTACACAGATCAAACTGGTAGAGTTCGGTTACCAAATGAAGAAGGAGAGATATTGTCTTTGATCAGTACTGCCTGGGGAGAGGCTTTTGACCAAGTGGCATGAGCTTCCTAGGAAAGATGTATACAAGGCAAGACAGCACATCAAGTATCAAAGAGATTTTCCTGGCCTAAATAGCAAAAAAATGATGATCGAAGTAGGACTTGAGGCTCAGAAAGTCTTGTAATAACAAGGTCTAATGGGAAAAACATTGCAAAGGCTTCACAAAAAGGAAGCATGAGGTTTGAAGTAGAATCCCACCTGAAATGGGTATCAACAAACTGATATCATGTAGCAAGCAATCAGGTCAATAAAAAACCGTACACATTCCATTCTTTTTTATGTATGAGCCGTGGTGGTGCAGTGGTTAGAGTGCAGTACTGCAGGCTACTTCTGCTGACTGCCAATTGCCTGCAATTTGGCAGTTTGAATCTCAGCAGGCTCAAGGTTGACTCTGCCTTCCATCATTCTGAGATGGGTAAAATGAGGACCCAGGGGGCAATATGCTGACTCTGTAAACCTCTTAGAGAGGGCTGTAAAGCACTGTAAAGTGGTATATAAGTCTAAGTGCTATTGCTATTGCTATTGCTATTATTTACTTCAAACTCTAGGATTCAGGTCATCCCTAAACTGTTCGATTTGAACATTAATTCTTGGGAAATGAACAAAAAGTATTGGAAAATTTCGGTCTCCGCATTCATCCATTAGATTGCTCAGTAAGATTAGAAGTCTACAGTGGATGGCCGGGTTGAGCCTTCTCGAGAACGGGCGGCGGTTTGTGATCATCCACGACCGCAGCCTGGTTTCATGCCTGAGAGCCCGATCCTGCAAGGTTCGGGCTGAAGCTGCCTCAGAGGGGCGGCGGAGAAAGGGAAATCTGCCAGCCAGAGTGAGGGGAGCCGCATCTCCCTTTGGGTCTGGTCTTTCCCTCCGAAGACAAGAAGTGGTGGTCAAAAATGGCCACCTCAAGAGAAGGTCTCAACGGGATTAAGATTGGTGCAGGAGGAAAGAGAGAAGTCGACAGCAGAGGAACCGAGTATCGGATGGTAAGATCAAGGCACCCGGATTAAGATAAAGATGAGTTTTTAAAAAAGAGAAACAGAAGGCGAAGTTCCAAGTGATGGAAAAAATAAGTAAAATATTTTGACAGCTATAAGGGGCTTCAACCGAAAGGAAGAAGCCAGCGTAAGAACTTAAGTTTGGGGCTCGAAAACTTTGAATATCAAAATAAAAGGAAAGGGTTAAGACTCTGTGCAGAAAGTGCCACTTTGTGGAGAAAAATTGGAAGCTAAAGAAGTAAGAAACTATCTTGTTCCTTTGTGGATTGGAGTTGTTACATTTTAAAGAGACGCAAGACTTATAGAAAGTGAAAGCTTGAATACACAAAGACGGACTACCGGACTAATTGGTGATATTGATATAGACTCTGGACCTGGGTTAGGATCATAGAAAATTTAAAGAAGAAGAAATAAGGAAAATTAAAATTTTGGTGGTCATCCAAAGAATTAAAATGGAGTTTAAAAGTATGAAAGAACTGTTACAGGAAGTGACTGAACTAACTTGGCATGTTGCAGAAAATATGGGCATTCAAATGCTGAATAAAGAAGAAGGAGCCTTGGAAAGGGTGGAGCCAGCACAAGAGAAAGCCATCTTAAAAAGACAACTAATACAAAGATTAATACAAATAAAAGGAAAGGAAGGGTGGCTAAAAACGGAACCTAAGAAAGTATCTAAAAGGGAACATTTACTGAAATTAAGCATGTTAGAAAGGTTCAGAAGGAAAGGAACAGAAAGGTAAAGAGAAGAGAGAGGATTCAAACTGGATAGAGAAGGGGAGAGCAGGATAATAGGGAGGAGAAGGAGTCAGCACAAAAGCCATTTTAAGAAAACAACAACACAAAGATTAATACAAATAAAAGGGAAAGGAGGATGGTCAAAAAAATGAAACTTAAGAAGGTAATTAAAAAAACATTTATGAAATTAGGCATGTTAGAAAGGTCCAGAAGGATAGAGAGCAGAAAGGTAAAGAGAGAGAGAGGGATTTAAACTGATAGAGAAGGGGATAGGATAAAGGAGAAGAAGGAACAAGAAACAAGAACAAAAGATAGAGAGACACGGAATTACATATAAAGAAAGAAACTTGTTTGCATAGAGACAATGGCTAACGATTTAAAAGGGGGTTCTGCATGAAGAAATGGTAATAAGAATATATTGATTATAAAAGTGTAAAACAATAGGGTTACTGACAATTTTACTGGTAAAAGGTCACATTTTTATTTTATTTACAAAAGAAAGCTAAATGATGATTAGATGAATTGAATTAATTGAAATGATTTTAGAAAATGTCTAAAATGAGGTTTGTCAATAACCAAGATTAGTTATTTTATTATTATCTTGGAACCATAAATAAATCTTAGGGGGATATGTTTGCAGAACCCATCGATTAGAGATATATTGTAAGGGAGCTTTTCTCCTATTTTTTTTCTTTTTTTCTATCTTTCTTCTTTTAAAGGGAATGATTATGATTATGCTACTATATTAACCACTGAGGTGTCACTTTCAAAGTAGTAAAAGGGGGCAAGTCTAGGTTTTTTTTTCATTCTTTTTTAGTAAAATTTGTATGGATTTAGAATTATGGAGAGAATATGTGATGAAAGGGCAAATCTGACGGACAAAAGAATTCTGTAAATGATAAAAGAGTATTAACAATGTGAAGATAATTAAAGGATAGATATGGATGAACCTTATCTTTAATATGATGGGCAAATATATTGTTATTTGTAAGATTTATAATGAATTTTTAAAATATATATATTTGCAATTAACTCGAAATGAACTGGGGGCTATACAGATTGAGATTAAGATTTGAGATTAGGATTAATTTTTGATCCTCTGCTTGCTAAAATGGAATAGAAGTGAAGTCAAATGTTTAAAATGAATATAGATTTACTGTCATATTTGCACGTAAAAGT
This sequence comes from Naja naja, assembly GCA_009733165.1. NCBI lineage: Eukaryota > Metazoa > Chordata > Lepidosauria > Squamata > Elapidae > Naja > Naja naja. The sequence goes on along the minus strand of CM019150.1, from coordinate 199,021,065 downwards.
GATGACCCGGGAACATGCTGTCTACTGAAAAGAGCTGTTTTAAAAATTTTTTAAAAATTGAATAAAATTTGTTAAAAAAAAAAAAGTCTACAGTGGATGGTGGATAATTTATTAATGGGAGCTAAGACAATTAAAAGACAGTGAGATTTACTATTTTAATATCTCTATTCTTTACTGTTAGAAGGAGATATTCTGAACTCTGATCAGTAATATCTTCCAGGTGAAAGAAGAAGTAGTTACAGGTTTTGAGTAAAGAACAAATGCTGTGGTTGTCTCCAAGAATAAAAATGATCTTCTACAATAGAGACCAGTTCCAAACAGAAGAATGACAATATTCTTCCCCCAAAATGTATGCAAGACAAGGATATTTTAGTGTGTATTGATATAGTCTCCTGTTCTAAAGCCTGAAACTTTGGGAAAATTATTTACAATAAAAAAAGTGAGAGGTAAAGATAGAATGTAATGTTTTTAAAAAAATGAGGTCCAGTTTGATGTATCAGTTAGGGCATTAAACTATTAATCAGGAGACAGTAAGTTCTAATCCTGCTTTAGGTATGAAGCAAGCTGGTTGACCTTGGGCAGGCAACAGCAAATGCCTTCTGAAATGTTTCCAAGAAAACTGCAAGTACATCATTGCAGTTATGAACACTGACCTGAAGGTGAAAGAAAAGAAATAAAATAAAAGGTGTATATGAAAATACATTTCATCAGACAAACCAGAATCACTTTCAGTACTCACCAAAGCCCAAAGATACTTCTTTATAGCTCTCTTCCACTTTTCTGCAACCAACAAAGATTAGAGGACTTGGAAAAAGTTCAAAGCAGTGCAAAGTTGCTGTTTGGCTTCAAAGATGGGATTCCTCTTGAAGATCATCCAGAAGCTAGAGCTGCCCCAAAATACAATGGCCCAAGCAATGATGGGCATGGCTCATTATGCCCAAGTAACTTCACTGCTCCATAAGCTGTACAGGTTGCTTGACTTCCAGATGCCTTTTAAGATATTAATTATCAACTGAGAGACCGCTTGTCTCCAGTTTTTTCTGTTGGTCCAGTGAGATCAGGAAGAATGGGTATACCTTGGGTCCCATTGATCAAGCAGTGACATCTTGTAGGACTGAGGAAGTATGCCTTCTATGATAGGAACCTGGCTGCTGGAATTATATCTACCCAGAGATTTAGATAGTTCCCACCCTGATGACAGGGACTTGATGGCTCAGTGGCTAAGATGCTGAGCTTGTTGATCAGAAAGGTCGGCAGTTCGGTGGTTTGAAACCCTCAGCACAAAAAATCGGTGGAGCCCCATTACTTGTCCCAGCTTCTGCCAATTTAGCAGTTTTAGCATGTAAAAATGCAAGTAGAAAAATAGGGACCACTTTGGTGTGGGGATATTATGATAACATTTCATACCTGGCATATTTAGTCATGGCACATATGACGACACAGAAGGATGTCTTCGATTACGCCGCTCCTTGGCTTGTAACGAGATAAGCACCACCCCCTAGAGCTGGAAACGACTAGCTGGAAACGTATGTGCGAAGGAACTCACTTACCCAGATGACATTCATAAAGCTGGGCAAAAGCTTGAATATTCTGAAAGTTAGATATTTTTGAAGGTTAGGACCCTTGGTAGATGGATTTTTTTTGTTTTGTTTTATATTGTCTTTAACATGTATGATCTTCTTAGTCTATTTTCAATTTGGGTTTTTAAAAGTTTTAAATTACCAGTTGCCTAGAATATTGGGGAGTTTTATATCCTATAAATTGAAGAAGGATAGATGAATGGAAGAAGAAAAGAAGGAAGGAAGTAAATAGATAAAGTCAGAATTTTTGTCAAAAGAAGTCTAAGTCTCCTTTTATTGTTTATTATTTTTATCCTCAAAAAAGTAAAAAAGTGAGATAAGAATGGCAATTTCCTATAATTGAAGTTTGAGGTGTTTTATTACCATTATACTACTAACTTGGCTATTAGCAGGTCCTATTGACAGTAAAAATATAATGGTTTTGTAGAATATTATTCTACCGTAATTATCCATTCATATTATAACCCAAAATATCAGAAGTTGCTAATTATTTAGTAATTTCCATATCAGCACACATAAATTAATGAATATAGAGGTTGTATTAAAGGATAGAGCGTATATATCTTTAATTTAAAAAAATTTCAGAACTCAACTTACAACAATTAAATATCTAATAAAGTAATGTTATCATATAAAAAAAAAAAATTTTGAAAAGAAATAGATCCTTGATTGTCCCAAGAGAAACAATGATTCCCAAACAATATAATCTATGTTCAATTCACTCTTAGATATAACAAAAATATTTGTTTTATTGGCCAATAATCAAATCAAGATTTGATAAATTTGGATTTGTTACATATTCATATGTACCTAACTAGTATGGATATGAGGGAATGATGTTGTAGTTAGGATGCCGAAACCTAGAATTTCTCTCCTATACATAGACCCCAATATGGTAAGTGATTTTGAGCCAGAAGTTAAGAAATAGAAATGCATCTATCAGACTTCTCTGGCCCAGAATGGTGGATTATAATTCATAATTTTAATGAAGGTCATCATGCAGAGTTTCCTTCCTTCCTCCCTCTCCTCCTGGACAAACTTTTGACAGTTTACAGATAAAGGGACAATATAGCAAAAAAAAAAAAAAAACAATACATTTAATAAAGTAGAAGAATAGTCCTTAAAAGTAAGTTTGAAGTGGTATTACAACAAATGTATTGTTTTAAAAAGCCATATATATATTTCCAGTTATGTTTATTACTAAAACCATTGAAGCTATTTTAAAAAAGAGGCCACTTCTCCATATTTTTTGTTTAAAATCATTACAGAAGCACTAGCATAAAGCATTATGAAGAATTAGAATATGATTCATAAAGGCCTGCTACAAAGTTCTTTTACTGACATAGCAGCCTCATGAATGTTTATTCAGAAGTGACTCCCACTGGGTTGATGGGCTCAGACCCTTGTAAATCTTTTATGATTACAGCTAGAAAACAAAAGATGTGAATTCCAGCCTTGCAATTTAATACATTGTTTCAGTAAGTTTCACATTAAAAGATTTTTTTCTACATTTTTAAAAAATTCATGTGGCCATCTAGCCACCAAAATATTCCCTTGGGGAGAGAAGTATTTCATAATTCTTCAATAAGGAAAAATGGCATGGCATAGAGAGGGTAGTTTAAAACCTTCTGAACTGTTCAAGAGAAAATGAAGTGATATATTGTTCAATAAACTTTGAAGCATTTGTCTTGTTTGGATGAAGATAAAACAGTCAAGTTTTATAAATGGTTTTTATTTGTCTATTAATATGCTTTCTCTTTAAAAACAAGAACTAGAAAATATGAGAAAAATATAATATAACTTCAGCCTTTTACTTGGATTTTTTTTATTATTCTTTTTTCTGGCCAGGATTCTCCTAGAAAAAAAGTCCTCTGATTATTAGATGTGGATTGATTCTCCTTAAGCAATATTGATAATATATTTTTGTTACATTTTTACGGACTAAATTAATTTAAAATTAGATTAATTACATACAAATTGCTTAAGGGAGGATGAATCCAGATTTAATAATTTAATATATATGAGTGGGAGGTTGAACAATAAGTTTGGAATTATGCATATAATTTCACAATTGGAAGTGATTCTGTTTGAGTTGCAGAATTCAATTCACTACTATCAACTTTAATATTTGAAGTGCACTACACTTTGGGTTCAAGTATCATTATGGGGAATTTTTAACATTCAAAGTTCTGCAAAAGACATTACTGACAAAACATAAAAAAAAAATTGTTGTTGCTGGCAAAAATTTTGTTAGTCTGTATCTAAATCTGTCATGATCTTTGTCAGATTACAGTATGTGAAAAAAATTAGTATATTCTACATGTAAACCACTGAACCAGTATGATGCTGTTTTGGATGTCCATTCCTAGTAAATGTGTCTTTTGTACAGCTACCCTTTGTTTTAAATTTGACTTTCAGTTGAAACTGATAGTACTTTCTCCTTGGAACTTTTTCTTGAAAGGTTCCAATGATTATTGAGGATTATCCCAAATAGGGAAGGAAGGATTACTCAAAAGCTTTCCTATTAACATGTTGTTCCTTTTGCTAAAGTTTTATTGTCATTAAATTAATTTTTAATATATTTATATGCCGCCTTCTCCCAAGACTCAGGGCTTACAAATTTTGGGACACAACCCAATGCGCTTAGCAATAGCCTTCATTCCATTGTATATGCCTGCTTATTACAAGGGCTGTCCCCCCCAGCTGTATTTTTACAAAGTCAGCTTATTGCCCCCAACAACCTTGGGTCCTCACTTTACCTCCCCCGAGAGGATGGAAGGCTGAGTCATTAAATCAGTGTTCTCTATATGCTGTATTCTGACCCCTACCCCATTTCTCTGATGCCCCTGAAGAGCCCTGATATCTGCATAGGATTATGCAGTAGCCAGCTCGCTGCAGCCATCTCACCACAGCCAACTTGTTTCCAGACAACTCATGAGCAATTCAAGGATAACTCAGGATAACTCAATATAATAAGACTTATTGTTTTGACATTATTTCCACTTTGGAAATGATGTCTAAAAACAATGATGGATATATATTGCATTGAGTCAACTTTGGAACTATCCCATGTTGGTGTTGTGCCATGGCAAGTTGTCCCATTCTCTGTGGAGAACATGAACTCAATGACAAGAACACATTTAGTTTCTGAAATGGGACACTGCAAATGGAAAGAGAAATGTTTTGTGTTTGTCTACTAGCAGTCCTTATAATGTTCTTCTTCTTCTGACTAAACATTGACTTTTGTTCCCATAAATTTTTGCAGTGCTATTTCAGGTTGTGCTGATTGTTTGCTTTATTATTACCAGGTTTTATGGAATTGTAATTTGCTGCATACCATATGAAACCTCACATGATAGGAGGGCTTTATATATTGGCTTTATATATAAAATTGGCTTTATATTTTAAGTGCATTTGATTGAAACTTTAATTAAATTTAAATGAATTGATTCAGTGCAATTAGTAAGAGTATTCTAATGCATTTTATAGATTCTCTGCTGTGACATTTTACAACAACTTAAAACAAAATCTGCTAGCATCTTCTGTGGTATCCTTCTGAGCTACATGCCTCAGTTTGTATGCTTAAATCTATAATGATGTAGGAAGACTTGAGAAATGGTCTCCTCCTAAATAAGACCATTGGTTTGTATAACTTAGACTTGTTTGGATTGACATATATCAGTTCTTCATGTTTCAAAAAGATTTTGCATCCTTTTCCTATCTGCAGATAGATTTCATTAGTTTTAAAAAGAATAATGCTTGACATTCATGGAATTCAGGAGGTAAAAACCCAGTAAATTTCCAAATCATTTTTCTTGCATTCATAAGATTCTCTTGCTTTTAACAATTATCTATCATTCATCTATCTATCTATCATCATCTATCTATCTATCTATTCATCTACCCATCCATCCCATCCATCCATCCATCCATCCATCCATCCATCCATCCATCCAGAAGTGGTATTCAGCAGGTTCTGACCAGTTCTGGAAAACCGTATGAAAATTTCAGTGGTTGGAGAACCGCAAATATTACCTCTGACTGGCCCCGCCCCATCTATTCTATTCTCTGCTGTCCCCAGTCCCAGCTGATCGGCTGGGTCTTCTTTCTGGGTCTGCACAGGAGAACAGGGCTGGAAAGCAGGTTAGTGTGGTGGGAGGGAATGGGATTTTGCAGTAACCTTCCTCAGGAATGGGGAGGGAATGGAGATTTTATAGTATCTTCCCCTGCCATGCCCACCAAGCCATGCCATGCCCACTGCCACGCCATGCCCACCAAGTCATGCCCACAGAACCGTAGTAAAAGATTTTGAATCCCACCATTGCATCCACCCTGTTTAATTGGGAGTTATATAGCCTTAATGGCCAAAGCATTAATAGTCCTTTTGATGAAACCTAAATATTTTACAAAAATAAATACTTGAACTTGCCTTCTTTGAAACCATGTTAGAACTTGAAACAGTCCTTTG
>CM019150.1:198988757-199014017 GCA_009733165.1 Naja naja | reverse complement strand
TTAGATAGCTTGAAGGTTAGGACCTTGGTAGATGGATTTTTTTTGTTTTGTTTTATATTGTCTTTGAATCATGTATGATCTTCTTTAGTCTATTTCAATTTGGGTTTTTTAAAAAAGTTTTAAATTACCAGTTGCCTAGAATCATTGGGAGTTTGATATCCTATAAACTGAAGAAGGATAGATGAATGGAAGAAGAAAAAGAAGGAAGGAAGTAAATAGATAAAGTCAGAATTTTTTGTCAAAGAAGTCTAAGTCTCCTTTTATTGTTTATTATTTTTATCCTCAAAAGTGAAAGTGAGATAAGAAATGGCAATTTCCCTATAATTGAAGTTCTGAGGTAGTTTTTATTACCATTATACTACTAACTTGGCTATTAGCAGGTCCTATTGACAGTAAAAATATAATGGTTTTGTAGAATATTATTCTACCGTACTTATTCATATTATAACCCCAAAATATCGTAGTTGCTAATTATTTAGTAATTTCCAATATCAGCACATAAATTAATGAATATAGAGGTTGTATTAAAGGATAGAGCGTATAATATCTTAATTTAAAAAAATTTCAGAACTCAACTTACAACAATTAAATATCTATTAATAGTGCAATGTTATCTATATAATAAAAAAAAATTCTTAGAAAAGAAATAGATCCTTGATTGTCCCAAGAGAAACAATGATTCCCAAACAATATAATCTTATGTTCAATTCACTCTTAGAGCATAATGTAAAATATTTTTTGCTTTACTGGCCAATAATCAAATCAAGATTTGATAAATTTGGATTTGTTACATATTCATATGTACCTAACTAAGTATGGATATGAGGGAATGAGATGCTGTAGTTAGGATGCCGAAAACCTAGGAATTCTCTCCTATACATAGACCCCAATATGGTAAGTGATTTTGAGCCAGAAGTTAAGAAATAGAAATGCATCTATCAGACTTCTCTGGCCCAGAATGGTGGATTATAATTCATAATTTTTAATGAAGGCTTTCATCATGCAGTGAGTTTCCTTCCTTCCTCCCTCCCTCCTTGACAAACTTTTGACAGTTTACAGATAAAGGGACAATATAGCAAAAAAAAAACAAATACATTTAATAAAGTAGAAGAATAGTCCTTAAAAGTAAGTTTGGAAGTGGTATTCACAACAAATGTATTGTTTTAAAAGCCATATATATATTTCCAGCATAAGCGATTACTAAAACCATTGAAGCTATTTTAAAAAAGAGGCCACTTCTCCATATTTTGTTTAAAATCATTACAGAAGCACTAGCATAAAGCATTATGAAGAATTAGAATATGATTCATAAAGGCCTGCTACAAAGTTCTTTTACTGACATAGCAGCCTCATGAATGTTTATTCAGAAGTGACTCCCACTGGGTTGATGGGCTCAGACCCTTGTAAATTCTTTTATGATTACAGCTTAGAAAACAAAAGATGTGAATTCCAGCCTTGCAATTTAATACATTGTTTCAGTAAGATTTTTTTCACATTTTAAAAATTCATGTGGCCATCTAGCCACCAAAATATTCCCTTGGGGAGAGAAGTATTTCATAATTCTTCAATAAGGAAAAATGGCATGGCATAGAGAGGGTAGTTTAAAACCTTCTGAACTGTTCAAGAGAAAATGAAGTGATATATTGTTCAATAACTTTTTGAAGCATTTGTCTTGTTTGGATGAAGATAAAACAGTCAAGTTTTATAAATGGTTTTTATTTGTCTATTAATATGCTTTCTCTTTAAAAACAAGAACTAGAAAATATGAGAAAAATATAATATAACTTCAGCCTTTTACTTGGATTTTTTTTATTATTCTTTCTGGCCAGGATTCTCCTAGGAAAAAAAGTCCTCTGATTATTAGATGTGGATTGATTCTCCTTTAAGCAATATTGATAATATATTTTTGTTACATTTTTACGTGACTAAATTAATTTAAAATTAGATTAATTACATACAAATTGCTTAAGGGAGGATGAATCCAGATTTAATAATTTAATATGCATATGAGTGGGAGGTTGAACAATAAGTTTGGAATTATGCATATAATTCTCACAATTGGAAGTGATTCTGTTTGAGTTGCAGAATTCAATTCACTACTATCAACTTTAATATTTGAAGTGCACTACACTTTGGGTTCAAGTATCATTATGGGGAATTTTTAACATTCAAAGTTCTGCAAAAGACATTACTGACAAACATAAAAAAAAATTAAGTTGTTGCTTTGGCAAAAATTTTGTTAGTCTGTATCTAAATCTGTCATGATCTTTGTCAGATTACAGTATGTGAAAAAATAATTAGTATATTCTACATGTAAACCACTGAACCAGTATGATGCTGTTTTGGATGTCCATTCCTAGTAAATGTGTCTTTTTGTACAGCTACCCTTTGTTTTTAAATTCTGACTTTCAGTTGAAACTGATAGTACTTTGCTCCTTGGAAACTTTTTCTTGAAAGGTTCCAATGATTATTGGAGGATTATCCCAAATAGGGAAGGAAGGATTACTTCAAAAGCTTTCCTATTAACATGCTTGTTCCTTTTGCTAAAGTTTTTATTGTCATTAAATTAATTTTTTTAATTACATTTATATGCCGCCCTTCTCCGAAGACTCAGGGCGGCTTACAATTTTTGGGACACAACCCAATGCGCTTAGCAATAGCCTTCATTCCATTGTATATGCCTGCTTATTACAAGGGCTGTTTTGCCCCCCCCCCCAGCGGTATTTTTACAAAGTCAGCTTATTGCCCCCAACAACCTTGGGTCCTCACTTTACCTCCCCCGAGAGGATGGAAGGCTGAGTCAAATTAAATCAGTGTTCGTGCTATATGCTGTATTCTGACCCCTACCCCATTTCTGATGCTGAAGAGCCCCCTGATATATCTGCAGAAGGACCTAGGACTATTTGCAGTAGCCAGCTCGCTGCAGCCATCTCACCACAGCCAACTTGTTTCCAGACAACTCATTGCAGGACAATTCCACGCAGGATAACTCAATATGATAAATGTTATCCACCATTGTTTCTTTGACATTATTTCCACTTTTGGAAATGATGTCGAAGAAACAATGATGGATAATATTTATTGCATTGAGTCAACTTGCATGGAACTATCCCATGTTGGTGTTGTGCCATGGCAAGTTGTCCCATTCCTCTGTGGAGAACATGAACTCAATGACAAGAACACATTTAGTTTCTGAAATGGGACACTGCAAATGGAAAGAGAAATGTTTTGTGTTTGTCTACTAGCAGTCCTTATAATGTTCTTCTTCTGACTAAACATTGACTTTTGTTCCCATAAATTTTTGCAGTGCTATTTCAGGTTGTGCTGATTGTTTGCTTTATTATTACCAGGTTTTATGGAATTGTAATTTGCTGCATACCATATGAAACCTCACATGATAGGAGGGCTTTATATATTGGCTTTATATATAAAATTGGCTTTATATTTTAAGTGCATTTGATTGAAACTTTAATTAAATTTAAATGAATTGATTCAGTGCAATTAGTAAGAGTATTCTAATGCATTTTATAGATTCTCTGCTGTGACATTTTACAACAACTTAAAACAAAATCTGCTAGCATCTTCTGTGGTATCCTTTCTGGAGCTACATGCCTCAGTTTGTATGCTTCAAATCTATAATGATGTAGGAAGACTTGAGAAATGGTCTCTCTCCTATAATAGACTTGTTTGGATTGACATATATCAGTTCTTCATGTTTCAAAAAGATTTTGCATCCTTTTCCTATCTGCAGATAGATTTCATTAGTTTTAAAAAGAATAATGCTTGACATTCATGGAATTCAGGAGGTAAAAACCCAGTAAATTTCCAAATCATTTTTCTTGCATTCATAAGATTCTCTTGCTTTTAACAATTATCTATCTATCTATCTATCTATCTATCTATCTATCTATCTATCTATCTATCTATCTATCTACCCATCCATCCCATCCATCCATCCATCCATCCATCCATCCATCCATCTATCCATCCAGAAGTGGTATTCAGCAGGTTCTGACCAGTTCTGGAAAACCGGTAGCGGAAAATTTCAGTGGTTTGGAGAACCGGCAAATATTACCTCTGACTGGCCCCGCCCCCATCTATTCTCTGCCTCCCGAGTCCCAGCTGATCGGCTGGGTCTTCTTTCTGGGTCTGCACAGGAGAACAGGGCTGGAAAGCAGGTTAGTGTGGTGGGGAGGGAATGGGATTTTGCAGTAACCTTCCCTCAGGAATGGGGAGGGAATGGAGATTTTATAGTATCCTTCCCCTGCCATGCCCACCAAGCCATGCCATGCCCACCAAGCCACGCCATGCCCACCAAGTCATGCCCACAGAACCGGTAGTAAAAGATTTTGAATCCCACCATTGCATCCACCCTGTTTAATTGGGAGTTATATAGCCTTAATGGCCAAAGCATTAATAGTCCTTTTTGATGAAACCTAAATATTTTACAAAAATAAATACTTGAACTTGCCTTCTTTGAAACCATGTTAGAACTTGGAAACAGTCCTTTGCAAAATATATCCAGCAATAAAGGCGTCTGGACCAATAGGTTGCTAGTTGATGGTTATTGGATCCATAGTTGTTTAGCTAAATTGGGCTCATAATACAGATGCAAGATAATTTAAAAAAAAATACCATAGGCTAGACTAAATGCAGCTACATTTTTATTTTTAATTGGCAAAAACCTCCTTTCCTGGGATCCCTTTGGCTTTTAAGGATAGATTTATACTGTGGCCTCAGCAATTGTTTACTTGGAAACCATTCCACCTAGGGAAAATTCATGATAATGTGTTTTATAATGGCTCCATCATGGTAATTTTTGGAAATGGTTTTTCAAATGTAAGAGCCAGTTCCCATTATTCCCAGCTATTCTGTATTTAGATTTTCTGGGCTCAGAAGATTATAAAAGTAAATTTCCATGATCTATAATCTAGATTTCTGTTATAGTAAAACTGATAAAGAGTTATTTTGTATCTGCTTTCACAGATTGTGCAGTGCGTTGATGGTTCAGGTATTTACCTTCAAAAACTGGTTCCTTTATATCACGAGAATCCATCTGGCTTTTATTTTTTAATAAACTTTATTGAATTTTTATTAATTAAAAACATAAAAAAATATATCACTCAATAACAGCTATTTGTGGTGCTTATCGTATGACAATAATTTGTGCAATACTTACAGGTATTAATTTGTGCATAATTACATTCTTATTCTATCTATATTCTATATTTATTCTATATTTTATATTCTAATTTATAATACAGTGTGTGTCGTTAATTGGTTCCAGGAGGCTTGATGAGAACTAAAAGGGCGAGTCCCAAATAAACCACATGACTTACCAAGTGAACCTTTGATAACTTTCAGTTATCCCTTTTCTTCAGTCAGCTACCTTTGCTGTGGTTTTGAAATACTTCCTTTTCTTTCCATGAGTTGTCTTATAAAACAGTTTGAAATTCAGTGGGACTGATGCCTAGTTATTGCAGGTAGCATGCCGTGGGCATCCTTGTAAGACTTACCTAGTCATAAATGGACTGCCATGGTAAAAGCACTGAGGATTAGATATACCAAGCTCAAAAGCAATGTACTAGTAGGTAAAAACAGATTGTGTCAAGGTACACTTATGGGAACTGTTGCAGAAAACCATATTTTGGAATACACTAGTCTACAGTGGAATGATGGCTACCAATTTAGATGTCCTTTAAAGAAGGCAATTCCATAAATTTTTCCATGATTACTAGTCATGATGACTTTCTTACATTTAGGCTTAATGCCTACAAGTTCTACAAGTCTGTATGGATAATTAAATAACCTTCACTAGATCCATTCCATGAAACTATAAAACAGATACAGCCACTCAAATCTTGGCCCAAATGTTTTATAGCTCCTCTGAAGTCTTCTAGGCATGCACTTCTATGTCCTAAAGACACCTCCACCAAGATAACTAACAGAGCCAATGATCTCTGCAGACCTACAGTCTGTGTCAGTGGTAGGAAACCCATAAGTATCCATAGATAGAGCATCCAAACCCCTTCTTATGGAGCCCCCAAATCCTCTTGTGATTGTGGTAAACCAAAAGAATGAATAGTTTTGTTTTTGACTGCATTGATGTGGGAAAGAAAATTAAAGTCCCATTTAAACCTTATAATAGGCTTGTAACATTAAAGTAAACTTCCAAAAAATAAAACAATTGCCCCCAGTGAAGGAAGGGGGAAAAAGCAGAAAATCCTGGCTTGGTCTTCTTTAGAATGCATTCATGGCCACTGAGCTTCAGGACCCACTGGAGACCTTGCAGCAACAAAACCCAAAATGTGAAACTCAGAGGTGTCTACGCTTGTCAATTTTAAGACCTGTGGACTTCAACTCTAAGAACTTAGAATCATGGCTGGCTGGGGGATTCTGGGAGTTGAAGTCCATAGCTTTTAATTTTGCTGAGCTTGGACACCCCTAGTGTGGCCTCTGTTCTAAACAATGCTTATTTTTTTTGGCTGATTCTATTTTTCAATGGCTAATACAGTGAGCTATTCTATTAACTTTTGGACTCCCCGTGGGAGAGTTCAAATCTTCATATTTCATGTACAAAATAGTTTTTCTTGGCTGTCAAATGTGGGTGCTGAAATGATTAATTTACTTTGTTACAGCTGAAGCCATTCTTGCAGGCAGCATCTCCAAGGATTGGATCCACTCTACAGCTTTTGGCTCCAGTTATGGAACAGCTGTCTGCTCACATCTTATTTTTTTCTGCTTTTAAACAGCATTTGGTTGTGGTGGGGTCATACATAGAGCCCTGTGGCAAAAAAAAAATGCCACAGTGATCGACAGTCTATATTTCTCTGCAACTTCCTTAGCAGTAAGCATTTGTGAGGGAATAGATCCACTTTGTAAAAAGTGGCAACAAATTGCATCTGCCGAATGGATATTCAGAACAAAAGATCAAGAGATAAATTGCTTTGCAGGATGCATTTTCTCCTAGAGATAAGCATTCCAGGCTGGGTCCGGCACAGAAGAAAGCAACAAGAAGAGATAAGCCTCCTTTGACCAACATGGCAGAAGTAAAAACAACAGATCTAATTACCAATGGGAGGTAGTTGAGAAGGCCTATTACACGTGCAAGGGCTAAATTGATTGATGATATAAAGGCAAAGATCTCTGTAATGGTAGCTTAATAGTCTGACGATGTCAGCAGAGGCTGATGAAAGCTTAGTAAGTACATTAAATGTAATTTTAAGTTTCGGAGATCGCAGGATGTCTGTTTCTTCTTTTACAAGTATACCTGGAACTCGTATTTTTAGAATAGTTGGTGTGTGTGTGTGTGTGTGTATCTGACAATGCAGGACATAAACCCCACATATAAAGAGGGTTAAAGAAACCAGGCCGCCAAATAACATGATGGTTGGACTTCATCAAACTTGATACCAACCAGAGTATAGAAAAACTCAAACAAGCAATGCAAGCTGGAAGACGTGGAGATCTGGCCCATGGAATCCCCAAGAGTCTGACATGACTGAATGGATAACATCATCATCATACAGAGAGGTTTAATGCAGGCTTGGTGAAAGACTATTTGCAAAAGAAACTAAGATCTCTAGATGTTTCCCAAATGTAACTGGAGTACCTCAGCCACAGATAACTATTACTGTTGCTACTTGCAAATATAATTTTGAAAGCTATTGAATATATTTATTTCTAATATATAAGTTCAGCCACTTATAGAGCCTCCCTGGATTGGTGTGTTGGTAATGAAAGGAGGAAGAGATTGCCCTAAATATAATTCATAATATAGTTACTGCAGCATAACTCTTTCACCCCATTCTCATCACATTCATAGTGTTGGGTCTTCAAACTGTAGTGGGATTCAACTGATTTAACAACCGGCTGTTCCTAATAACCGGGTGGGCATGCCTGGGTGTGTGTGTCATGTAACTGAGTGGGCATGGTCAACTCGATGTCACTCACAGCAAGGTGGGGCGGTGCAGGCAGGCTGAAACAGTGGTGGTGGGCCATTTGGACCGGCAAAGAGGCAGCCGGTGGCAGTTTGGGCCAGCAAAGAGGCAGTGGCTGCAGGCCATTTGCACCAGCAAAGAGGCGGTGGCAGTAGTTTGGGCCAGCAAAGAAGTGGCAGTAGCAAGGTGTTCATGTTGGCAAAGAGGGAAAGGAAGGCTCACGAGGCAGGCAGGTACAGTAGCTGGGCTGTGTGGGAGGCAGCGGAGAATGACGAAGGAGGGAGCTGGGCCACGTGAGAGGCTGGGGGCAAAGGCAGGGAGTGGGGCCACATGAGAAGCTGGGGTGAAGGCAGGCAAGTGGGCTGGGCCACAGAGGCCACGTGATCGAGGCAAGCGAGCTACCAAGCCAGAGAGCAACAGCTGCTATGTCATGGCCAAGGTGAGATAAGGAGTGACTGGGAGGGGGCAGGGCTGGGTAGGGTGGGCGGGGCCATCCAGTGGTGCAATTAGCTGGTTCTCCAAATGGCACAAAAATTTAAAAACAGATTCAGCTGAAGCAGTCCAAACCAGCTGAATCACACCTCTGTCTTCAAGTCTGGAAGAATTGCTCTATAGAAAACCAACCTCTTAACTAACTTACATTTTTTTAGGTTGGACATCCTGAGTTGTTTTGGGAACTTCATAAAAATCAATATCAGTTTAGATTGCACAGCAACAAGGCATATTTAATAGACTTTGTGACCCAGATCTCTACCATTTTCTTCTTTGTTGCATGATCTGTATATTATAAATATGAAACCATAAGCAAGGCTTATTTTTTAAATAACTCAGAAGCTATGATGAATGTTTCATGTTGGTCTGTCAAAATGTGTGCTAAACCTCTGTTGGTGGCATTGGTGGTAGACATAGTTAAGGATTTGTAGCAAATGTCTAGACCCAGGACATATGGAAGAAGGGTAGACTTTTAAAGTTAAATAATAATACAAATAGGTTCATAGTGTACAAATTATTTCCTTTTTCCTGTTCAGCAAGTTGCTGAGGAAATTCATACCTGGTGATTAGAAAGCATGCAAGTTTAGCTGTTTGTTCATTTGGTATATATTTATAAATTAGAAATGAAGAGTTTCCTATGTACTCATAGGGAAACTGATTTAGGTAAGCATAAGTAGTTTGGGAAGGATTGTTTTGCTTGTTAATTGGGTTTTCATTAAATACTTTAATGAAATTAAATTAATGTTCTGCTTCCTCCTGTTTCTTTCCATTTTTATTTCATTTATTCCCTCCTTTTTATTTTAGTGAGTACTCGAAGTGGCTAACAAAGCATTAAAAATAAAATATATAAATAAGAATTTGTTCATTTATAATTTATAAATATATAGCAGATAAACACACAGTCCTAAACTGAGCATTTTTCTAAAACTGTATTGACTTATTTTGGCATCATTGTCCAGTATTCCAGACCAAGTTTTCCAGACTTATGAACTTTGACAAATTTTCACTGAGATCTTTGACATAAGATTTGAAAAATGCAAAGCAATATGGAAAATAATAATATTAAAACTACCTATTTGAAGTCTGGCGAAAGAGATGCATCCTTACAGGGCTTCATCTGTGCCCTCAGGTTCTTGTGACAAAAGTCTGACTGATGAACCCAACCAAGCCAGCAAATTGAGACGACCAGATCTCTTTGAGAATAGTATTAAGTACACATCATTTCAGCACACATGAAAGCAAAGTCAACTCTAACTATTTCCTGTGGTTTTTGTATAATTAAAGAATAGATATTCCTCCTCCCTCCATGTCATGGGTCACATTGTCCAGTTAGGTATTCTGGCTTTTCCCTGGTAACTCCTTTAAGTCTCTGGCCAGCACCTGTTGGGATGACCTTGCTTTCCACAGGATGGTCTGTTTTTATTGTCTGGTCCGACATGCTGAGCTTCTCCCTCTCCCCATAGTGTGGCAAACTGAGAAACAAAAATATGGTTGTGGGCAGCATGGATTTGTTTCAAAGTTGACAAAAACCTTGGTTTCCTATATCTGGGTATAGTTCTAGTTCTTTATCGCCAGCCTTCTAAAATTCAGTATAATTCCAAAATGTTTTGATTGTAATTCCCAAACTGCTTCACTTTTGTAAAGAGAAGTCCCAGCAGTTCCAGAAGAGCTGGTCTGGTTATATCTATGTGTTCTGGAGGCCAATCCTCTTAACTCCTTTATTCTGTTAACTATTCTCCATATAGTTCTGGTTCCTGCAAAACCTGCTGGTAATGATGAATTGGTTCCAATTCTCCTAAGAAGTGAAATATCTCAGATTATTACAGTGCTCGTCACAGTCTACATTTACATTAAAAAATTCCAGGAGAGAGAGTCTAATCCAGTGTTTCTCATCCTTTGCAACTTTAAGATCTGTGGTTTCTTAAAAGCATTGGCTAGGGAATTCTAGGAGTTGAAGTCCACATATCTTAAAGTTGCTGAGAAACACTGATCTAATCTACCCCACAGAATTATTGTTGGCAAGGACAAAATAGGAACGAAGAATTGCTAGAGGAAAGGCAGGGAATAAATATAAGAAATCAATAATATATGCCACATCATCATGTTTAGCTGTAAACAGATATTTTTCTTTACATAGGAAATGCCAGTAGATTTTAAAGTAGGGGCTGGCAATGTGCCAGCAAATACTTCTCATTACATCCTCAGCATATGTTGGGATCCATTAAAAAAAAAAAGACTCTAAGGTTGGAATTCTGCCTACCGCTGTCTTAAAATACATTTAAATTATGTCAGTAACATATCAGCAGGAGTTTTATTGCAGTCCCTGATATGGAACATTTCCCATCAACAGGAAAGTTTAAAAGTTGTTCCCTATAGGTGTAGAATTATTATTTTTTTTTAAATTTGTGGAAAAAGTTGAAGAAAAGCATCCAAGTTTCCTATGAGTAGCTGTCGGCAAATGAAAAACTGGCTACAAACAAGCACCTTCCCAACGTTTTGATGTTTTATAGATGAGGTCCCTAATGGAGCGTAATCTGATTCACATTGTGGAAATTAAATTTTACAGGCGCCACAATTATTGGTGTTTTTCTTAGTCTTGTTGAAGAAAATCCACAACTGTTTGATAAAAGAAGCAAATGTGCTTTTGAAATGCCTAAACTGGCACACGTTGCTTTGAACATTTAACATTTCTGATGTTTTGACTAAGAACCTGAAGTATCTGTTTTTTGACTTGTTTTTAATTTTAGTGGTCTGCTGCAAAGGAGGAACATTTTCACAGCTGTTAAGTAGTAGTTACTTTGGTTTCAAAGAAGCCCCCTGAAGTTCTGCATGGTAATCACAAAGCATTGGTGGTCATTGTCTTGTGTTTGAACAGCCCACTTATTCCCCACAGTAGTTTTCTAGAGGTAATGATCCAAAATGGACTAATAAACCCTTTCATGGTGTGGCAGCTCTTTCATCTCCATCCTTGATTTTATTGACCTTCACTGAAGTTCTATATGACTTTGTAGTATAATTGCAACTAAGGAACTATGTATGATCAACTGTTTGGTGGGAATATCAATTTAACACATACAAACTAAAAGTAATGGTTTAAAGTTAGGCAATTAGTAAGCGTGGGAATGTTGGACATAGAAAAACATTGAGTGATCCTTTGAAAATATGATATTGCTGAAGATTACTTTAAGATCTCTAAGGAATTTTTCTTCTACATAGCTTTAACCACTTATATCATCAACAAGCCTTCTCTAAATTAATGTTGTCTGAATATGTTGGATTACTGTTTCCATATCTTGTGGCTAGCAATATTTGAACTCCAGCACACCTGCAGTAATCCAGTGTTAGGGCAAAGCCTAGCCTAAATTCATTAAGATGCATCTTATTCCAAAAATGTTTCCTTCAGGCTAAGTTTATTTCTAGGTGCAAAGGTTTCTTCTTCCATATATCTTACCATACACAATTATTGGGTTAGAGTAATAGGATAAGATTTCTTGTTAGCAAATCACTGCCAGTTTGTGTGTCTTATCATTCTAAGTCCTTATGATGTGATTCTAAAATCCAATTGTTTATGTTTCATTGTTATCTTTAATTAATTTATTAAATGTATATGCTAACCATCACAGCTAAATGACTTTGAGCTAATTGTTGAATTAGATTGTACTTTCTAATTTTATCATGCATCACTCTGGGAGTGTATGCATTGATGCCTGTCTCTTAATAGCTTATAATTACAATAGCTATTACAATAGCTTATTATTATGCATTCACTCTTAAAAAGAGTAGGGCACATATTTACCAGAGTATTGATTTTTCAACCACAGTTTTTAGTTAAGGGCCAGTATTTTCTATAGTGCTCCAGAGTCATTATGTTGAAATAGGGAGTAGGGAATGGGATTTGCTCTTCCTACTAGCACTGATGATGTTTTGTAGGCCTCAAAGAATCAACAAGGTTTCTGAAAAAATAAGATTAATGATAGTTGCAGGTTAGCATCAAGTATAAGTACCACATTTTAGTAGGCATCCCTTTGGCTTTCAGAGGATTTTGTCTTAATCTTGGACATATTTAGGAGTGATAGAATAGAAAAGAAAGAAATATCTGATTGATAACTGATAGGGGAGCATGACTGAAAATTGGATAAAATTGTTCTGTGTTTTTTGCCATCTACGTAGATGTCTTGACTTTTGTTGAAGGGAGAAAGAAAATGGGAAGGACACGAGAACTTAAAAAAGAGTAGACTCCACTGGATGTGAAAACATACATGGTCTAATAATAGTACTGTGAGGCATATTGAAATCATCTTGATTTCTATAGGAAATTTAAAAGTGTTCTTTCTTTTACTAAGTCAAAATGTTCTGAAAACCAGTCATTAAATTGGGCTGAGCTGTTTTTAACATAGCAAGAAAATAATTTGCACAGCAACTGTCCAAAGGATGTAGAAATCCAAACAATTTCTATGTAAAATTGGATAAATGCTATTAAATTGATTTCTCGCATATATTGGCAGATAATCCTCTTGATTGTCTAAAAAGAAATACATGTGAATATATAGTGCCCCCCTGTGGGTAAGAGGTATATTCTGCCCTGTGAAATTAGTTGCTAAACTACAGTGCTATTATAGATCAAGGGAGGCAGGGAGGGAAGGAGGGAGGGGAATGGGAAAAGGGGAAGGGAAGGGAAAGGAAAGGATCTAAAAGAGCTCATCTCCCAAACACAGACTGCCTAAAACAATAAACTGTTCTAGTTGCTTTCCTGGCCAATGGGGAAATAAATAGAGATGAAGACTTACCAGTAAAGTCTCTGTTGGACCAAGAATGGAGAGAATGGGTGGGGATTACAGTATGTATTTCCCCCAAAATGTGATTCACCTACAGAGGTTGTAGTTGCCAGAACCACTAATAAGGAGGACTGACTGGGCTAGTGAGTAATTGAACTAAGTATGTTGTAGGATAATGACGGGCAGCTTGTCCTATGGAGCACCGCTCTGATGTGCATTTATATTAAATGATTTGTTTCAGTTTGTTGCTAAGAATGATCAGTGATTCTATTACACTTCAATGCTCTTAGAGTAGAGATATT
The DNA here is from genome assembly GCA_009733165.1 of Naja naja. Lineage (NCBI taxonomy): Eukaryota > Metazoa > Chordata > Lepidosauria > Squamata > Elapidae > Naja > Naja naja. Next base: position 199,000,508 of record CM019150.1, on the reverse strand, counting down.
ATATATTCTCAAAAACATTGCTGGGCAGTTTGATTTAATTTTCACAAAGAGGAGGTGAAAATGATATTATAATGGTTCTAACTGCAAATTCACCTCAGTTTGAATTTCCTGCTTTATTAGTTTAAGAGGCTATAATATAAAAAGAGAGTTCCCCAGTGAGAATTTATCGTTGCATTGGCTATTTTATAGAGATTTTCTTTTTCCTGTACATAAATTTCTGGAATTTAGGATCCAAGCAACATTAAATCAGTTGGTTTTCTAGGCCTTTCCCTCTTGTTGCCTTTATTGCTGCACATTCTTATCTTCCCTCTGAAACCAAGAAGAAAAACACAATATGAAAAGCAAATAAAATCATACCAAACTAGATTGATAGGATATATATGCTATATTGTAGCAGGATATATTTACTATAAAAAGATGCAATGGCTCAGCAGTTAAAGACGCTGAGCTTGTCAGGTAGAAAGCTGGGTTCAAGATTGGGTTTGAGATTTGAACACCATGAGATGGAGTGATCCCCGGTTACTTGCTCCAACTCCTACCCACCTAACAGTTAGAAAGCATGCAAATGAGAATAGATAAATATTCCTTTCAGTGGGAAAGTACAGAATAACATACATCTTGGTGTATAATCATGCTCGCCACTTAACAATGGAAGTTTCTTCAGACAATGCTGCTACCTTGGTTAAGAAACAGAGATAAGCAATGCCCCCTAGAGTCAGATTTGACTGCACAGGTGAAACCTTTATATTTACTGTAAAGTAGTAAAAGAAGACAGTTGATTTTTGTTTTGTTTTGTTAGAACACTTCATTTTAAAAGTTGGTATTAATAATTTTTTTCTTAAAAAAAACAATGGCAATGGCAATACACATACTATGTATTTTAATATAAATCTATAAACTGCCTATCCTAAAGTGAGGCCAAATATTTATTTGGTCTTGCTAGTGAGGCAGTTTATAGATTTAACTTGTGTTGAATCATGTGGAATATCCCATGTAATGGTGTCAAATTCTCCATAGTCCAACTCTTTGCTATCTGGACTTTCACTGTCTCTGTCTGTCACTCAAGGGCTTTGATAGATTCTTTATATATTTAATTTCTTTAGCTGCCCATTTCAACCAGTGACTCTATATGGCATACACCATAAAAACATTAAACAATTAAACAACTAAACATTAAACAACATTAAACAATTAAAAACAACTATAACAATACAGAATAAATATACAGTATATGGACACCAAGTAAAACTATTGGTATGTTAATACAGCCAACATTCAACACATTGGGTTGCCAGAGTTCTAGTCATAATTGAAACTATGAAATCTGAATTCCCAAATAGTTGAGGCAGGTGAACGGAGATCACTAAACCTTACAATATGATGCAGTGCTTTCCTGAAAGGAAGGTAAGTAAAATCAGTGGCCAACATGGTGGGCATGCACACGCATAATATTGAAGAAAAACAATGGAAAAACAACAACAAAAAAGAATTTAAGTTAAGTAGAATATTCTTAGAGGATGGAATCCAGCAATTGGTTGACATACAATACTTGAAAATATTCTCCAGCTACAGAGGCCAGTTGGGTGGGGTTCAGCTGTTGAGTACCTTCTAAATAGCAGCTATAAGAATGCAATAACTCTTCTCTGGACCAATAAATTTCTGCCGCATCCCAAAAGATTGTGTCTAAGTTGCTTTTTAAGTGGCTATAGGCACAGGTAATATAACAATAAAAACCGTGAAAGTCTTTCTGAATAAATTAGATATAGATAGCTTGCCAGTTCAGTTGGAAACCCCAAAAAATTAGCCTGTGATTAGCCAGTGACTAAAAATAAAAATATTGCCAATCTTTTAGCTGTATCTTGCGCTATATATTAATTGGGGAGGACATATCTGTTAGTGTGTAATTGCAGTGATTTACATCCTTTGTATGATGGCATTGCTATGCAGACAATATACATTGACACAAAATACATAATTTTCTTTTTCTTTTTCTTTTGTATAGGAAAGAGGACACCAAAGAAAAAGGATAAGAAGAAGAAGAAGAAAAAGAATTTAATGGAACGAGCTCAGAAGCAGCACAGTTTCTTCCTAGCTACAGACCAAGCTAGTCAGTAGAGACATTTGCCCAGGGCCTGTTGATACATGTGGTTGTTTTTTTTAAGTTTGTATCTCGTTTTTGTTTGTTTTGCAAAATACACAGAAGCTGCTATTAGCTCCTGCATGAGGAAGCACTGCGATTCAGCTGCTCTGACAGCCTTTGGACGTAGGGAAAGACAGGAGAACACCCACAAACTTGTTTGTGTCTGTTATTTATACTTTTACGATTAATGTGGTTCTTATTGTTCTCGTTGTTCCCCAAACTTGGTTTTTCCAAGACTGAAGAAAAGCACTGAGTTCAATCAGTGAAAGTGTGTCAAAAATGTCATTTGAGAGTTCCCTCCCCCCTTTTTAGTTAAATTTGGTGCCTGCAAGAAGGAAGGAATTTGACTTCATGGCACAGGACTTTGGAGACAGGAGCATCAGGACTGTATGTCACCATGGGATAAGTTCCTATTTCTACAAGGCAAAGAAATTGGGAAGTTAGAATTGCATTTAGTTTCTCATACTGTACATTTTCAAGACTGAAGGACACCAAGAAGATATCTGTAGGTAACACACTTGGTCCACATCACACCTGCTATACTGGAATAGCTGTATAGTCAAACTGCTCTTGACTGATATATGGAATTATGGCTTAGTATTTCAGGAGCATAGTGGTTCCCATGTGTACATATCATGCTGTCTACATATAAATAAACCTATTTACATTAGAGGTTGGGTCTCTTTTCCATGTGTGCAGTTCAGTGGTGGGATTCAAATTTTTTATTACCAGTTCTGTGGGCGTGGCTTGGTGGGTGTGGCAGGGAAGGATACTGTAAAATCTCCAGTCAGAGATGGTATTTGCTGGTTCTCCAAACTACTCAAAATTTCCACTACCAGTTCTCCAGAACTGGTCAGAACCTACTGAATACCAACTCTTGTGCAGTTCATCATTTGAACACATAAAGATGAGTGCTCAAAATGAAACATAATATTACCCTTTATATCTATCCAAGCCAGCTTTAACTGATGACAGCCTGACAACATATCTTGCTCTCGTGAAGTTTAGTGCCTTCCTGGCAGGGTGAATCTATCTCTGAAATCTTTCCTTCAAAGACTATCTGCTGGTTATTTTTTTTTAATTTTTATTTTATTGGACTTATATGCCGCCGCATCTCCGAAGACTCGGGGCGGCTCACAATTAAAACATACAAATACAATAAATAGATTAAAAAAGAATTAAGCCAGTGTGAAGTCCAATAAAGCCGAATTAAAGTTAAAACTATCCCATACGCCCCACGAGGTAATCACAGCCCGACTTGGTCAAATAGCCAGGTCTTCAAATCGCAGCAGAAGGTGTGGAGGTCAGGGGCCAGACAGAGGTCCAGAGGCAGTTGGTTCCATAAGTCCGGGGCTGCCACAGAATAGGCTCGCCGCCAGGGGACCACCAGCCGACATTGACTTGCTGACGGGACCCCGAGGAGCCCCTGCCTGTGTGTCCGTACAGGGCAGTTGGTCCTCGATATCGGCAGGAGGCGCTCCCTTAAATATTGTGGACCCATGTCGTGGAGGACTTTGAATGTTAAAGCCAAGACCCCCTATATCCCCCAAATGATGTGGAGCTATAAATAATGATAATGATACCCATTCAGTTGTGTTTGATGCTTGGCGATTCTATGGGCCCAGACTCTCCATCATATCTGATCTTGCACTACTTCTTGGAGTTGTTCTATGCTCTGGCTGTTGTCAGCTTTGATGGTGTCCAGCTACCATGTTCTCTGGTTGCCTGGTTTCCTTTTACCGCTACCTCTTCCAAGTATAATTGCTTTCTCCAGTGAATTCCCCCCATATGACATGGCTAAAACATGAGCCATAAATATTCACCTGTAATTATTGTCCCTGTTGGCTAACTTGTTTGGGAATTGGAACGTAATCACATTGGAAAGTTTTCTGCCACTTTTATAAGATCAGGAAGAAGCGGCATATGGAGCGTTGAAAAGAAGAGAAGTATTTTTCAAAATCCATTGTTGCCCTCCCCAGTAAAGCGGACAGGAAACATGACTAGATGAGCTAAATCCACTTTATTCTAAGGCTACATTGATAGAATCTTCCAGGTCTGAAAAAAACAAACTTCCCACCATCACTTTTAAACATGTGACCTATTAGGGCAACTCCTTCTTAAGTTTCTTTCTCTGCCCATTAAGCTCTTGGGTGGGGGCTGCTTCCTCTCCCATCTGATTGCTTCCTAGGCAGCAACTCTTTCCCTTGTTCCCCAAGATCATCCACACGTTCTATCACATAAAGGGCCTTGGTGGTGCAGGCTGTTAAACACCTAGCACTTAGTTCCAGCTGCCTGAAATTAGTGCAGGCTCGAATCCCACCAGGCTCAAGGTTGACTCAGCCGTCCATCCTCTCGGGGTAGGTAAATTGACGACCCAAGATTGTTGGGGGCAATAAGCTGACTTTGTAAAAATGCTGCTTAGTAATAAGCAGGCATATACAATGGAATGAGGGCTATTGCTGAGTGCATTGGGTTGTGCTCCAAAAAATTGTAAGCCGCCCTGAGTCTCCAGAGAAGGGCGGCATATAAATGCGAATAAAAAACAAACATCCACCCATGATTCCAATTGCTTGGAATCATTCACTGGTGAGTGAATGCCTAGACATTGTCCTCTTTTATAATGAAATAATATGATCAAGTTGAGGCTCTTAGTAGATAACAACACATTGTGTGAATATTGAAAAACTTACAGCCTGGCTCATCTGCTGGTATTTGGCTACTACCAGAAACAAGTACTGATAATAGCAACAGCAATAGCACTTAGGCTTACATACTACTTTATAGTGCTATACAACGCACTCTATGCAATTTTACAGAATCAGCATTTGCCCCCAACAATCTGGCTTACCATTTTACTGACCTTGGAAGGATGACAAGCTAAGTCAACCTTGAGCCAGAATTGAACTCAGAGTTAGCCTGCAATATTGCATTCTAACCACTATAGCACCACTTATTTTGGGCCAATGACAAGCCAGGAAGGTTGCTTCATTCTGGCATTTATAGTTTGACCTAGGAAGAAGAAGAAGAAGAAGAAGAAGAAGAAGAAAAGAAGAAGAAGAAGAAGAAGAAGAAGAAGAAGAAGAAGAAGAAGAAGAAGAAGAAGAAGAAGAAGAAGAGGAGGAGGAGGAGGAGGAGGAGGAGGAGGAGGAGGAGGAGGAGGAGGAGGAGGATGATGATGATGATGATGATGATGATGATGATGATGATGGCTGGTTACAGAAGAAAGTTTGTTTTGTCTTATTTATCCACAGGACTAATTAAAGTACATTAAACAATCCAGTCCTGAAAAATGAGTTCTAAGTGATTTTTTCTTCATTGTTGCAGTTTTTTTATTAGGATATGCACTCCAGCCATGTTCTCCCACACCCATAATTCCAGATCCTTTTATATTTATACCTAAGGATATTGAATTCACCTAGAAAGAAACCATCAGCCACATCAAATTCAAAGGTTTACAGAGATGCTGATGAATTTCAGACTTCTAGGCATGTAATCCTACACAATGTTGGTTCTTGAGTGTACAGTCTGAATCATTACCCACAACCAAAGTGGATCTCTTCCCCACTCCACCACCACTGCTGCTTCCATGTCCTTAAAATTTTTGAAAGTTCAGTCTATGCTGCCAGCAATGGTGCCTTATTTTGAAACTGCTGCTACTCGTTTGTGAGAATCAAAGTAGAGAAAATGGATAACTATGAAGCATGCCTTCTACTTAACTCATCAATAACAAGGACCCATTCTAATTAGCCAGGGTAATTAGCTTGGTATGCCTTGTCATTAAAATTTCCAGTAATGCGATTCAAGGATTTCCCATTTGGAAGTGTTAAGTGACCACCACCAGCATTCCTCCATGGACTTAATACCAAAAGCAAGACCTTATTCAAATGCCTTAAATGAAACAGAAAATACCTCAAATGGCAAACTCTATAATTAGATCACTGCATTAACATCTGACTCTAAAGAGATGTCCAATAATTTCCAGCCCCAACATGTTGGCGCCAATTATTGTTTTTTTTTAATCAAAATATTTTTTTAAATCCTATATTGTTTGCTGACATACATGATAAACTATACATAAATAATAAAACAATCTAGTAATATTTAAACACTCAAACCTAAGTTGCCTCAATAATACCAGTCCAACTAAAATACTACCAATAACTCATTTAATGTGTTTCTGGATTAATTTAATGACCTCCCATTCTTGCCCCGCCTCTTGCCAACCTAGCAGTTTGAAAGAATGTAAATGCAAATAAATAGATACTTTAGTAGGAAGGTAGCAGCATCCTATGTGCCTCAGCATATAGTTGTTGGAGGTCCCCCCCTCCAGAGAATGAAATATTTTTGGGGATATTAAAAGAATATTATATTTTCCCAGAGGAGAAATGGAGAAAAATCTTAACAAAGGCAGAAAGCAGCCTCAACAGCCTCCAGCAGATGCCTGAAGTCTTTAGAGATGGATATTTTGTGCCCATTAAGAAAGACTGGGCCAATCTATTCACACACACACACACACACACACACACACTTCAGCTCCAGTTGATGGGATTAAGAAGGACAGGACAGGATTTTTAGGACATAATAGGATTAACCCACCACCATCAGAATAGCAAAAGACAGGAAGCTCACTACATTGCACAATATTTCAAACACAAAACCCCAAAGAATGTATAAAAGCCCACCTATCCCAAGCCCATTTTGTTAGCTGTCTCAAAACTACATGCTGTTGTTGCTTCTCATCAATAAACAGAGTCCTTCTTTCCAATTAGCCTCCATTTTATTTCCAACACCTTTCTCCCCATTTGGAACTGGACGGATTTTTCTTCCAACATAGTCATGCTGGTCACATGACCATGGAAGCATCTTTGGACAACACAGGATCCCTGTGGAGGCTCCCTGGAAACACAGGCTCCTGGAAATGGAGATGAGCCATCTCCTTGAGTCAGATACACCTGAACAGGGGAAACTTTTACCTTTACCCTACTGTTCATATATAGATTACATTTAAATTAATAAAGATAAGATTTATTTCTTGCTGAACTCTAAACAAAGCTAGGGCTTGGAAATTGTTATCAACAAACAAACACACATAGAAATAAATATTGATGCTTTTTTACAAAAATAACACATATTTTGCTGTGTACTTGTGTAAGTACACAAGAAGTACCTGTACAAAGAGGTAAGGAAAAAATAATAAAAATATGTTAGGTTGATTCTCAGTGCCATCCCAGTTTCCTAAAATAGTTTCAATGAATGAAACTAAATAATTGCCATGCATTCGAATTTGGTTTATCTTTTAAAATAAAGTGACTTAGTATTAGCAAAGCAGTATTGGAATAAGTATTATACTTAGCATGCACCAGCTCAATTTAAAACAATTGGTAAAATGTACAATGCACCACATAGAATCATGGAGTCAGAAGGAGTCATTCTCATCTGTGCAGAAAATCCAATTAAATCATCCATAATTGATGATTAACTAGATTGTGTTGAATAAAATCTAGTGCAATGGCACTTACTAATACTTTGAGTCATTGATTCCAAGGCCAAACTGTCTTACTCATTGGAAAAATTTCTCAACATTTAATCTGTTTTGCTGTACTATATATCCCATAAGTGATGATAGGAAACAGGTCTTGACATCTCTTCAAGTAATTGAAGAATGCTATACTCCCTTCTTAGTCTTCCAAGTATTTTCCAAGTTAAATATACTCAATTCCTCCGATTTCCTTATAGGACTTCTTTAGTCTATGCTCATCTTCCCTGACCTTCTTTGCTCTTTTCTTCTTCAATCCTTCTTCAAATGTGATGTTGCAAACTAGACAGAATATTCAAGGCAAAGTCTTGCCACTACAGAATAGAATGGAATTGTTTTCTTCTGTAATTTTGAAATTATTTTTCTGATATAATAACAAGGACAAATGGGAATTTAGATTAGAATCTCTATAATCCTTCCTTTAACATTGGATTATTCATACATTTTAATTTACACATCTTTCTCCCTAGCTTGACAAACACATTTTTATTTATAATTTCTTCCACTGAATGAATCAGTACTGTGAAAGCTTACGATACCTACCTGCCAAACAGAAGAAAACAGACCTGTCAGCCAGTAAACTTTTTTTAAAAAAATGAAGAAAACCAAGGATCTTAGTCATAGCAAAAAGATGGTTTTTAATGTGAATACTTTCAGGGAATGAAACGTAATATTTGTATATTTAGGCAATTACAAAATGTAACTTTTAAAAGAGAGTTGTCATATCTAAGCTTTTTAAATGCTTTACCTCCTTACCAATCTTCAGACACCTAAAATATTAGCCTATTCTGATAGCTTCTGTAATTCAGTGGGATTTTAAAAAATATCAAAAGTTCATTTAGTTTTCTAAGAGAAGCAACCCAACAATTTGGAACTGGATTCTGAATAGAAAACTGTTAAATAATATTAAATTAGTTTGTCCTGGATCTTTAAACCTATATCTATTTCACAGAGTCATTCAATAAATTGCAATGCCAAGTTGTATCAGATTAAAACAGATTTATTTGATAGAACAGAACAATCAATAAATATATTATTCCTAAATATATACAGTCTTTTCTTCTTTCGTTCCTCTTAAACAGTCCTTCAAGGAACTAGAAGTCACTATGAGAGATTCACAGTTCTTCCTCTCATAACCTCTTCTTAGATATAGCTAACCTCTTTAGAAAGTCCCTTTCTCTTTAGGTTATAGATCTTCTCTCAGATCTCTTTGCTATATCTTCTCATACACAGACCTCAGTCTGTCAGATCCCAATATCTCCTCAGAGTCTTGGATCTTCTCAGTATCTCCAATCTCCTCAGACAAAATGAGTCTCCACAGAATCTCCTTAGAATCTCCTCATTTTCTTTCTATTATGAAAATGACAGTTGACAGCCCCTTTTATACTTAGGGGCGTGTCCTACATTATCACAGTGAGGTGCTCAATGCCACCCTGTCATTGGTAGGTTTGATCACCCCATCAAACTCTACTAATTTGTAAACTGCATGGTAACTCCAGAAAGTTCTACTTTCTGACAAAACTAACTATTCATACAGAGAAAGCTGAAATACATTCAAACTGAACATGTACTTTCTTGTTTCTTCTTTATCCAATTATAGGAGTAGTGCAGGAATCAATTTTCCTTTGCAGTCCCTGAAGTGGTAGAAATATTAGCTGGCAAATTTAATATGCAGACAATATCAGATGAGAGTGAGAAAGGAAACATTTGCACAATCCTTTTAAAGCTTACTGGGTGTTCTTCAATTCTATTGAAGTCACATGCTCATTTAAGATGACAATCCTGTGTGTATTTAGCAGAGAGAAACTCACAATATGGCTTACTTCTAACTAAATAAGATTGGGCAATAATAAGACTGTCCCTTCACTGTAACATAGTAGTGAAGAAGTTGGACTGATACTAAGGAGACTCAGGTTCAGATTCAGTCACAATCATGGAAATTTGGGTAAGTCGCTTTCCCTCAGTCCAAACTATTATTTATTTATTTGTTTTATTTGATTATTCAATCGCTTACAAGATAATAGGTATAAGTATAAACATGAGTAAGAAAACAGGAAATAGGTACGAATAAATGGGGACAAGAGGACAGGGACAGGAGGCACGATTGTGCACTTATGCACGCCCCTTACAGACCTCTTAGGAATGGGGTGAGGTCAATAGTGGGTAGTTTGAGGTTAAAGGAGTGGGGGTTAGAGGATGTAACAACAGAGTCAGGTAGTGTATTCCAGGCATTGACCACTCTGTTGCTGAAGTTGTACTTTCTGCAATCAAGTTTGGAGCAGTTTACATTGAGTTTATATCTGTTGTGTGCTCTTGTATTGTTTTGGTTGAAGCTGAAGTAGTCACTGACTGGTAGGACATTGTAGCAGATAATTTTGTGTACTACGTTTAAGTCCAAATGTAGGCGGCATAGTTCAAGGTAGTCCAAGCCCCTAATCTTTTTCCTGTGGCAAAAAATAGGAACAGGAACACCACACACACACCGCTTTAAGTTCCTAAAAAATAGGAAATATAAATCTAATATATCTATCCATACTTAATCTTTTCTGACTGAACATCTAAATAAAACAGCAAGCATTCATGTTCAAAAGGAATGGCCTGCAAACCACAACATTTGCAGAAATATTTCCTCCTGAGTTAAAACTACTTTAATCCAGGAATCCCCAATTTTGCCAAATGGAAAATAACCATGCACAGGGTCACGAATACTGTCAAAATTATTGGAAAACCATCTCTTGGAAAGGGATATGGTGGCATTTTGTTGCAGATTCCATTTTGTGTTCTTCCTATACCATTTTTAAAAGTAATTAAACAAATTGAACTTGGTACAAATGTTGATTATATAATCTGTAGTGAATAGAAACTGGCATAGATTCTAGTCTAACATTTGATTCTGCAAGACTCTTCCAAGCACTTCCCACTACTATTAGAAATGTGGAAAGTTACTGTCTATCAGAATTATACTGTATGGTTTTGTTGTTAATGGATGTGGTCCAAGCTAGAATTCATGCTGCTCACAAATATTCTTTCTCTGTCCCTTCTTACTGGCAAAATGATAGGTTCAGCCTCAGATCCAGCCTTTCTAAAATCCAAAACTCTTTCAAGAAGGCTGGAGAGAAAAATAATGTTGGATTTTTAATCCAACATTATGGGATAACCATAATTCAGACTGAGTTGAAAATTCTTTTAATTGGAGTTGGATTCATGCTTGAAATGCGAATTAGTTTGGACTGGATCAAATATATGGAAATCTTATTTCCTTCATTTCTCCTTTCTCTTCTTCTTGTCAAGATGTGTACATCTCCAATAAAACAAAAATAAGGTGAGAACATATAAGTAGCAACCCAAGACAATTGTGTGACTCAGTAAAGACAGTCTGTCACCAGGAACATCTGAGAAGGTTTTTTCCTCACCAACATCTCCAAGCTAATGTATCTATTAAGTCTTGTGGCTGCAAAATTGGGATTATGATGCACAGCAATTTGCTTCAATGTCTGATTGCCCATGTAGCTACATACTGTATTTTTCGATTATAAACTATAAGACCTAGCACCTAGTTTTGGGGAGGAAAACAAGGGGAAAAACTGCCTCTGCCTCTGCCTCCCAGAAATTTGTCTCCTTGAAGCAAACAGCAAGCAGCCTGGTAGCTTCAGCACAGCTTGAGTTAGCACGAGCAGCTGATTGGCGTTGATCTCCCGGAATAGCTGTTCCAGGCCGGGGATCGCCACTACCCATCAACACCATTGCCACCCATTGCCATCGCCACTCCATCCCGCCCAGTGATGGTATTCTACTTGTTCGGCCTAGTTCTGCCGAGCTGGAAGTGGCGATAAACAGCAGAGACCAGTGGTTCTCCTCTGCTCTGCTGTTAGGCCCACTCACTCTCCCAGGCTCCCATACTCACCTTTATCCTCTGAGTTTGAAGCACAGCTGCTGCTGTGCGGCATAGCAGAGTGCTGCATGGCAGCTGCTGAAGAGACCAGGAGAGTGCAGGCTTGCAGGAAGTGAGTTAGCCTGCATCTGCAAGCAATGTACACGCTTGGCATGTGTGTGCATGCAAAGTGTGTGCATGCAC